>JAJTIZ010000005.1:600000-947216 GCA_021365335.1 Phaeosphaeriaceae sp. PMI808
CAGCTGTAGCACCCCTGCAGCCATGTTGGTTTAAATCCAAATTCTGATCTGCTGACGACGCCGCAAAGTGAGATTGTCGCATTGTTATTTGCTACGTGGTCAGGGATACATTGCGCATGGGAATGTTATTGGGCTTGATGTGATGCGTGGGTGGCTTTCACATGCAAGACCGAAGACAGGCAACTTTAGTCGCGGTTGAATGATGACAGACGCGTTGGTGGGGACACTGTGGAATGACCACCACAAGCACTGGCCACATGCAGTAGCGATACCTACTCAGGTTCAGTCGGCAACTTCACCGTCACCATCTCCAATTTGTCAGAAATGCCAGGTTCATCGCTTTGGCTACTCCCACCCTCCAATTCCCCTCTTAATTCTCCCCTCACCACTCTTGTTGCATTGGTGTCATCGCGCCAAGGTTCCCCGCACAAATTCCTCCCTCATGTCACTTTGACATCTGAAATATCACCTTCTATTTACTCTTCAGATCCACAGGCTTGGCTCGACTCGCTCGATTTGTCTGCTGGAAAAGAGTTGCGTGTAAGATTTAAGATGCTTGCAAGCGAAGATGTGTTCGTTCGGAAATGCTACATCCAATGCGAGAAGACTGATAGCTTGAAGAAACTTGCAGGAGACTGCAGGCGCAAAGTTGAAGGCTTTGAAGACGAACGAAAGGCGGAGAAATGGTCGAATGAAGAGTATAATCCGCATTTGAGTTTGGTGTAGTAGGTTTGATGCAACCGTATGCGTGAGCCGAGGTACTGATAGTAATAGCCACGACTGTCCACCACTGAATGCTGAGGAGCTTGTAGAAATTGGGACATTGGCTCGTAGAGCTTGTGTGAAAATTCCCGGGGGGATTCTATTTTAGGGGGCTGGACGGGAGGAACGGTAGTCCTCGTTCCGACCGATAAGCCCATTGATCAGTGGGATCCTTTAGTGTCAAGGAAGCTTTGAAATTGCTCATATAGTTGCAAAAAGCAGCAAGAAGCCCAAACTACAGCTTCAGAATCCAACCATGCGCTATCACTGAGATTGTAATAGGTTGCATATGTATCATTTGTCTGTGAGTGATCAAGACTACGTATTGAACATGTGGCATGGGATACGCCTTTTAACTTGTGGCGCTCTGGGATTAGACAATTCCCAAGCTCCGAAAAAGTAAAGAGATGGTAGAAAGTGATTTATAACCATAATCATTAATTCATTGCTATCGTATCGTACAGGGAAACATTCGTGGACACAAAATGGGACACACTAATGAAATATACTTTGGAACAGTGATCAGGCTTTTAAAACTAGTCCATGATTCCTTTCTTGCCATCTCCATCGGTATCCTTCATTGGATTGAGCTTGTCCATAAGACCTGGCTTCTTATGGGTAGTAGTGGAGTCATGGTGACCTAAGCTTACATTAGCCCGGGACTTATCTTCGGTCAAGGCTTTGGGTAGATCCACGACCACTTGATCCAATAACGCCATCAGTACCAACGTAGCGGCCAGTGTTGTTTGAGGCATGGGTACCATGACCAGAGCCATACTGTCCAGTACCATGTCCACCAGCACCTACGGTGTTGCCTGCAGTGCCAACATGATCCGAATCAACACGAGGATCGGCTTTGTTGGCCAAATGGCTATCGTGAGGGCCAGATGGGTCATTATTGTGTGAGCCACCGCTAGAGGCGTGGTGACCATCACGGGGTGTAGCATCACGAATGTGGCCAAAACCTCCTGCCGTACCACCTCCAATATTCTTGGGTACGCCCTGGAACTCATCGTAACGCTTTTCACGACCTGTTAGGGCTCCACCTTTGTGTTTAAAGGCATCCATGGTCATTGTGGGTAAGGCGGTGGCTTCATGGTGGGTTGCCTTGTTGTAGTGCACTTTGTGAATTGGGATGGTAGTGTGAACAACGTTGGGCTGGATTGTCTCCTTATGGACAACAGGTTGAATCGTTTCGTGGATATGCTAGGAAAGTCAGTACTAATTTAAAGGTCAAATTGTCCAATGGCAATCGCAGGAAGGGAATACGAACGTGATGGACGTGCTCTGCTCCCAGTGTGGGGGCTACACTTTGGCTTGAGGTGGTACCTTCTACCCGTCGCTCGTTATTGAACTGAGCTTGTTCTTGGGCGAGATTTTGTTTTGTTGAGTCATGATCACAATGATCAAATTCCCGACGCTGGACACCACCAAGTTTTGCTGTATGTGTCTCTGGAAGCACCTCACGGTCTTGAATGGGTTGGACAGTGCGATGGAAGTGATCAGCATGCACCTCCTTATCCACGGCAGTGTGTATTTGCTCGTGTTGGTGTGGCTTTACCGTCTCATGAGTGACAGCTGGAGCAACGGTCTCATGGACTGTGGTGTCATTATGACCTGATCGCGAAGTGAAATCGGTAAGAGCTGCCTTGACTTTGTCCATGTTGACTTTTTATCGATAAATTATTGTAGTTGTATTGATGCTTTTCTGGAGGATTGCGTTAAGCTTTATATACAATCTGCGATGTCTTGGTGCACATGAATGCAGAACGACGTAATGACAGCATTGGTGGTGGCATATGGCGCTTTTGGACACTCAATCTGGCTACTAAATGTCCATCATTCTACCATTTCACGTCTACAGAGTCAATCATTGGACGCAGGCTACAAGCTGCAAGTTTTGTCTAGCTGACCCACACGCCATAGCACCCCTGGGGGTATTTTAATAGTGGAAGACGTCAGAAGGCTCCACTTTCAGCCACTATTCACATTAACATGGCATGTGGTTGAATGTGAAAGCCAACACCACCTGGGCACGCCACTAAAGTGTGGTATTACTTACAGTGGTGGAATAACGTAGTCAGGTGTACTCCTTTAATATAAGTCAACATTTTTTACTCTCTATTAGATTATCAGTACCTCATAGATTTCACCGTAGAACTTCCAGTGCAATAGAGATAGGCATTATCATGAGATTAGATGTAAGCCTTTGAAACTTGTCCGTCATTGGCATTTCCAAGGTAATTCGACATAGTGAAGACGTCAGACAGACCCCACCATCAGCCACTGTTTACTTTTATTTGCGCAGCACGCTTGACGTGCCCCGTTGCACTAGGAGCCCAAGACAAGACCAAGTGCCCTAGTTGGAGGGCTTCCGCCTACGAGCATGGGACAATGCTGCCATCATAAAGGTTACATAGAAGGTAAAGACGCCGAAGACAATCACGTATTGCAATATGCCAAAAAGATGTTGATATTATCTACTTCTGTGACAAGATTATGTGAGTACTGTAGAAGAAATAAAATTGATCGCCACTGGGATAGTGTAATGGATTGGGCCCAGGATCAAGGGTAGGTCTGTGCACCTACCGAATCGGACATCAAACAACCAAATGCCCGTCTACTAGTAGTATGCTCAACATTGCTTCGCTGTTCTCAAGGGCCTGGATGCATACCGAGTACATAAGTAAGTTTAGGGGGCCGTCCTCTTTGTGGCCATCACGCTACTGCGATCTCTAGTGGGGCCGCCCGCGCGATCTGTCCCTCCCTTTGTCGTCATCCCAATGTCTAATGCTCCACTTTGCCGTGGGAATTACGGTCTCATCATTTTGTGCAGCGTATGTGCACCCGCGGAAGCTAGATTACTTATCATTGGTTTTGTGTGAAAGCGAGCCATTTCACGATACTCCTACGTCATTCAAAACGCCATACATGCTTAGGCCCATTAACGAGCAGAAATACGTGTCTTCTCGCTGATAATGAAGATATTCTGTCATAGAGCCAAGAAAAGGCTTCCTACCTAGGTAGAATCGCCGATGAGACAGTCGCTGTGATCAGCGTGAAGGGTCTGTGCGGTTGGTCACCAGAGTCCTTGCCATGGGATTTGACACATCTCGATCCTCGGAATTAACCTTTACCATTCATGAGTCGCTTCTGCGGTAAGCCAGAATCCACATAAAGTATCTGTGCATAAGCAAATTCCGAGAAATTTTCTCGCCTCACAGAATTCGCCCCTTCTCCGCGCACTGGACGCGAGCTGGAGCTAAGAAGCCTTCGTTAAGTTCACCTGTGTCATCGAGTCTAGCCTTCCACATCACAGCTTCACGAATTTATGAGGCTAGATCAATCAGATTCACCCATTTTTGGTGTGTGACAAGCTTCCTATACCTAAAATTATTTTCTCTTAAAACAACCTAATAACATTATCACTCTGAGCAATGCACCGAAAGCTGAAGTCTGTCTTTCGCAGTTCCAGCAAAAAGAAGCTTCATCTCACAAAACAAGCCAACCAAGATTCTAATGAAATCCCACCCAATCACCAACACACCTTTCGGCAAGATAGATGTGCCAAAAGGAGCACACTTTCAAATAGCCGTGGTCGGCCACTAAGCTCCGTTTATGACTCTCACCCCCTGAGCAATGCAACCGAGTCTCCAGCTGTAGTGGTTGATTCCGCACAATCTCTTTCTTCAGAGTTGATACATGATTCGATTGCAAGCGACTACAAAGCTTACCAGTCTGTCCTTTCACCTGAAGGCGATTCGCACAATGCACAATATGTGGTGGGTTTGGGAGATAGTCGATTAGCCACTAGAGAAAGCGAAGGGCGATACGCAGAGTACGTTGCTGATCAGAATATTGATCAGTATAGAAGTTCACTCGATGCCTCGAAAAGAAAGCCTCTTCCAGGTATGTGCTGTGACAACTCATCTAGGCGGCTTTAGCCCATAAAGAAGCGATAGACTTTGTCACGAGATTGTGCTAAAAGCTTCGCAGGTGTGCAAGAGTCAGAACAACAAGTGTCGAAAGCTAAATTGAACTATGGCATTGAGAACGAGATCAATCAACTTCTTGGAGTCGTGAATCTGACAGATACAGTGGAGGAGGACAAGAACGTTCAATGGGTGCCAGGTGAGTCAAATAAAGGTTGTTTTTGTTGATCTCCTGAGGTGGCGAGGAACTTTCCGTATTTGTCATTAGTTAACATGACCGTAGCTGTTACACATGAAGTTGTCAAGCCACACGAACACGAAATTATCCAACATAAAATCTTCCGAGAGATCCACAACTACGAATACCACCATTATATACAACCCGTGTACGATATTGAAGTCCTCCCACCCCGTCATTGGATACGAAACCCCAACGGGGAAGGTCTTATTGAGATTCCTGCGGATGAACTGCCCACACGCACCGAGAATAATAGACGATGGCAAATCGTCTATGAACGAGAACATATATCGGAAGAAGCAAGACCAGCACGGCGTACCGAGCCCGAGATCATCGAACACCCTACTTGCGTGACAGAAGAAGGATTTGAGCGCAAGAGAACAACCATTGAATACCCGCCTACGCTACAAGACATGACAGGCTATGACGGCCTTGTTCAACCCGTGCACTTCGATCACAAGGCGGGTAGAAGATGGCTAGGAGAAATTACAACAATGAAAGAACTGGAACAGGAACTAAAAAGAGTGGAGAGTTCAGATACCTTGCCAAACGAGCTCCCTAATAGTTTGCCTGCAGTATCTGCAGTCCCGGAGTTGCTGATAAGCCAAAATACACACCGCAAACAGGTTAATGGATCACATTATGTGCGACTAGCAGAACCGAGCAGACGGTGTACAAAAACTGCTGTGACTGCATAGGGAGAAGACATAATAGATTGGCTCGGCCACTATATACTCCAAGGTTGCAGGAAATCCAGTTATGTGTAATGGATCTTCAGAAAAGCATAGTGCCATGTTACAAATCTCTTCCTTGGTTTCTAAATAGTCTATGCTTTCCCTAATTTCTCAGTCATAGAGTGTACACTCACCAATATGATCAGCCTGTCTTTACACTTACTCATCCCATGCACGATGACCTTATCAATTCCAAGGGTAAGTGTGACTAGCGCGTGTATTATGATCACGTTTGGAAACATAACATACCGATGTTGAGTACATTTGCTGCAGCTCAGATACTACGAGCTAAGGACTAGTGTTACGCCACTAAGTATGTACGCCTAAAACCTATTGTCTTTTTTTTCTCAGATTACGCTTCTTGTACAATAGATTGAGCGAATTTTCCGTCAATTTCGGGATTCCGTTATCCTTCATAAAATACATAATGAATATTACCCCTTGTCGGGCGATTATTGGTTTGGGTTTTGTCCACTCGTCATATGTAGAAAGAGGAACTCCGAAACACATGGTGTGCAGGGCATAAAGCTCCACTTCATGGTTGAGACCACTAATCAAGTACCAGCATAGAGTAAAGTATTACCTTTCATGTGGCTGGTGGGGCAAGCTTGGGATGCTTCTGGTCTAGAATTTCCGGGTTTTGCTTAGATGCAGAAAGAGACCGACCAATGCAACCCAAGGCTGACAGCTTACCACGAATATGTTACTTCGAGGCAGTCCAGCCTCCCATGGATACGCCCCTCGCACGACTACTGTCTTATTTGAGAAATGGCACATTGCGTTCACACTCGGGAATAAATCTAGACAACCAGAAACTAAGTAAAAAAATCTTCATTTACAGTTGCCAAATACGCTCTGTCGCCTGTAGGTAAGCCGAAGGTGAAGCACGAAGTGTAGACAAGCCTGTTGAAGGCTAGAGCCAACCCGATTGCCTAGAAATGCCAAGTGCGCTCCCTGCGAGTAGGACGTACGTACAGAAAAGGCCATTGGAGAAGCTTCGTAGGCCAAAACGGCGACAGCCTGGGAAGACAAGGTTCGGGATGCCCGATCGATCGAACGTCAACTTGTGAAACAATTCTGCGATGTACGAAGTATCTACGAAGCGTATTTCGAAGAAAAATGAAAATAGTAGAGATGGGCGGAAGTACTGATAGCCATTCGGCTATGTATTCCTTTATCGGTCCCAAGTCATGAGAGGTGTACGGCGGCTGGGGGAAGAGGACGGACCCCTCCTAGGCTATGAAGCTCGAGATCGAGCTAGTTGTATCGGGTACTTTGGCCCTGGTTTTAACACCACACCATCGGCCCTTTAACCATCGTAGCTTGAGGCACACAAACCGGATTGTGTTACCGCACTACAGCCTGAAGAGCTAATTGAGATAGACCCGTAGGCCGTACCTAGGTACTAAGGTGCGCCTGAACGGACCCTACTGGGATTTCAAAACTAGATCGGTAGTAAGAAGCGGGGGTTTAGATGAACGCTGAAAAAAATATCCAGGTTTGTTAGTGTGATTTTTGACTTTTCAATTCCATCTACCTACCGGCATCGCCATCTCTCGTTCACGCATTAGCGCTGCTAAGCTTCTCACGCTAATCCACCCATCAAACGTCAACCCCACACCTTATCACATCATATGTTCTAGCCTATTCCCCGTCTTTTGATTTTTTTGACTGTGTGGTGAAGTTCTTTGCATCTGTAACTGAGTTTGGGTTACCACCACTCACAATGGCTTCCACTAACGACCAGTTAAATCAGCATGAGGTCAAGGGTGTTCACGTCGACGAAGAGAAAACATTCGAAAACGCTCACCCTCGACCTAACAGTATTGAGGGATCAGTTCGAGAGGTCGGCGACCACACCCACCGAAAGCTCAAAAGTCGCCATATTCAGCTAATTGGTATTGGTGGCACCATTGGAACAGCCCTCTTTGTGCAAATTGGTCGAGGCTTGTTGAATGGTGGTCCTGGATCGTTGTTCTTAGCCTTTACCTTGTGGTAAGTGCTTCATTTGATGGCGCGAAACAACCAGCTCGAAGCGCAAATATAAGTTAACATTGTGTAGGTGCACCGTTATCCTAGCTTGTACTCTCAGTGAGACACCCCGTTCAATACCCTAAGCAGCACCTCCCATTGCGGCCATTGCAAAACGTGCTTGATAGAATAGCCCAGAGCAATTTTATAACCCCAAATGCTTCTGAAGATGGGAGAAATACTGATGCAAATACAGGTATCGCTGAGATGGTGACTTATCTGCCCATATCTTCGCCCTTCATTCGCTTTGCTGGTCGATTTGTAGACGACGCCTTTGGCGTTGCTGCAGGATGGAATTTCTTCGTATTTGAAGCTGCTCTAGTGCCTTTCGAGATCGTGGCATGTAATATTATCATTGGCTTCTGGAGTAATGCTGTCCCTACAGGCGCAATCATAGCAATCGTGATTGTTCTCTATGGGTACGCTCCGTAGACTCTCTTTTGTTCCAATATATGGATGCTAACTTGAAATAAGAGTAATCAACCTAATGGCAGTCAAATGGTTCGGCGAAACCGAATTCTGGGCAGCTATCGGTAAGGTTCTGCTTATCGTTGGCCTTCTACTCTTCACATTCATTTCAATGTGTGTATTCGTCACTGTAAAAACGGTATACGGTGACTGATCGCTACAGGTTAGGAGGCAACCCTCAGAAAGACCGCTACGGATTTCGGTACTGGAAAAATCCTGGATCTTTCACGGAATTGAACGCTGAAGGGCAGCTCGGTCGCTCCCTCGGCTTCTTGCAATGTTTGATTCAGGCTTCGTTCACCATTGCCGGTCCAGATTACGTTTCCATGGCCGCTGGCGAGACAGAGAACCCAAGAAAAGTCATGCCTCGCGCTTACAATGCGGTCTTCTACCGCCTGACATGTTTCTTTATTCTTGGTTCGCTTGCTGTAGGAATTAATGTTCCGTTTAACGACCCCGAACTCGTCGCTGCGTTCAGGGATGGCAAGCCTGGTGCAGCAGCATCACCATATGTCATCGCTATGAACCGTCTCCGCATCGAGGGCCTTCCTCATGTTGTCAACGCCGGCGTCCTCGCTTCTGCTTTCTCTGCCGGTAACTCCTATGTCTACTGTGCATCTCGCTCGCTCTTCGGTCTTGCGCTGGAAGGCAAAGCTCCCAAGATTTTCTCCAGGTGTACAAGGAATGGCGTGCCAATCTACTGCGTTGCCGCTGTCTTGCTCGTTGCGCTGTTATCCTTCTTGCAGTTAGGCGCCAACTCTGCAGTCGTGCTGACCTGGTTTGTTAGCTTGGTGACAGCCTCGCAATTGATCAATTTCAGTGTCATGAATTTCACCTTCTTGCGTTTCTACAAGGCGTGTCAAGCACAGGGTTTGGATCGAAATTCGCTACCTTATAAAGGTATGCTTCAGCCATATGCAGCGTGGTATGGCTTAGTGGCAACTTTCATCATGACGTTCGTTGGTGGGTACACAGTCTTCCTGAAGGGGAAATGGGATGTAACATCGTTCTTGTTTTCTTATCTTATGGTAATTTGCCACTACCCTTCCCCCTATCCAAAATCGCTGACAATTACATCAAGGTATTCGTCTTCCCCGTACTTTTCGTCGGGTGGAAATTGATCAAGAAAACCAAATTCCATAAGCCACATGAGATTGATCTCGTTACAGATCTAACGGAAATTGAAGAGTATCATCGCAACTTCGTGGAGGTGCCAGAGACAAGCCGATTCAACAGAGTTCTGGATAAGCTGTTTGATTAAGGAATTAGAAGTCCTATCGGAGGTGCCCCTAGATTTCGTGCGGCGATGAGAGATATTATATCTAAATAAGTGGGTAAAGATGTTTGACATGTCCTTCTAGCTATCAGAGGCAGAAATCATATATCAGTGTTCAATACATTCTTCTATTTGCCTGGCAAGAAAAATCTAAGATTGGGTATTGCTGCCTAACTCCAAAACTCAAGTTCGACTTCAAAATACTTTAAAAGCACCCTTTGGGACCATGGGTTGACGGCATCAAATGAGAAAAGTAGGAATATCCTCTAACTTAATATCCTTCCGTTTTCCTTCTCTCTCTACCTTCCTCTTAGCAATGCGCTTCGTAGTCGCCTTGTTAATCCCACTACCCGAGCCCCAGCCCTCGGCAATATCAGCTATGACATGTGTTGACTCAGATGCTGACCTAGTAGATGAAGAAGCCGTCACAGATGCCGCGGGGCCAAGAGGTGCTGTCACGAGGTTCGCTCGTGGTACATAATCATCTAGCATGTCAAAGGGCGTCAATCGACTCCTTCGTGAGGTATTGGCGCGGTATTTCGAGGTTGACGTGGCAGGCAGGGCAGGTTTAGCGAAGGTCGTAGGTACGTGTGTAGGCTGTGTAGGTAGGACTGGCCTCTTCCCGGTTTCAGAAGAACCCGAGATCGGCGAAATATTCGTGGGAATTGGTTTGTGAACGCTTGGGCGACAATACGGGCGTTTAGGAACGGACCGTGAGCCATCCAGGTCGTCGCTGTCTGTGTCGTGTGCTGTGGTAGTGGTTGAGCGCGGCTTTAAGTTCATTTTGAGTTTACGAGGTTGATGTGCGAATGGATGATCGCCTTTTTCGGTATCGTCTTCTTCACTGTCCTGCTGAGAGGCGAAAACGTCCCGTATAGCTTGTCTCTGCCGTTTTTCTTGGACCTTGGCTTTCTGCTTCATTTTGCCTTCAATTGACATGTTTGCGTTTACAACAACCGGCCTTGATGCCTCTACCTCCTCCTTCTTTTTTGCTTCAATTCTTTCCTTTAGCTTCTCATACTCTACGATATGCATATGGCGCGTGAATAGCCTAGCGGTCTCTAAAAATTCGTCTTCAACCATCATCCATTCATCATCGCGGAGATCAAACTTAGAAGTACCCTTATACATGTATTCAACCTGGGGTTGAGCATCATTGTGAATGGGGGGTGGTGAAGACGATGGTGCACGCATGGACGTCTTCTTTCGAACTGGGTCTTTGATACACGCTGGGGTGGACTCCACGGGTAAGTCTGGTATGTCGTCGCCTGCGTTTTCAACACGATCTGCCTTTACTTTGCCTTTGTTTGCCAACACGGTGCCATCAAAGAATTTATCATCGTCATCAGACGTGATATCTGTTGTAAATTGCCGTTCCAGCAATTGTTTCCGACTCCTATCACCTTGTTTCAACCAGGGCAGTTGTCGCGGCATTGTGCTTGGGGAGCGACTTGTAAGTAGGGATTATCGTCCTTTCGTGTCCCTTGCAATACTGCATGCATAGCATGATGCTAATGAGCGAGTTGTGTATTATACTCCGATCTCAAAGGTGAATGGTCGCTATCAAACGCAGGTGCCAAAGTGAAACCCACTGTCACGTGTCTAACCCCTGCAAGCGCTGTCGCTTATTAGCCAATATCCGTCACCCAAATATTGGCGCGCCCTTCTGATCCTGTGAAGGCAGCACCTACCTCTGCGCCTTGGCGTGAATGCCACGTTTCCTTTCTCTAGCATTCTGTTTAATTCTGTCTTGGTTACTTGAGACATGTACTCATGGGGGCCCTCAGTGCTGGGTTGGTCTTCGTTGCTGTACCACGCTCACAACAAACACGATCACACATGTCCCTAGCTCCTATGAAAAAGCGAAACATTAAGTAGGAAGGAACTTTCTTCTCACCTAACACGACTTCCTACACTGATAAACCCTCAACGAACCGCTCCGTTTCGCAATGTCCATGTTTCGGAGGCCCGGTGATTCGTCTTCATCTTCTGAAACATCCCACGAAGAAACAGAAGATGAAGAGCACAGTGGGTCACACCAGGATAGTGTTCTTTCAAGGATCCAAACGTTAGAGTCATCAGCTTCTGCCCGGTCCAGCGAAAGACAAACGCCGCCGCGTCTAGATGTGCGTCAAAGCTCAAGTCAGAATGTTCGCGATTTGATGCTTCATGCATTACTAGAAGAGAAGGCCATGAGCGAAGCGGCGCAAAGACTTGGGAAAGATGTTTCTCATCCTGATGTCCAAAAAGTCGGTGGTGATACGTACAGAATGCTAGCTGCTCAAATTTCCAACAATGTTGAAGATGGGTATGCCGGCGAAGACATGAGAAACCACCGAGCCACTGCACAAGAAGGTATCAGCAAGCTTACACGAAGCAATCTTAGTCGACTGGCGTCGGTTCCAGAAGGAGCAGCTTTATCTCAGGCCTTGGTTGCACAACCATCAAGTAATGTACCTGTAGAGCTGACTCAAAACCCGTCTACAAGCTTTGATGTTCTCTCAGGAATTCATGCCCCTGCAGAACTACAACTGCGCGGCTACCCTGGATTACAGACCGATCGTTATGTTCGAGAGTTCTCGGAGCTTGAGATCGTTGGTAAGGGCGGTTATGGCAAAGTCTTCAAAGCAATGCATAAACTTGACGGCTCGTTCTATGCGGTCAAGCGTATTCCAGTGAGCCCTATCAAGCTAGCAAAAGTTCAAGAGCATGGGGCAGAAGAATTGGAAAGTATGCTACAAGAGGTTCGGTCGCTTGCTCGTTTTGATCATGCCAACGTTGTCCGGTACCATAACGCCTGGCTGGAGTTCACAACATCACCTAATGAATCAGTTCTATCGAAAAACACGCTGCTGCGACCTGATCGGTTGCTTGAGAATGTGGCTGCAGCGCCAGTCAGCCCGGAAACTGCAGACGACTTACAATTTGGGTTTGGCGACATGTCTCTAGATGATTTACGCGAAAGGCCTAATGACGGCTACGACATCGTCTTTGAGACTAGCGACACAGGTTTAGGCACTGACCCCTCAAAAAATGAGATCGATACCTTGTCTTTCAAGGCTCAGCTTAAAAAGTCGTCTCGACGCAAGTTTCGGCGTGGTAGTCAAGCGAGCCAAGCAACGGTTGGAACCATGTCGTCTACAAAATCCCGCATGAGCGCCGTGGAGGACGCTAATGAAGACGAAGAAGACGAAGACATCGAGACCATCCCGAGATCGCATATGCCCTTTTCGGCCGAGCCCACGTCTGGAATCTCGGAGAGTATGATCACTCAGAGCGACGTTCCTGGCCACCTCGTTCCTATTCGCAATGATGGTCCAATATTAACCCTCAATGTGCAGATGAGTCTGTGTGAGACAAACCTCGCTGCCTTCCTGTCTGCTGATCGACAGCACCCCAGCCTTGAGCCCCTCGGTCGACATTGCTTCCATCCCTGCGTGTCACTGGAGCTCCTTGATAGCATCACATCCGGCGTGGAGTACTTACATGCGCAAGGAGTTGTGCATAGGGACATTAAGCCGGCTAATGTGTTCTTATCACTCTCAAATGCGCGGCATCCTCCTTACGGATCGGTAGATATAGCGAGCTGCAAGCGCTGTCCAGAACGGAATTGTTTGCACATCACACCGCGCATCGGTGACTTCGGACTAGTGGCAGCATTGGATAGTAGCAGCTTCTCTATACCTACCACTGCTAAGCCTCTTAAAGTTGGAACTGAGTTCTACCGCCCAGAGATCCTTAGTAAGGTGAACGAAAAGCTCGACATCTTTGCTCTCGGCGTCGTGGGTTTTGAAATGCTGCAAAAATTTGAGACACGAATGGAGCGTGTCGCAGCGCTAACGAATCTCCGTCATAGGAAGTTTCCAGACGATTTCTCTCAGAAGCATGAAACTTTAGGCGATCAAGTGTCACAGCTGCTAGGTAACATGACACATCCAGATGAGCACAAGCGGCTGAGCTGTGAAGATGTCAAGTCAAACTTAGGGAGGCTTATTCACATTCTGAAGGCGTGACAGCTTGGAACTTTCACGTTGATACCGATATGGAAGACTTGTAGAGCATTAAGATACCCTTGTTACGGTTGATAGCATTTCATTTCATAAGAGTACTTGCAAGCGCGGTGAGATTAGGGGAAAGTTTTGGCGACGTTTCATACAAACATCGTTCAAATCTCGGCGTGGGACTTTGCAGCCATCACATCGAACGCCCTTTTTGCCGATTCGACTAATGTGATGAACTTGGCTGGACATATGCACGTTAATAGGTCGTCTACGCGCGGCCACATTCGGGCTAGCGCGATGACATGTCAGCTGCATCGCGTTGTGATTGCACCTGTCACCATACCGGCCACGATCTGACTTTGATCCGTAGCTTTCCTCCTACACACCGCCTCTGATCAATCTTGTCATTAAGAATCATATTTTCCACCAGGCTTCTACAAGTAGTATCTAGGTGACACGGAACTGTTCAGACCCGTTCGTGAGATATCGCAGCCTCGTTCTATATATAGAAAACACTGGAAATCTAGCAACATGAGCGCCAGTACAGACCATATGTTGCAGCAGAGCAATCTACGGCTCTCTAATTTTGCTCGCTTCGCCGATAAGCTCAAAGACTCAATGACGACAAAACGTGCGCCACCTCCAGGTCAAATTCAACGGCCGCTATCCCAGCTTTCAGTGGAAGATCCAAATCATCATTATAATTACTTGATTCATAACCGTCGTAGCAGCAGTACACGATACACGGAGAAAATGATGCAGATGTTTACCCACTCCAGCCGTCCAGGCAGTATACTGATGACTGTCATCATCAACGATCTTCCAGTCGAGATATTGCAGAACGTCTTCCTGCATCTGGATGCCTTCACACTGATCCGCATACGGCGTGTATGCAAGCTTTGGAGAGACTTGATACCAGGAGACTCACCGATCCTATCCGAAGCCCTGTTTCTCAAGCCAAGCCACAACCTACACGCTTACAGCTTCACACTTGCAACATTTGACTTCGACCTGGAGATCAACACACGCCTCCCATATGGAGGCAATCCCGACCTGAGAATTCAAACAACCTTCATTGATGGGCTTAGTATGACCCGGCGTTGTCTCGGACTCATCCGCACAAGTTCAGAAATCATCTTCCACCCCATCATCATGGACTTCAACGCCTACGTACAGGGGGACGAGTTTGGAAAATCAAAATTAAACGTGCACGGTGAACCAGCAACCGATCCGATCAATTGGAGAAACATGCTAGTTTCAATGCCCCCGCTCACAGAGCTAAGGATCAATCAAACGATTGGGAAGAAGCACACGACTGTGCGCATCTTGCAAGCCAAGGATGGTGTTAAATTAGGAGATGTGTTCGACTACCTGATTACATGGAGACGACAAGACTTGGTGTCATCATAAAGCAGAAAAAATAAGCACTAGGTTTGATACGGAATTGAATGTAAGTGCCCAACGGTATCTACGCCAACGCCTGTGTATAAACACAGACAAACAAAGTATGTCTCCTAACCGGTGTCAAGGAGACATGAACAGTGTAGAGAATACTGTGTGACTTTAGTCTTGCGCTGCGCCATGTCCCTCGAACAAATTATTGTCGCCAACTTTCAATCCGCAAAAGCACCTGCAACGAAGTAAACAGTTATTCAAAAAAAAACGACAAGACCTATTACGTGTACAGTGAAGTTTTCTCGGATTCGCGGGGAAACTTGATATATGGTCCTGGTCGTCCTTCTCTCATGTTAAGCGATATATTGTAGATATTTTTTTTTCGATGGAGTAATGTGACTAAAGATTGGAATCATGAAGGAGAAATAAATATAATGGGGAAAGGATGTCGTTAGTAATGGTGGTCGCGCTATGTTATTTACTAGAGGGTATGAGAGAAAGATGGGGTGTACTAGATTGATCGATAACGAGCACTAGTGAGAGAAGATGAGAAGGATGGGACAATCCAATTGGGAGAATAGCTGTGTGGTTTCCTTAAAGTTTTGGTATTCGCTGGGCTCTGGATAGCGCAGATGTAATTGCTAGTGCATGTAGCTATAGACTTGTCTTACGATATCTGGGACAAGGACACGGAGGTATTATGCCTTGACGTGTTGGGCGAGTTGTGCGAGCCTCATGATGCTCTTTTTGAGGTTGCTCTGCGAGCGCGTTGGCTGGTAGTCGCCACGTGGCTATGCTTATTCGCGACTTGTTACCTTTGACGTTTTCATCATAGTTGCCTGCCAGTGGTGTGGTTCCACCTGCATTAGTTCTACCCTTCAACCGACCTCGATTGCGGCCAGTGCGCTAATGACCTCCTCAGCAACTCCACCATTCTCGACTACCATCTTCGTGACCTGAGATATTAGATGCCTCTTCAAGCCGCCTCTTGGTGGAGTCCATACGCCGGATGCCGCCAATAGCTCTCTTTGTGTAAGCGCATCAGCACTAGATGTGGGTGCTGTGCCACCTGTCGCAGAGTTCATCGAGTTTGGAATGCCGGGTGGGGTAAGATGAGATGGTGGATCGATGGTTCGTACAGATACAATTCGCGCTCCATTCGATGAAGAGGAAACATTGGTGCATGCAACTGCGAGTACAGCGTCGGCTACTGCAAGTTCTTCCTTGCAGGGGTCGAATATGATGTTTGGTCCCACTGCCATTGCGAGTATAATGACAGGTGGCTTATCGGCAACGGTCTTGGTGGCGTTCTTGGGGTACAGAGGTACAGCAGCATCCCAATCATCGTCGAACAGGGGGTCTTCGTCTTGCTCAGACTTGAGGGCTGGTAGTAGGGTAGTGAGGAGTGCGAGATGGGTGGTCATGGAGATGAGGGCAAGCGGGTATGAAAGGGGAGGGGAGAGAAGGAGTATCTATATGCTGTCAGTTAGGCTTTTGCATAGGAATTGATGTTCTCACGTCGACGTATAGCTTCCAATGGAAGCGTCTGTTGATGTACAGCCGGTCCTTGAGTGCCCCACTAGCAAGCAAGCTCTCCTTGAGCATGGAAGCTAGAAACACAGGTAGGGCATCGTCCTCGCGGAAACCTGGAATCTCGATACTCATCTCAAGCCATGAGTTTTGTCCCTTGCCTTTTGTCTCATCGATTTCTGCGTCCCGCATCTCCACATCCACATGGTCTTCCCGCTGGGCTAGTGATGGCCTTTGCAGCGACTTTTCCACCTCAGCCTTGACTCCTACCAGCGCCTCGGTACCGTCCTCAAGAGCAATTCTTGCACTTCCATTTGCGCCGGGTAGTACGTCATACTCTGCGCGCATAGAGCGAAAGTCGCGAGGTCCTTTGGTGACATCAAGACGGATGGGTGGTGTTTGCGCGAGGGTAGAACGCAGAAACGACAACTCTGCGGGCGACAGGTTGACAAAGGCCGAAGACTGGGGGGCCATATTGAGGGTTGTATACACGGGTACAACTATCGAGTGGATGAGGGGCCAAGTCGTCTTACCAGGAGCTGTTTGCTATGCGCCAAACTTTTGTTTCAATCCAAGCCAGCCTCGGCGAATCGGCGGGTGCAAGGGCAAGATCCCTGCCGGAGCTTGACGCCATCGACAACACCAGTTTGCTTGCATTGTTCCCTGTTACCTACTGCACACATCCCATCTACAGTACAGTAGACTAGTTATGCATATAATCCTGGGGCGCTGATTACTATTGTCTCAACACAATTACCTATATCCTATCCCTATCCTCTTGCAGCAGCCATGATATTATAACCAAGCCACTCACTTGCACGCGACCCTGCCACACTGCCACAACTCGTCACCTGTCACATCCACACACGTCGTACCTGCCTGCACCCCGGCCCGCCCGTCATGTCGCCATCAGCCTCAAAACGAAACACCATCGACAAGCTCGACTACCTGCCACCAAACTCTCCAAGACGTCCCTTGCTAGCACCCGACGACGACGACGCTATCTCGAACCGTCGTAGCCAGGACACGAGTTACGCCGGCAGCTTCTTCGAGCAGGTCGCTGAAGGCATCATGGAACGTGACCGCGAGAGGCTGCAGCGCGTCGGTCTTCGCTGGTTGAGCTTCGTGTGGGCCATTGTCAACTGTTTATGCGCTGGTAGCATCACCGCCTACTCGCTCTATGGCCATTTGTTCCAGTCCAGGCTGCATTACACCCAGTTCCAGGTCAACATCGTCTCCATAGGCGCTGAGCTTGGCCTCTACTTGCCTGTACCCATCTTTGGTTATTTGGCCGACCGTCTGGGCCCTGGAATACCCTCTGCTATCTCCGGAGTGATGTTTGGACTGGCCTATCTGTTGGCCGCGCTTACGTATAGGAGCGGACCACCGCCGTCTGCTGGGGGTCATGGTTGGCCCTTTGGCGTCATGGTGGTAGCTTTTGCTTTGGTGGGTATGGGTACCGCGTGCATGTACCTATCCGCAGTGACGACATGTGCCAAGAACTTTGGACGTGGAAACGCGAGGGGTATTGCACTCGCCATACCCATCGCCTCGTTCGGCCTAAGTGGTATGTGGCAGAGTCAGGTCGGCAGTCGCTTGTTGTATGAGACGAATCCAGACGGAAGCAGAGGGGACGTTGACGTCTTTCGCTTCTTCCTGTTCTTGAGCATCCTGCTCTTCGTTGTAGGCATCATTGGATTCTTCACACTGCGCATCATGGATGAGGAGGAAATGATCGATGAAGCTGTAGAGGAGCTTGAACGATCGGGTCTCCTGGCCCAAGATGAGTTCTTTACCCAGGCCGCCCACCACCATGGCTATGGCACCATGGCCACCCACGATCTTTCCGATTCCACTTTCGACTTCCTTCAATCTGAAGCCGAGAACTTGAAAATAAAGGCTGAGGAGGAGAAGAGGAAGAAGACTTGGTTACTCAATGAGGAGACACGAAGGTATATCATGGATCCAACCATGTGGTGGCTAGCAGGTGGCTTCGTTCTCGTCACCGGCCCTGGCGAAGCGTTCATCAACAACCTAGGAACCATCATCAACACTCTCACACCTCCACACGTCTCGACAAACACCTCACCAGCAACACACGTCTCTATTGTAGCCATCACATCTACACTCGCTCGCCTCATAACTGGCACTCTCTCTGACATCCTCGCCCCAGTCGCGCCCACCCACCAACACCGCCGCGGCCCAGGCTCAATGGCAAATTCCTTTGCCTCCCTCCCACCCCATGACCACACACGCAGATTCTCCATGTCAAGAATCACTTTCCTCCTCATCTCCGCCCTCGTCCTCTCCCTCGGCCAACTCCTCCTCGCATCTGGCTGGGTACAAAATCACCCCTCTCGCTTCGCCCTCATATCCGCCCTCATTGGATCCGGCTACGGCGCCGTCTTCTCCCTCACCCCCATTGTTGTATCAGTTGTTTGGGGTGTCGAAAACTTCGGCACTAATTGGGGCATATTGGCCATGACTCCTGCCGCTGGCGCTACGCTCTGGAGTGCGGTATATGCTGCTGTGTACCAGAGGGGCGCGGATCGGGGCGAGAAGGGCGATGTCTTGTGTCACGGGAAAAGATGTTATGAATCCACTTTTTGGGCTATGGCGATTAGTGTGTGGGTCGCCATAGGTTTGTGGGTGTATGCGTGGAGAGGTCCGGGTGGGTGGAAGAGACGTGGTATTGCTGTATAAGCGGGTTGCATATAAATACTGGTGTTCTAGAGTGCATATTCTTTTTTCTTTGTTTTTCGTATAGTTTCATGACAGCGTGCATGCATATTTGTTTATTTTCATCTCGTACACTGTATAGTGCATAGCTAGTCTTTATTCGCATATTTCCAGTGTAGATATATTCTATCAAAATAGTATGGTTGCATTAGAGCGACCAAAACTACTTACTCTACTCAGATGTAAAAAATTGCAAAATACTAGTCGATACACCAGCCCACACACACCCCCCAACCCTCGTGAGAGTAATCCAGCGCCGCCGTCCCATGGTGAATACTCGACTGCAGAATTTCTTCCCTCGTCAATTGCATTCATTGCTTAGGTCC
This sequence comes from Phaeosphaeriaceae sp. PMI808, assembly GCA_021365335.1. Classification (NCBI taxonomy): domain Eukaryota; kingdom Fungi; phylum Ascomycota; class Dothideomycetes; order Pleosporales; family Phaeosphaeriaceae; species Phaeosphaeriaceae sp. PMI808. Next base: position 619,433 of record JAJTIZ010000005.1, read on the forward strand.
GTCCAGCATCACTGGTTACCCGAGTGAGTGAATAAGCGGACACCACAGGACTCGAACTGGGCTCCTACAAGGGTAGTGGCAGGGAGGCAAGAGTGGATGACGGTGCACCTTCTAGTGAAGACCCGTTACAGGTAACAAATTTATGAAATTAACGCTATCATATAGTACACAAACTAATAAGCGTCCCTAAAGCATATCTTTCTATCTCTTTATGTTTCTGCCGTTTGCTTGTTTTTTGCGTTGTAGCCTGTCCATTTTAGTGGGGGCCTAACTAGGTTGAGAAAAGCGGGGTACTCAGATGTCATTTAAGGAGTTTACATCAATGATTCTCCATCCCTGTGTATACAAATCAATTGACCTGACTACAGCTCACGGGGACACTTAATCAAAAGCCCTTACAAGCATCGAGCCCGCTTTTTTTTTACTGTGTCAAACCCGCCTGATCGTCCCCTTTCGTCCTGACCCCGAGACTCGCAAACTGAAGCTTGTTCCATTGGGTACGGTAGAGTCCACATCGTGATTTTGTCTCCAATTCTTCAATTTCAATCCTCATGTGTTTTCTTACATTGGGCTGAAGATAGGTCACGGTTTATACACCGGTTACCAGCCAGAACTAGGGCAATCCTTTGGGGAGGAATGAATCGTCATCTGAAGGGGACATCCATGATACAGAGAAGATTTTGTGGTCGCCACTTCATACTATTTTCACCACAGCTCATCAAGCTTTCAATTCTACTAGACAATATCTGCAACAATGCATCCATCACGATGCAATCTTAACATTTCCCTTTCCATGGTTTCTCAAATTTCTGATAGCCACCATATCCTCATCACCGACCTGCTGGCCATCTTCATACCATTCTTCCCCATCCCAAATCTCCCAACTGTTTTTCCCAGCTAACCTCTCAAATCCATCCATATCAGGCGGATATGGAATCATCATCTCCCCCAAATTCCATCTCCTTACCCTCTCCATAATTTTTCCCTCTTTGTTCCTCGTTTCCACTCTACGTCGCCGTTGCTCTTCTCTGATCTTTTCCAGCTTGGCCTCACGGTTCCTGCATTCTTTTTCCTCCAGACATCGCGGTATATGCGGACTTTTATGCGATTCTAGAGCAGGACTAGAAAACCCTGAAAGCGTCCAAGAATCTGTGTAGCTATCTGTCGACGAGTGTGAAGAACTTGATCCTGGTATCGAAAACGGAGGCATGAATCTACCATCTCCCATACACTTCTCAATATATCCCTCATAGTACGTGTTTATATTGGAGAGTTTATTGAACTCGTCTTCTAGCCGCGCCTTCTCTAGTTTCACGCTTTCGAAAAGTTTACTCGTCGTTTCCAAGTCCCACGCTAGATCCTGATTTTTCTTCCGCAGGCCTTCAACATTCCAGTACCCTGGGTCGTTGACCTTGTCATGGTACTCTTTGATGTAAAAGTGCATTTCCAGTATTTGGTCTTCAATCATGTCTTCCAGGCCTGTGTGGCTTTGGTCGTGCCGGAGTTCGAATGCACTGTACTCACCTCGCCATTCTTGTGCAAGTGCGCGGTACTTTCTTGCTTTTTCTTGTAGGCGCGCGTTATCATCGCGGGCGTGGTCTAGGTCGACCTGGAGGTGCCTGTGTTGAATTCGAGATTGATTTGGCATGTTAGGTTTCTTAACTTCCTTTCTTTGCATTGAACTATCGTTTCCTTCTTGCTTTGCCATGTATGCATCGCCATTGTCTTGAGAAGCATCACTTCTCAATTTCTCCTCGACTTGCGGGGACCTTATCTCAGTATCGACGATACCCTGTAACTCCTTTCCTAGGTCTTTGACTAGAATATCAAGTTGTGTGCTGGATTCACCCACTGTCTCTCCTGTAGTGCCTTCCACGTAAGAAGCTAGAGTTGGATGGCCGCCTCTATCCAATTTCGAAGCTTCGGAGTTCAGATCAAATGGATTATTTTCTAACGAATGCACTCCCAATCCTTCTATTGCATCATATATTAAACTGGGGAAGCTGAAACCTCCTGGAGTCCTTGGGTGTTGCTGCACAGTTGCTATCATCCGACGACTTGTCTCCGCATCTTGTGATATATCGGAAGGGCTATGTATACTTTCATTTTCTTTCGACACAGAGCTATACCCTGTACCTGTACCCAAATCTGGCCGAGATAATGCCGATCTCTTGCTCTTGTAACTGAATGCGACAGGTGAAGGTTGCGCTTCACCCCATGAAGGATATCGTGTTGATTGATTTTCGTACTTTGCTGTCTGTTTTGACGTTGACGCTCGTGTTGGGTTGTCATATGTACGTTTTCTATGAGGTTGTGAATGGTAGTCGTGACTATCCTTCTGTTTTGCTTCCTCATAGGCTTCATCTGAACCTGCCATTTGTGTACGTCTTGATGAAAAATTTAGAGTCTTCTATTACAAATCCGACAAGATATAAAACTAAAAAGAGTTGTGGTATCTTAAAGCGATTACTGTGGCTGTCTGCCTGTTTGAAAGGGTGGGCATATTATTGATTCAGACGCTTATTTGTTGCATATAGCGGCTAGAGATGTCTCTTCTGCTATAGCTCCGTCAACTTCATGGTAAATTCTCAACATATAGTGAGTTGTCGCTGCCCATTCTCTTATCCGTGGAGTGTGTTGGCAAAAAACATTACTGTTTACGGTAATATTTTCACAGTACAGATCCTGACTTGCAAGGCAGTCCCAGCACATTCCTTCTACCGTAACTCTCTGCTTTATCCCACATTCTTCTCATCTCAAGTCAAAGACACTTTGACATTTTGAGTCTAATCATATAACAGGATGAAAGGCAGAATTTGATTTCCTTTGTTTTATATACGCTGGAGAAAAGCCACTTGGATTTCATTGATGAGGCTTACAGGGCCTTTGTTCTCTGGTTCCTGCATAATTCTTTCCACGTTACAATTATACGCGCCAACTGTATCCGTCTTGACACGCACGTTTCAGATTTTAATAGAACATTCTGATGATTCACCGTTGATAGCTAGGATTGCGGCAGGGCTCTGAGAATGGAACAAGGGATGATTAACAGTCACGTGTTAGGCATCTGCTGTGAACATGCACAGTGCCGCTTTTATACTGTTATATTAATGTAGTCTTAAGTTAGACAGTGATCATACTGGACATAGGTACTGTCACCAATATAGATGAAATAGAAAGTGACAGTATCTAGGTACCTAAGGAAGTACGAAGATCGCTACGCTGTTCTCAAGACCAATGAAGAGTTGCTTAGACATGCTAATCAAAAGCGGGTAAGCCTAAATCTGCTGGAGTGGCAATTATGATGACACCGTAGGAGACAGTAGCGTTCGACAGGAATAACTCGTAGACCAAAAGTAAAGAACAAGATGTAAGAATATTTGACCACGTCTGTATGTGTGTTGAAAATGTTGTTCTCCATCTGAATACGACTAGAACGTATAAATTTGTTTATTCGATATAAGGGCTCACATGAGCCAAAGCTTGCACATATTCTTTTTCTGAAAATAACCCTGATGAGTCTACTGCCAAGCTTTTAGTTGTCGGAATTCTGTTGACTCCCCTTCACGAGACTAAAAGCAAAGAACTCATGGTCATGAGAGTGATTGAAGCGATCGGGTTTCACGGCATCCATATCATGCCATAAACTTTCGCCGGGAGCCGTGGTTAAGTTTCTTGGACCGTCCCGATTGGGGCCGTTGGGCTAAGTGCTAGAAGTGTGATTAGTAGTGTACCAAATGTGAATCGCGGAGGCCGTCTGAGGTACCCTAATGCCGACACTTGTGATCAAGCGTGAGTTGCCCAGCTCGGCGCGCCTCGAGCGCTTGTGGTATCTGTACCTACATCACTCAGGTTATTTTGCGCCATAATCTTGACATAAACTGAACTTGCTGGATCGTGCCCAGAAACATCAACCTCGAAGTGTAGATAGTGTGAGAGGCTAGACACGGCTATTCTATTCCGTGTGGCACATCTATAGTACCATGGTTGAGATGATGCCAATGTGGGGTAAGTCATCACTCAGTCCTTCCCCATCCGAGGACAGACGTCTCACGGGGACTTTTCAGTGCCCACCAGCATATACTGATCGATGATTGGTATATCTTCAAATCAAGCAGCCCTCCCCTTTCTGGGGACAGACGCCCCACGGAGACTTTTCACTACCCGCTTCCATACGTTGATCAACAATTGGCAAATGCCTAAGACGGGATAACGACTAGTGCGAGACGCAAGTCTTAGAATGGCGGGTGACATTTGAGACTGGTGGGGCGAACGACTCCTCTAATGGTGAGGTTCGCGAGACGTATCATGGTAATGGTAACGAAAATGTGCTCAAGGCTGCCATATCTTCTGACAGTGCAGAAGCAATACGGAAGAACTGCTTATCTGAGAAGTATCAGAGATGGTTTGATGTGTTCATGTGTAATCAGTAGCAATATGATTTGGATGAGGTTCTACAAACTATCATAATCATACGTATTCATGATTGAAGTGGCGCATTCGCAGGGCACTTTTTTCAGTGAGGTTTTTGAGATGTGATGATATTATATGAGGCGTGAATCATAATTATAAGATCTCATCGTATCACAGGTTTTTAGTAACTCAATTGCTTCAGGATTGAGATGGCTCGATCAGAACGTGCGTCCTCTAGCTTCAACATCAATGTAAGCCCCTGATCAACACCCCACCATGATGCGTGGAGGTACAACATATACATCATGTTCGCTTATTGAAGCGAATCATTTTCTATCGTGAACCCTAGTCGCACAAGGCTAACACAGTAGTTGATTTTCATCCACAATGAGTTAGAAGGGTACATTCCAGTGGCAGATCGGAACGGGGAAGCACCCCGACCGCTGTCGATATGATCGCCTAGAAGCGAACGCCCTCGCAAACGATATGCAGGACACCTGCTTGACGACTGCATGCTGGCGTTCAGGCCTTACTAACGGCTAGTGTACCGTGACGGGCTTGCCGACCCTGGAGGACACGGGCGCCGAAGATATCATGGTACTGTTGCCGTAAAGAGCAGTAACTAGCGATAGGCTGTTGACATGAGAAACTGGGTGAGATTTGCTCATAGGCACTCCACAGAAGTATAGCGTATCCATCCTGCCGGGCCGGTGGCCTTTTCTCTGTGCTTGACGTTTTCAAAGTGAGCGACAGCGGTCGGGTACCGCTACAGAGGGGTTTTTCGCTGTATTCGTTCGAATTACATACTACGGGGCTTTTGCATGAAACAGGCGCGCAATGAAGCGCGGTGACCTTCATTGTCGTGGTCAACCCTGCCAAGGTTAGCACGCATTCATGATGCAGGAATATCCACCGTCCCTCAACCTCTCAAGCCAAGCATCATACCCATGGGATAAACAGCATTGGGCGCTTGACTAAACTGTTCAAATAAGGTACTGTGGATACAAAGTAGAGTTGTAATTGGCTACTGAGGAAGGGGTATTAGGAACCTTGCAAGCAGGATCGGCGCAGGAATGTGAGTGTTGAAATGGCGCAGGCGCAAGTTGTTCCCAAAGGGCTGGCGCAACATCTAGAGGTACCATAGAGGATGTGGCTTACAACACCGTGCACCAAACACACATGACTACTCCAAGCCACCAGGTAACCCTGTCAGCATACGCTACTGGGTACGAATCTAGAGTGTAAGGGCGCTGGGCGCAGAGCCCCAGGCCGTGTCTCGTTGAGCAGGGGCTGACGGCCGTTTTCAATCGCGTGGCACCTGAAATATGATATTTTCGACATCGGGACGGCGAACGGACCAGTGGGCTAAGTCAAAAATCATTTATACACACTTGAGATCGCTAGAATAGTTTCACTCTTCCAAAAGCAGCGAGAGATGCCAAATGTGGCAGCGTCAAGGAACTATCACTAATCCGGTTGTCCCTTTGTCCGTGTTCAGCGACTGTGTGGACTATACAGTGTGTGAGCAGACGGCCTTGAACGTTCACATGGTTGCTACAAATACCTTCAACAACCTGACTCACAGACAAAGGACAGTCAATCTCCATCAATTCGCTGTTGGGAAACGTTACACTTGCTCTTGGTAACAAAGAAGTAAGTCGAAAGACCAAAACGCAGCCAATCCGTTGTTTCTAACTTGTAGATCTACGTTTCACAGCCAATTCGAATTTGTTGGTAACGTACCAAAGCATTGGAGCCCATCAAAAGTGGGTAACTTTCACAAGTTCTTTTTCCTTCTCTGCAAACTGTTGCGCATTATCGCGATGGAGTGGCCTGGAAATTATATCAAATTAGTCTATCATATCACTGACATATATACAGATTATTATCTTGTGCAAATCAAATTTAATAGGCGCCAATCCTCCCCACAGATTAGCCATACTTTCGGTCTCCGACTCGAAGGCCAAATTTCGCACGTGCTGTTGACGGCGAGATCTATTCACAGAATCTCACAATCACAGTAGATCTGTGCCTATCCTGCGCCAGAAACTTATCCATCATGAGGGACGAAACACTCATACAGCAACACCCGCCTACCCCACCAAGCACCGGTGCGGAGTACCAGTCGGGTGCACAACAGGCTGGACAGTACGGGACAGGGCGTGACTTTGCGTATGGTCCCTCCAGGTCGATAGCACACGAAGGGATCCCTTCGCATGGGTCACATGCTGAACGCCATCCGGGAGAGGCGCATGTTCTTGGGATGCAATATGTGAGAGCGTCAGTACTGACCGTGCCCAAAAGTAATGCTAATTAGAATTTAGGATGGTTACGGACCCGGCGCCGAGTACTATCGAAACGGCCAGTACGATGAAATGTCGGTAAGTAGATGTTGAGCCCATTGCATTGGTGTATATATATTGACGATAGTAGAACGAGCAACAAATCTTTTCACCACCTACCCCAAGGTCCGCAACTAACGAGGATTATGGACGGATAACAACGCGTAGCAGAAGGACAGTCGCTCCTTCACGTTCACCCCGACGGAAAAACTCAAGCCCTCGACCTAAAGCGATTCCGAAGTCCCGAAAATTGAAGGCTGGAAAAAGAGAAAAGGCGACCACCCCGGAGTTAACCGCGCCTCTGAGCGTACTGACAGTAGAGTTGCATCACATTCCAGTCAAGGATATGGAAGCATGGGTGAACAGGTCCGCAGAAGTAAGGCAAGATGAAGTAGATAAGAGGGGCGGATACATCACCCGACCAATGAACTCTTTTATGCTATACAGGTCAGCTTATGCGGAGAGAGCCAAAGCATGGTGTGCGCAAAATAACCATCAGATTGTATCGTCGGTCGCAGGTGGAAGCTGGCCGTTAGAGCCACCTGGGATTCGCGAGCTGTACCATGAATACGCAAAGATCGAACGAATGAACCATGCGAATGCACACCCAAAATACAAGTTTTCTCCTAGTAAAGCCGTGGCTCTAGCTCGAAAGAGAAAAAGAGATTGGTCTGATGGTGAAGAACCTAGCGATCTCGAGGACGCAGAATGGGCTCCTAGAACCAAAAGACCTCGAAATCGGTCAATACGAATGATAGAGCGATCTGTTAGCTTTCCATCGAATGGCATGGACGGAGATTTCTTTGGCCGATCGTTTGGGCCCAATGGACATGGTATGAACAAGTCGTCATGGGACATGACCAACGAAGGGAGACCAATGCCAATGCCAATGCACAATGACTTGTACAGTCAATATTACCAGACTGCCGTCTATCCGGAAATGATGGAAGATGCTTTCCAGAATGATATGCGCATGCGAAAAGTGGGCGCCCCAGCCCCGTCCATCCAATTCTCCTCGAACCATGCTATATTGGGCCTTCCAGGGGGAAATGCAGGTGACTTGATGCAACAATTGGAAGTACATCCTGGCACAGCTTTTGGGGAAGGGCAATTAGATCCGATGCTGATGGCTTATGATGGTAATCATCATTCTGGCATTGATCCAACAACACTGCATCATGACTTCCGAAACAACCATCTAGGCATGGGACAGCACGACATCGACAGTCTTTTAGAAATGAAACCAACACAATTAGATCTCTGCGCCAGCGCATGGCAGTCAGATCCCAACATGGTCACCTTGGAACAAGAATCTGAGTTTGAAAAGTGGATTGGTGAGCACTGAGCCTTGTGTGGCTCGAGGCTGACCGATTAGTAGTTAGTGATATTGAAATTTTATATGTATAAGACGGCTGTGTCTATAAGGTAGTTTGATATTGACGAGTTTTTGTACACTGGTAGAGTTTTTTGAGATTGAAGATACCTATGCGCTCCAACATATTTGTTTTACATGTAAGGCGTTGGCTGGACTCAAAGTTTTAAAAGCTTGTATCGCATTTCAAAATTTTAGATTTTGCTTTAGTTAGACTTTTGTATGCAAACAGCGACAAATATGGTCAATGTGTTCGCGCCTAATTGACAGTGCTGTGCGATTGTGGAGAAATACTTGAGCGGCGGATGGCGCGCACCCCAGACGTAAGACTCGTGGTAATACTACACCTCATCCGATCAATCTGCGGAGTATAACGACTGGCTGATAGGAGAAAGGCGCAGTTGATGTGAGGTAGGGGGTTTGAAGAAAGGGATTCCTGAATGAAATTTAGGTTGAGTTCAGATGTCAATTGGGCTGACGCATGGACCAGTCCTGCAGCCCTGCACCTGTGCCCCACCTACTCTCCAACGCAGACGCGCCTGTCAACTACCAAAGCCACGCAAACAACCGAACTCAGTACTGAGGATTCCTGAGGTATTCCCTTGACCACATGATACTTCTCTTTCTGGAGATCCTTTTGTATCTCTGAAGGCGTTTCCAAAAATGAGTGGCTGGAAGAAACCACTTTGAGCACTCTACCCCACCATTACCACCACAAGTTGAAATCAAATCAATACGCGTACTCAAGATGTACGGTGAAACTGCTAACAAACTGGTAAGTTAGCATTGCTTCCTATACCACTAGGGTGAGCTTTAATGTGCTCAATCAAGTGTTGGTTCAAGGTTATCAGTATATGTAACCAATTGGCATTATATGCGAAGCCGTGAATTTCAAGAGCCCATATCACCATCTATACCAAAACTACACGGTACCAAATACCACTGCTGACCCGCCCCAGGTCCAAAATGCTAAGCGTATACAATCCTTGCCCCACTTGCCACCCTACGCCTCAGACCTCTCGCGCACCATAGTACGCGAAGTACGCGACCTCGACCGTGACGTATCCTCGATCCTAGCTCCCTATGGCTCATCTTTCAATCCTTCTGCCGACCCTTCTACCGCATGCGCCTTACTAGTAAACCACCTTTGCATGCGGCGCAACAAGCGCTGCCTCCTCGCATATCACCGCGTGCGTGCCGAGAAGCTTGAAAGCTATTGCTGGCAAGGCGTAGACGTGCTCGAGCAAAGCGGAGGCGCAGACAGCAGCAAAAAGGAAGAAAGCAGTCTTAGTCCTGAAGAAGAAGAGTATGTGCGACAATACAGCGACTTACTTGCGGCGTACAAGGGCCAATGGACGGATATAGATTTGACTGGTAGTCTGGAGCCGCCAAGAGATTTGTTCATTGATGTTAGGGTGTTGAAGGATGCGGGTGAGATCCAGACGGAATATGGGTAAATTTTAGCACTGCCTACTGGACGGATCAGACTTGCGGTGGCTGACGACAAGCAGATCTATTACTTTGACGAAGAATAGTCAATTCTACGTTCGCCATGGCGATGTAGAACGTTTGATCGCGCAAGGTTATTTGCAACGGTTAAGCTAACGGGACGATGCATATGTTGAGAAGTAAGGGGTGATATAACCTGAATGCGTGCCCACATCCCTGCGTGATGGTGTATGCAAGATTTACGCAAGTTCATGCAGGCTGATAGCTGGGTTACCACGTTGCTTCCCGGACTGCAAGGGGGTTCCCATGGATGAGATGTGAGGTTGATTCTATGACCTTAGTTATAGAAGGATAATAGCAAAGGACCAAGAATAGCCTTGAGCCTATGTACTGTTATGTGGGCGGCAGCATGTGCACGTACTCGTAACTGCCAGATTGCGTAACTGCATAGTTATCATCGTACTAGAGGAACTTGGCAGGCCACGGCTAAGAAATGTCAATCAACTTGAAATATTCATTTCGCATTTAAGAGTTTTAAGTATCTTGTGACCTTTACGCCATATGTGGGACATTCAGTCCGTGACATCAATGCTATGTCCATTGCAACCCAGTATCTTTATGATTCCTTCCCTTCTGTCGTGCCGTGAAATTATTTTGAAAGTGATGAGTCATGACGTAATGTATGGTACCTAGTACAATTATGAGAATTAAATGCAATTATCCAAAGATGAGTATATGATACTCACATAGAAGGCTGGCACTGCTGGCTGCTGAATGAAGCCAGAGTTCAAGTCGGTAATTTAATCGTGTCCGCAGATTGAGAACTCCATATCTTTGGAATCTCAAAACAATGCGAGTCATATGCGTTGATTCAATCACTGTAAAGACAAATGAACAGAGATAGTGTGGCAGCTGGTACTGGTCCCGTTGCAGGATAGATCTTGACTGAAAAGTGAAAGACCGATCTCAAATAACGCTGTACCTACCCGTTGCTCCACGAGCTGGAGCCTCCTCTGCTGCCATCGTGCCTTCGCGTAGATGGCGGGTGAGATCCATCATGGCTTGAGTGACAACATTCTCAGTATCACCTTCGACGAGGATGTACAGTTTCGGCTGATCATTTTCTATACATTTGTTAGCGCGCTCTTTCAACAAAGAACGTTGACTGTACGTACCTCCTGGTTCTTTGCCAGGCGGGTAGAATTGACCCTTGCTAGTAATAGAGACACCAGTTGATTCTAGAATCTTTGCTACATTGGTGCGATTGGTGACAGCCCAGCGAGCCTTCTGCGGAAAGTCGTTGATCTCAATCGTTGAGTGGTAAAGTCCAGCGTCCGGTCCTTTATTATCAATAGGCTGGCCAGCATGAATAGTGCCCTTCTTACTAAGATTGCCATCAATTTTCTTGGCAGCAGCCATTGCTCTCTCTTTGGCCGACATTGGCTTTCCAGGGGCAGCAGCCTCAACACGCTCAGTTTTGTTTACAATGATCTTGCTGTTTAGTAACTTCATCCAAGAAGGTTGGTCATCTGTTGGCTCAACTGGAGGGTCTCCATTGGGGGGCTTCGCAATGCCGGGGCCTGCCACTTCTGGTTTTTTGAGAGCAGGCAGTTCAGCCTCTTCCTCACTCTCGTCGTCATCAGCCAGTTTGAGAGCCCGCTTCTCACGCTTCTTCTCCAGAGCGCGTACTGCATCAAGTTTGTCGAGGCCTTTACCCCCAAATCCACCATAGTACTTCTCAGTACCAGATTTGGCTTTCTCGTGGAAGGTGTTAGCCATGATCAATAGATCTTCAGGAATTTCTGTGCCACTTTCTTTCAGTGCCTTGACAACATGGACAGCGAAACGCTCTTGGCCTGGATTCTCAATTAGTGTGACAGCACGACCTGTATTGCCAGCGCGACCGGTACGCCCGCATCGGTGCACATAATCTTCCAAATGTGTTGGGCAGTCAAAGTTATACACGGTTTGCAGTCCCGGTACGTCTAAACCACGGGCCGCCACGGAAGTTGCGATCAGGATAGAAAGTACTCCTTGCTTGAACTCGTTGATAGCTTCGTTACGATCGGTCTGATCCTTCGCTCCATGAATAGAATTGGTAGCCCAATACTTAGCTTTGAACAGCTTCGATAGTAGATCTTCTGCTGTCTCTTGTCTCTCCGTGAAAATGAGAACTTGCGAATTCTCATCCTCTGAGAAGATCTGACCAAGGTGAAGCAGAAGTTTAGAAACCTTCTTCTCGTACGAGGGTGGCACAAGAGTGATGACTTGCGTAATTTCGGGCGGGACTTTGCTACGACCGCCGATAATTACCTCTGCAGGCTTACTGAGAACTTTACGGGCAAGGGCAGCCATGTTCTTAGGGAATGTAGCGGAGAATAGAATAGTTTGACGATCAGGGCGAACATTTGCAAGAATCTTCATGACTTGAGGCTCAAAGCCCATGTCGAACATACGGTCAGCTTCATCAAGAACGACGTAAGTAATGCGCTTGAAGCTGAGCACTCGGCCAGAGTTGCTCTGTAGAAGATCAATTAAGCGTCCAGCAGTTGCGCACAGAATGTGGATACCGCCTCGCTTTATCATCGCAATTTGTTCGGCAATAGGCTGACCACCATAGGCACACTTAATAGTGATCCCTGAAGCATTAAGGAAAGGCTTTAGCTCATGCACAATTTGTAGTGAAAGCTCTCGAGTAGGAGCTAGGATCAGTCCAATGGGTCCATCAGAAGACTTGAGTGGGCGCTGATCTAGCACATGACGAATCATGGGAATACCAAAGGCAAGAGTCTTGCCAGAGCCAGTTTTTGCTACTCCGATAAGATCACGACCTGATTCAGCAATAGGTATAGCTTGTGCCTGAATCGAGGTAGGCTTAATATAACGAACGCGACCAAAGACATCCATGGTAGCTTGAAGCAAACCCATCTGCGCCCACTTTGTGACAGGCCGAGGCACGTCGTCAGGCTTGACCTTAATGCCATCAAGCTCGTGACGGAGATCTTCAACTTCTTCTACTGTCATCTGAGAAACTTCGGCAGGCTCAGTGTAGAAGTCTTTGCGAAATGGCTCGTACTCAACTTTCTCGTGATTGATGATGGGTACCTCCTTCTTTTTCTTTTTAGCAGCATGAAGAGCAAGAAGATCTTCACCTTCAACAGCGGTCTGCTCTGGCTCAAGGTCGTCGTTGAACATAGCCTCGCCTTGTGGGGCAGTACGGCGGGGTTGCATTTCGTTAAGGTCGGCCATGAAAGCGTCGAGAGGATCGATTTCCTCTTCCTCGGCGCCTGCGTTATCGTCAACGTCCATCTTGTCGGCAGCGCCGTCGGCAGTAGAAACTTCTTCCATTTTGGTGTCCTCGTTTTCAGCTTCTGCGCTTGCAATCTCTGCCCGACGCTTTGCAAGCTGAGCTTGAATTTGTGCGTTCGACTCTTCATCAGCGCTGTCGATGTCGCTCATCGCGGTCTCGTCTTCGACGTCAGCAGGGGGTGAAGGCGCATCGTTAGCGAAGATGGGTAGTGCTTGGAGCTTGCGTTTGCCAGTGTCAACTTCGTCATCCAGCACGGCCTTCTTTGACGTCTCCTCAGTCGCAGACTTAGCCTTGAGGCCGAAGGAGCCAATGTTGCTGTTTGTCTTAGAGGACTGAGCAACCAGGGGTTCTACATGTGTAAGCATTTCGCTCTGACTAATGTGGGTGGATGGGTGCATACTAGCAATGGTGGTGTTGACTGGCTTGCCAGCTGGCTTTGCCATCAGTGGTCGGGCAGCAGCCGACGCATCAAGCTTAAAACTAGATTTCTCTGGCTGTTTTTGCTTGGGCTTCTCAGTAGCAGGTTTGGAAGGGACCTTGACTTTAGTGATTTCGGGCTGGACCTCACCAACCGATGGAGTAGCAGCAACAATGGGAGTCGAAGGCGCAGTACCCGCTGGAGAGTCGCCAGGCGTATCTGTCTTCTCTTTGGCCAGACGCACGGCAGCATTGTTCTTCTTCCATTCAGCTAATTTGGCTGCTCGCTCAGCAAGTTTCTCCTGCTTTGCCTTCTCCGGATCGCTTTTCTTCTCTTCTCGTGCGACGCTACCAAACCGGTCGCGCCTATTATCTGGCGCGGGCGTTACAGAAGCACGGGGCGAGCCTGGTCGGCGTGATGTGGAGCGGCGGCGTTTATCTTTTTCATCGTCCCGGTCTCGTCGATAGCGATCAGTCTGTCGGTCTCGCGATCTCTCGCGGCGACCTGTAGAACGTGAACGGCGGCGATATGAATCACGGTCTCGGCGGTCTTCACGACGGTCATCACGGCGATCTTCTCGCCTGTCTCGATCTCGAAAACGGTCACGGTCGTCACGTACTCGGCCGCCGCCACCGTAGCGATCACCGTAGCGATCCCGCGAGCGGTCACGGCGTGCTGGAGACCTTGAGCGTCGGCGGGGCGAATATCGTCCACGGTCACGATCGTACCTTGCACTATCAGCGTGGCGCGTCGCCATGTCGGCTATCGGAGCGTTACTATCTGTGATCAGTCAGGCTTGTGGGTGGAGTCTTGTGGTTGCTGAAATGGAAACGGCAATCAAGTTTGTACATTGAAGGTTGGGGGTCACACTATGCCTTACACTAGCGCGTCATTAGTGTTTGGTCCGTGCGTCGAAATCTTGGCCAAAAAAATTGGCAGTCGCGATTTTGATGGTGAATCGTACATTCATCCAGAGTAGTGCCATAATGTCTGTCAATCCACGCAAGAGGAAGGTCGTGACCGAGCCAGCGCCCGTAGATATCGATTCAGAGGAGGAATTGGCAAACGGCCTGCTTGAGGGTATCCTGTCGCATTCTGAGGATGAGTCTGGAGACGACCAGGAAGAGGATGACACCGATGCAAGCAGTGTCATAGAAGGCCTGTCTGACGAAGATGCAGAAGACAAAGACGACTCTGAAGACGAAGCGGAGGAGATCCGTAAACAATTGCGAAATCTCAACACAGGCTTAACGAATACGAACGTCGCAGAGGGCGAATTGGACGAACAAGACGAGGCTCTCAAGCCTAATTACACTATTACCACCGATGCGCATGGCCAGGTCCGCTACCTATACAAAGAAATCGATCCCGTCTATGAGTCGGACGATTCTGACGTGGAAGCAACCAACACAATTGGAAACATAGCACTCTCCTACTACGACGAGTACCCACATATTGGCTATGATATCAATGGAAAGAAGATCATGCGGCCAGCTAAGGGAGAGGCGCTTGATGCGCTGCTAGACAGCATCGACATCCCCAAGGGCTGGACTGGCCTAACAGACCCAGCCACAGGGAAGCCATTGAACCTGTCAGAGGAAGAACTGGACGTGTTGAAGAGGCTCACGAGAAATGAGGTGGTCGAAGACGGCTACGACCCATATCCCGACATGGTTGCGTACTTTTCTGGGAAAGAGGAGATTATGCCATTGAGCGCCGCACCCGAACCAAAACGGAGATTTATACCTTCCAAGCACGAGGCCAAGCGAGTCATGAAAATTGTGAAGGCAATCAGAGAAGGCCGCATCAAGCCATACAAGCCGCCGGAAGAACAAGAAGAGGAGCAGCAGATACACTATGATGTTTGGGCAGACGAGAAACCTCGGCCTGAACACTCGATGCACATTCCTGCCCCTAAACTTCCTCCGCCTGGCTATGAGGCAAGCTATCATCCACCGCCTGAGTACTTACCTGACAAGGCCGAAGAAGAGGCATGGCTAGAGGCCGATGAGGAAGACCGAGAGAAGGAGTTTCTTCCTAAGAATTATGAAGCATTGCGCAAAGTCCCTGGATACGAGACATTCGTCAAGGAACGCTTCGAACGCAGCTTGGATCTTTACTTGGCACCCCGAGTGAGGAGAAATAGGCTGAATATTGATCCTGAGTCCTTACTACCAAAACTACCAGACCCCGAGGACTTAAAACCATTCCCAACCACTTGCGCGGCAATCTACAGGGGCCAAGAAGGCCGCGTACGCTGTGTCTCCATCGATCCACAGGGTATCTTTGTTGCTAGTGGAGGCGATGATGGTTATCTTCGAATCTGGGAGCTTCTAACCGGGCGGCAAGTTTGGAATGCAAGACTATCAGACGAGGAAGCTGTTGACGCTGTACAATGGAGACCAACCAAGGAAGCCTCAGTTCTTGCTGCCGCCATGGGCGAGCATGTTTACCTGATTGTTCCATTCACTTTGCTGTCACCTGATGTCGAACAGACCAGCCGCGACATACTTGATGCAGGTTGGGGATACGCAGCATCCAAACCATCTACAACGACCAACGGCGAAGCACCCAAACAACCACCAGGAAAGTGGAGCCGACCAGGTACCCGGCTCGAGAGCAAAGGCATACTTGTTCAAATAGAAGTGCGCTCGGCGGTCAAGGTCATTAATTGGCACAGGCGGGGTGACTACTTTGCTACCGTCTCACCCCGTGGTCAAAGCACTGCAGTAGCCATTCACACTGTTTCCAAGCACCTAACCCAGCTCCCCTTTCGTCGACTCAAAGGCATCGCCCAAACCGCACAATTTCACCCTTCGAAGGCCATCTTTTTTGTTGCTACCCGCAATACAATTCGCAGCTACGACCTCGCCAAGCAGGAGTTGGTCAAGATATTACAGCCCGGTGCGAAGTGGATATCGTCTATTGATGTACACCCCGGAGGAGACAATATCATCGTGGGTACTTACGACAAGCGACTTCTTTGGCATGATCTCGATCTCTCCAACAAGCCGTACAAAACCTTGCGCTTCCACAAAGAAGCTATTCGGGCAGTCAAATTCCATCAAGGCGGTCTACCGTTGTTTGCAGATGCGAGCGACGATGGCAGCTTGCAGATTTTCCATGGGAAGGTAGTTGGTGATCTGATGGAGAATGCAGCAATTGTACCGTTGAAGGTATTGAGAGGACACAAGGTTAAGAGCAGACTGGGTGTGATGGATTTAGATTGGCATCCCCGCGAGCCGTGGTGTGTTAGTGCTGGTGCGGATGGAACGCTGAGACTCTGGAGTTAGATGGTATGATCCCAAGGTAGCATATTCAACGGCGTCATGGGTTCCGTACAAAATGACAGTATTTCACCTGAAAACGGGTAAATTGAGTTAAATTGATGATTTTGCAGTGTCTGGAATCGAAAACACAGCAGCACGTGCTCGCATGGATACGCCCTCAGCCAGCAGCAGCACTGAAAGCAGTGCTTGAGTCAGCCTTCAAACCCCTCGAAAACCAATCCACCAGTTCCAAGTGCGGGCGCCCGCGCAATCCTCGAGCCAACGCAGTGTTTGGGACGCCCACGCCTTCGTCACAGGCGACCTCATTCGAGCTGGAATGCACGGGTTGACCTAGCCCTGTTCTGCGCTGGCCAATCAGAAGGCCCAATTCTGCGCGTGCTCTTGATGAACATGCCTCACTGCAAAGGGACACAAGAGCCCGCACGCGACACCCCATTTGGCCCCCAACCGTAGTGATAATGATACCAAGACCGTTTGCTATCTGTTTCTTTCGCCCCTCGCGTCCTGTTCCTGTTCCTGTCCCTGTTCCTCTTTTGATACAGAAGGTAGACGAGGGCTAAATACAAAGTCTTATGAACGCCAACAGCAAACGATCTATTATGCCGAAACCCAGCTTCCCGCCCACGCCGGGTGCCTCGCTCGACATCACGGGCAAGAGCAGCGCAAATGCCCCTCAGTTGGAGAATGGCTTCACATTGCCACCTGCAGCACTGGGGGGTGGCAGAGGAAGTGTAGCCAGCTCATCAGGGCCATCTGAAAATGCCTCAGACTCATCCTACCGGCCCATATCGCCCTCGTCGCCATTGGCATCATCGAAACCTGGTCATGCGCGCAAACGCTCCAGTGCCGCCGCCCAGCATAGCGTTGTCACCAAGGATGACTACTCTCTCCCTCCACCACCCACACGATCACGCAAAATTATTCAAATGAAACCAAAAGATGTGCAAGACCCACCCAAGTCGCAAGCTCAACCACAGCATGCCAAAGCTCCAGCTGCATCAAGTGCCGTCAATGGTACTAAGAGGAAGCAGGCAGGCAGCACCAGTGCTGCTGGACGCAAAACCGCTAGAAAGACAGCGCATAGTCTGATCGAACGCCGGAGAAGGTCAAAGATGAATGAAGAATTCGGTGTGCTCAAGGACATGATTCCAGCATGTCAAGGCCAAGAAATGCACAAGCTAGCTATTTTACAGGTGCATAGAATTGTAGTTGATGGCATGTTATCCACACTAACCTCTGAAAGGCCTCGATTGAATATATGCGATACCTCGAGCAATGCATTGCCGACTTGAAAAATGCACACCGATCGCATCGCGACTCTCCTTCATCCAGAGTGTCAGATATTGGCCCACCACCACTCAAGCACGCATGTGAAGATGATGATGACGACGAAAAAATGGACGAAGACATGGGCGACATCAATGATGCAACATCGCCAACCCATGTCAGTAGCATTGTACCCCAGCCCACGTACCAATTCAACAATGCCTCACCTGCCATCTACCCATCTGATCGCAGTGTCTACACTCACTCCACCACAACATCCCCTACAATTATGCCCCACGATCACCGCCAATACTCTGCGAACCCCTCGCCCGCTCTCCAGCCGTCGGACCCACACCACTACTCACTAACCTCGTCCTCCGTTCGCTCCACAATGACCTCACCTTCCATCCAACCATCACCTGCATTCAGCACTCAAACACCTTCTGCAACTCAATTCAGTAACCCATTCCATACTGGGCCTCCAGGATCTTCGCACAGTGTGGCTGCATTCTCACTCACCTCGCCAGCGCTAGGACCGCAGGCAGATCGTGAAGACCACGAGGCGACAGAAGCCCTTTTGATGTTGAACACCGACCGCAGGAGTTGGAATGGTGCGCGAGGCATGAGTGTCAAGGACCTACTAAGTGGATAAGAAACTGACACAATTCTATGCTTAATGGATCGAACGATTGATGGTGGTACCATAATGAACAGGGAGGATTTTTGATATTTAGACTTGGCGCTGGAGGACATCTGCTGCTGTCTTTAAAAACACGTTGATGCGCTTTTACACTATTCACCGTTATTCACCTTGTTATAGGTAGAGCCAAAGTGCCACTGAAAAGTTGAATTCTAGACTCTATTCAATCATTTTATTCAGCTAAACTACATTTTAGTGTTCTTATCTGTCAAATTCTGGTTCCACAGGGTTTGCATGGGATTGGACAATCGGTGACCGATACGCTGGTACCCGGTCATATATATATTCCAAGTCGTCCAGATATCTGTACATGATTGTACCTGTAGAAATACGATTGCACAAGCAGACCACTGGATTTCCAAACTATACGCAAAGCTTAGTCGCAGCACTGCGTCCTGCTGTGATGCACGTTGCTGCCAGCAACCGCCAAAAAGGAACTTGACCTCTGGCCAATGCGTCTATCGACGACTTGTAATTTTGGGATCTAATAAAATTATCGAGTTAGAAACACGCAGGGTGGATGGCAACGGACTTAAGACAACGTTCACACAACACCAGCGTGAAAGTCGTCGTCACAAAAGATACGAATCTTGAAGAGTCGCACTCGGGAAGGACGTTACAACGCCGGCTCTTCATCTATGAGCGATCTCCCATTAATTAGCTAACAAGAGCGTGGGCGTGTATTCCGTTTCTCGGAACAATCGTTCAAAGAAGCTATATCAAAGCACATCCGGGCTGCAGCCCTGTCAGACGATTACCATTGTGGTAACGAAACTTACGCGCCTCCAGGCATTAATTGTCTCACGCAATAGATTGATGTGTCGGATTAGTGCTAGAGAATGACGATTCCGCCAAGGTTCACAGCTCGCGTTTACGCAAATGCCGACCCGCGAGTGTTTCCATGACTTGAGATAGCCTCATTAGCCATGGCCCATCGCCCAAAATAAATAGTCAAGCCTGCTATGAAAGGGTAACTGGATGGTTGTGTGCATTACCTGTACAATCTAATATTATATGTATACTAGGCCGGTTTGTGGAGGGTTCATCGCTCAGAGAGCAGGGTAAATATTACATTTTAATCACTACAAAATGCCGTACTAACAATCTGACAGATGGAGGTGGAATATGTGGGTAGTCTTCATTGTCGCATCCATAATAACCATCGGCCTCATCGTTTTCAATGTAGAGGCCTGTGCCCCGATCCTCAAACGCAAGACAATCCTCCTCCGTAAAGAACTCAACCGCCCCGAACTTCAAAATACCTTGACATATAAAGATGCAGCCAAACGAAGCCCAGCTCAAATTTTGAGGCACGGCATTAGCCGGCCGTTGATGATGCTCATAAAATCCCCCATTATACTTTTCTGCTAGCTTTATATGTCCTTTTTGTTCGGCTCGCTTGCTATACCTGCTCTTCGCTATCGTCGCCGTCGTCTTCATTCCGACATACGGCTGGGCGGCCGAACTTACTGGCCTTACATTTCTAGGAATTAGAGTCGGCAGTTTTCTCGGGATTGCCCTTGTAGCACGAACTCCCGACGCGACTATCATCAAACTAGCGAAGAGGAACAAGGCCGTGTATGAGCCGGAGATGAGGTTTCCAGTTGGTATCTTCTTCGGCTTCTTGATTCCTGCTTCTTTCTTTATGTAAGTCATCATTCCCGCTCGAAACTGCGAACCTGCATATCCAATGCTATTTTAGATATGGCTGGACAACATATTATAAAGTCCATTGGATCGTACTCGCCCTCTCGCTTATACCCTCTCGTCTTGGTATTATGGGCATCTTTGCACCCCTGCAAACATATATGATTGATTGCTTCCCACAGTACTCTGCGTTAGCTATAGTGGGCATGACGGCAATGCGTTGTTTGTTCGGGGCCGTGCTCCCACTTGCGGGTCCAACGATGTACAGGAGTCTTGGACTGGGATGGGGGGATACCATATTAGGCTTTATATCTATCGCGTTTATTCCGCTGCCCGCATCGCTGTTTAAATATGGAAAGCAGGTACGGGAGAGGTGGCCTATTAACGTTTAATCAAGAGTAGATATATTGGTGGGAGAAGAGCGTTTTATGACTTGTAATTAAAATTCACATACCAAAAAGGGTGAAAGAATAATCACTGTACACTATTTATAAAAATAGCAATCATATGTACGATAATTGGAAGCGAACGAAATTTGGTTTTGCCATGTCAATTAGCAACTTCTAAAGTACTATAGAATGGTCGTGTAAACTCACGAATACATATCTAGCATATCCCTGTAGGCCTAAATCTTCCTTATGATTCTGCAATAATCACGCAAAATACTATAAAGATACCAGAACCTGGATATTAAATCTTATGCGATACGGCTTATATCAACAACTATCCTATTTCAAACGGCAACCAATCCACATAATTCAAGCCTCTCATTCAAATTTACTACAACGCTTGCTCCCTGTCGTTTTTAACTACTTTTGACATCGGCCTTTCCGCCGCGCAATCCACTGTTCCCATTCAGTTTCTCTCTTAGTATCATGTTCTTCATCACTACACTGTATGCACTGCTCTGTCCTGTTAACAACCTCCTCCAATCCATCAGGACACTCCATTGTCATGCCTGGAGGTCCAAGGACTGCCAACCCTTTTCCACAATTTATTGAGCTAGAGTGTAAGATGCGATAGCAGGTTTTACAACGTATGGTGTTGGTTTGGCACATGTTTTAGAAACGAATATGCGTATGTGTATTGATGTAGGGGAAATTGGTGTATTTGTGGGCGCTAGACTCAAATCAACTGTTGAGTATAGGAGGAATAGTAAAGGTTGCAGCTATTTTGAAGTTCAGGTTATGACTTTATATTGTGAGATTGGGATCAATTTGCACATAGGTAACTTTAGTGTTCATGCAATGTGATGGTGTATAATAAAATATAAAAGGGTCGACGCACGTACTGGCCACAAAATTATGATGTGTCAATAATACGCAAAAGGAACATGTCAAACATACCGTTGAAGCTACTGACAATTGATGACTCCTTAAATTAGCTTCGTAAACAAGAAATCTTAAGCTTGGACGAGTTCTATTCTAGTCACCCCTGTCGTAGTCTCAGTGTGAGTCTCGTTGTGGGCACCCCTGTCTTGCCGCATATCTCCCTTGATACTGGGGCGCGCCTAGCATTTCGTTTGGCAGTGCTAATAGTTGTAATCTCCCATGAAAAACTGTGTGACCATTCTTAGTCTTCCAGGCTTGTGTGCCGTTGTCACTGAACAGGACTTCAATGATCCCAAGGGTTTTGCCATATTTGTTTGGGTACGTGGACCAAAATTGAATGGCACCGCCACAACATATTTTCGAAAACAATGAAGATGCTCCAATGGACTTTCGGAAAAAGATACCCATAGCAAAATTGAACAGGCAGTGTGCTAGCTGAGCCGGCAACACGCATAACCATATTGGCGTCGCCATCGACACCCTTTAGAACTTGTATTAGTTAGCCGAAAGCATATGTATCAAACGCCAACAGAAATATATTAGGAATATGAGTGTGATTACATCCTATACTACCACCAATAACGAATTGGCAGAAGTCGATAGCGACCGCAGCCCAAACAAGCAGTGTATTCCTTTAAATATTGTCGGCACAAGTGAATGCGATTGAAGGAATGACGAAGAATAGTGCGCATTAAACGCTCGATGCGAGGAGGTTGGAATTGCTAGTAAAATTGCCTATGTAAAACATGTATATTTCACTAGGTCCCGGATATGATGAATTTCTCTATCGGGAGGATACGTCAAGGCGAGGGAAATTTTGGCAGGGAATGAAAAGGCCTCTGGCTGTTCAATAGAGATGTAACAAGTCCAGTTCATATCCATTACATCCTTACAGTTGGTGAGATATATATATAGGCGACTGATTGTACAATCGTAGGAAATAAGTTCGTTCTCTATTGTATCAATATGTTCAGATAGCAGTTTTCTACGACAGACGTAGAATTCAGCTGTAGATAAGTTAAAAGGGGCAGGATAGGTGCAGTTATGCTCTAAAAGTGCGCAGTTCCATTTCAATTGCTACGGGTATTCGAACAACTTGAATGCCTAGAACTGGTAGTTTAGTAGTATTTACTGACACCTGATACGAACAATAAAGTTTTACATACTTCCGAGATTCGCAGAGCATCAAAACTGAGAATTATATCATTTTGAGTGATTAACAAGAACTTGGATAACTACTGCTGCTAGGTCTCCCCACTTGGTGCCTACTCCTCCTGTCCCTCGATATTACAATATGTCCTCTGACGACCTATTTCATTACATCAAATTATATGACTTTGAGAAAAAGAGGAATAATAGAAAGGGAAGCACATTTATTAATACGAGGGTGTTTAACTAATTCACGTGCTCGTTTTACACATGCTAAAACTCGAAATTGTGGTGGCAGCAAGCCCGATTTATGAGATGCAGATTTTCGGCTCCTCAAGGACCAGGTTTGTAACGGCTGAATGGTGTAGGTCGTAACGTAGAAGGAAATGAACATGGGCTATGAGGATGAAAAAAGCCCCTACAGTTATTGAAGAGACATTTTCCTTGCTAGGTTTCATTCTGGGTTGACGAGATCGTCATCTGTATCGTATGGTAGATTTTTGCCTTTTATTGCGTTTTAACGAGATCATGCGACCGCCTTGCGCGATTTGGCCGTTACCGTTACTGCGCGACATAGTACACTTGGGAACAGACTCGTCTGAAGTCATAGAGGCCATGGCGAAGGAGTCTGTGTTGTGCCCGAAATAAAGGAGTAGGCCGCCGTTGATCTTCTTGAGACCCAAAATACCGATGGCGCCTGCAGAGTTGCTGTGTTTGACGCTGGGATGACCTGGTTGAGGTTAGAAAGATTCATGAGCTAATGTTTTGATGTTAGCTTACCCATAAACTCGTTCTCGATCATAGATTTGAGAGCTTCGTCCTCAGACACCTCGGCATACTCTCCACCCTTATTCTTTTTTACGCTCTGATACAAACGCTCTGCGCATACCGTAGCGGCCATTGTTGTTGCCATATGCTCGCCCGTTCCGCTAGTGACAGTGGCTACGCAAGTCTGCTCTGGATCATCTGGATCCGTAGGTATAACAGCGGCACCGACTCCAACAAGAGCTGCAGGGCCAACACGGCCTCGGTATTTCATTCCAATTCCTCCAGATGAAGCACCACAGGCTATTCTACCACAACTATCCACCGCAATCGCTCCGACAGTATCTGTGATATGATCCTCTTCAGACTGCCAAAAAGGATTAGTGAAAAGTGGTGGAAGGGGTGAAGCAGTATTTTCCCTGACGTTTGTTGACGGTGTTGTTATACACGACGAGTGCGTGGCGATATCTTGATCATGGAGCATCATCCATAGGGGCGTGTTGGCGGTAGCCGATTGGCTGGATTGGGGCGCTCGCATATTTGGGATGCTGGAGTCAGAATTTGACTCTTCGTTTGAACTGTCGCCCCAGGAAGTATGGCCTAGTGCGGGAGCTAGGTGGAATGGACCACTGTCTTTCATTTCGGTATCTTCAAGCATTGTATCGTTTCCCGCAATTTGAGGTGTCTGGTAGTCCTTATAATGACTAACTGTAGGAACTTTTTGTGTGCTGTTGATGAAAGCACTGCGTGAAGACTCTGTGACTGTATGCGGCCGAACCATCACAGGCACTGGTAATGGATCAGAGATATCGGGTGTTGCTATGCAATGCTTGCTGCCCCAAGAGCCCGATGGTTGTTCTGAAAGAGGTAACGGCAAGTCAGATGAGGGTTCGGTGACATTATAGGGAATTTGGTGAGCGAGCCTATTGGTGGGTGAAACTGAGTGTGACCGGTTTGGAGATATCATTTCACGTAGAAGATTTTCAGTATGCTGTTCGCGTATCTTCCTCTGAGCAGTCTCATCCTCAGGTGCTATATCAGTTCGTACCTTCCAACACGAAGGATGATTGCCAGCCTTTTTAAATTTACGTTCAGCAGACCTTAGATCAGCACGCCATCGGAGCCAGCGTTCTTTTGCAGCAGGGGCGACTAGAGCATCATGTGGGAGAATTGGCATGCCCATTTCAACAGCGAACTCGGTAGCGCCTTGTGCAACGAGAAGGTTAGGTGGCACGCGGCGCAGAGTGAGTGAATGCATTGTATGCTGGTACACCAAGCGAGCCAAGGAAATGGGGTTCTTGATTTCTGGATGATACATTAGTCAAAGCGTTGACTATCATGCTTTGTTGACTCACGGGCAACGGCCCCAACGGCTCCGCTACGCCCATGGTGGTCAACGAGGGTGGCATCGCATTCCACAACACCATCCATGGCCAGGTTGCTTCCGTATCCTGCATTGGTGATTTCTCTGTCTTCGAGCGTCTTGATGGCGACCTCAACGGCGTCAATTGCTGAGCCGCCATTTTTCAAGATGAGCATAGCTAGCTGCGCAGCGCTAGGTGTGAGTCGTCAGTCGTTATGGTTCTATGTCTATACCACTAAGTTGTACTTACTCATTACAGGCCTCAAGATGAATCCTTTCGTTCTGGTGGCTGTGATAGCCAGCGCCTGCGTGGACGTATATGCAACACACGTCCTCGTTCGGCGGACTACGCGCCGCCTTCCGCGTGTGCAGTTCGATCGGGTAGAGGCCATCTGTCGTCGCAAACGGGCGGGTGGGGACCGACATGCCCTTGGGTTTGGAGAAGCGTTGCCGGAGATTGCGAAGACGTAGACCAAGTGTATCCACCCTTGAGATGTGGATGCGTGTTTTTGAGGAGTCGGTTTGGATGGTCTGATGCCAAAGACTTTGGCAACTCTTGACAGAGGAAGTCTCAATTTCCTTTTGATTTTTGCAGAAGAAGTGAATTATATATGGAGAAGTTGGTCGAGACAGGGAATCATAGGTGTAGTTCTAGGACTGGGGAGAGATATGAGAGACAGAGACGAAGAATGAAATGAATGGATTTGCCGTGGTGGTGAAGAGTGACGAGATAGAGAGAAAGAGACTGGAAAGTGGCCGTGGGCTGGATTATAGGGTTGTTGTTAGTGAGAGAGAAGTTTTAGCAGCGGTAAAGTGTTTGGCCACGACTGCTCCTTCCTCGCAAACCTTCTTGAGCCATGTGGTCACAGTAGGTATACATTTGTGACGTGGGCTCGTTTGATGAGGTAGGTGCAGTAAGAATGGAGAGAAAGAGCGACCCAATGACCAAGCCTACATGGCCACGTTTGACCTTTGGTGGTCGACTCATCAAAGTTGGGTCTTCCTACCAGCACCATTCACGTGCTCAGTCAACCAGTCTAATGTCGATTCCGCTATTGCCAAGGGCGGAGCGGGGAGGGCGTTGATTCGTGAGCGGCAACCCACATCCACATCATCCAACCTCCGCCCATCCCACTTCAGTAACGAAGACACCTCGACGCCCAAATCGCGTGCTCAAACTCACACAAAGGGGCATTCCCGTGCTGCTTCTTGCATCCGACCGTCCCCGCGAGCTGTCGCAGAGATGGCGTCCCAAACCCCCGCCGTTGTCATGGACAAGTAAGCTCCCAGCTGCCTGCGGGCACCCACATTGCGATTGACTACTAACACGGATACGCAGCGGCACGGGCTATTCGAAGCTTGGTATGCATATCTGCGGCGTTTTGGCCATTATTATCTTATAGTCAGTACTAACCAGGCATCCCCAGGTTTCGCCGGCAACGATTCCCCCTCCTTCGTCTTCCCCACGGCTATAGCTACCAAAGGCCCAACCGGCGGTGCTGGTGGCTCCGGCTCAGGACGTCCTGCTGTCGCGAATAAGCCTTCCTTCCTGACTGGCGGTGCTGGGCCCGGTGGCCATCTATCCGGCAAGCGTGGTACCGAAGACCTCGACTTCTTCATTGGCGATGAGGGCATTGCAGCAGCAGCTGGTGCCGGCTATGGCATTAACTACCCAATCAGGCATGGTCAGATAGACAACTGGGTATGCCATTGCCGCGGATAATAGAGAAATACGGTGTGCTGATACTTGCTAGGACCTCATGGAACGCTTCTGGTCCAACTCGATATTCAAGTACTTGAGGGTAGAGCCAGAAGACCACCACTTCCTCCTCACTGAGCCGGTAGGAGAACCTACCCGATGCGACCGTTGCCAGAGTACTGACGAGATGACAGCCACTGAATCCGCCTGAAAACCGTGAAGCTACCGCTGAGATCATGTTTGAATCCTTTAACGTCGCTGGTCTATATATTGCCGTCCAAGCTGTCCTTGCGCTAGCGGCCTCATGGACTTCATCAAAAGTCCAAGATCGATCCCTCACCGGCACAGTCATTGATTCTGGTGCTGGTGTCACCCACGTAATCCCTGTTGCTGAGGGCTACGTTATCGGCTCCTCTATCAAGAGTGTCCCCATTGCCGGCCGCGACATCACCCAGTTCGTGCAATCGCTCCTTCGAGAGCGCGGCGAGCCAGACAGCTCACTTCAAACGGCGGAGCGCATCAAGGAGGAATACTGCTACGTTTGCCCAGACATCGTAAAGGAATTTGCGCGCTACGACCGTGAATCAGACGATAGGTTCAAAAAGCACACTGTAAACTACGCAAACGGAAAAACCACGACAGTCGATGTCGGCTATGAGCGCTTCCTCGCGCCTGAGATTTTCTTCAACCCAGAAATATACTCCTCAGACTTCCTGACCCCACTACCCACTATTGTCGACAACGTTATCCAGAGCTCACCTATTGACGTCCGAAGAGGGCTCTACAAGAACATTGTGCTCTCTGGAGGTTCGACACTATACAAGGATTTTGGCCGACGTCTGCAGCGCGACATTAGGCATTTAGTAGACGCCAGGATCAAGGCGTCAGAAGCCAGGAGTGGAGGTGCGAAGAGCGGAGGCTTGGAAGTGCAGGTCATTACGCACAAGAGGCAAAGACACGGCCCATGGTTTGGAGGCAGTCTGCTCGGCCAAACACCCGAGTTTAAGAGCTACTGCCACACCAAGGCAGAGTATGATGAGATCGGACCCAGCATTGTCCGACGATTTGCATTGCTAGGTGGGCCAGGAAGCTCGTAAAAAATATGCGGGTGTGCGCAGACAGTAGATGTTGGATGGAGCATATTGAGCAGGCATGAGATAACTGCAAAATCACATGAATAAGACCACATTGATCACATCACTTCTAACGTCTCACATCGCTAATCCAAAGGAAACAATATTGAACTCCCACCCAACCTCAAGCAAAAAACCATTTCCTATTCTCTTCTTCTCACGCCTCTACCCCTTTCCTCCTCAAAACCGCAACACCCTCTACATGCCCCGTCTGCGGGAAAAAATCAAACCCCCTCAAACTCTCAATCTCATAACACCCCTTCCCCTCCCCAAACCCCCATCAACACCCTCCATCCCCCCCACCAAAACACCCACATCCCTCGCCTGCGTATGCACATTACAACTCACATACACGACCCTAGCCGGCGCATAGCGCAACAACTGGCGCAGAAACGACTCATCGCAACCCTTACGCGGCGGATCGATCATGACGACCGTCTCGGCCGCGGGGCTGGTTATCGATTCGAAGAGGCGGGATGCGTCTGCGGCGATGAAGCGTGTGGCTTCCTCTGGGATATTGTTTAGTTTGGCGTTTGTGCTTGCGGAGGCGATGCTTGCGGAGGAAATGTCGATGCCGAGGGAGGATTTGAATAGGGCGGATAAGGTGATTGTGAAGAGGCCTGAGCCGGAGTAGGCGTCGATGAGGTGGGCGATGGTGTGGTTTGGCGTTTTGGGCAGGATGTTTTCGCGAATATATTGCGTGAAGGGGGGTAGGATGGAGTTGTTGTTTTGGAAAAAGGAGCCGGCTGAGTTGGTGAATTGGAAGTTGTCGATGTATTCTGTGGATTGGGCGTTGTGGTTTGTGATGCAGGTTTTGCGGTAGATAAAGGGGTCGGCGTCTTCGATGATGGCGTCCAGGTCGTGGTTTTCTCCTGGTTTGTACTGTGATTTTGGGATGCGTTCAGTGCTTTCCCGGAGGAGGAGAGTGGCGCCCTTGCTGTAGCTGGAGAGGTTGTTGACGACGCGGGCGCGCTCGCGCCTGTTGCCGTTTCGTACGGCGTCCGTACCAATGGGGCAGTCTTCGATGTCCATGGTGATGCGTGTACCTTTCTTCATGAAGCCGATTGCAGGTACTTCATTGAATGTACGTTTGATACCGTGGCGACCATCGCTTCGTCGGGCGTCTGGTGGGCCGTCAAAGTGTGGGGTGAGTTTGGTACGGTATCCATATTGCAAGGGAGAACCAATGGTGTCGCCGATGGTTGGGATGAACTCAGGTGATAGGTTAGAGAAGTTCTTGTATGCTTTTTGGACAATGGACCTCTTGTGCTTGAGTTGATAGTCGTAGGGGAGCATCTGGAACTGGCAGCCTGAGCACGAGGAAAAGTACTGGCATTTAACTAGTGAGGCATCACGATGTGGCGAGGGGTCTTTGACTTTGACAAAATCGGCCATGGTGTATTTTTCTCTGTGAAAATGCTTGAACACTTTCGCAGTTACCGTATCACCAGGGGCAGTGAATGGAACGACGAAGACTTGATTCGAGTCTGAGCCATGTTGAAATCCGAGCCCGTCACCCGTAGATGAGAGTTCCTTGATTGTTACCTCGATCTCCGAGAAAATTTCTGGTAGTGCTGTGGAGGCCGGTTTTTCATCCTGTTCCTGTTCTTGTTCCTGTTGTAGATGCAATTGCTGGATGAGTGTTGTGACATCATGCAGCAATACCTCTTCGTTGGTCCCGTTTGTTTTCAGAATGTTGCTTCCCTTAGCATGCCCATTTTTCATTCTCTTACTCTTGAATCTGTAGCTCCCTCGTGGCCCTTCTTCGCTTCTTAATGGCGTTTCTGCATATCTTTTCTCTCTTCCGCCTTTGCTTGATACTGCGTTGTCTGCTGTAGAAGCCATGTTGTTTCTAGAAATTACACAGCGCCGCGATCCAAGCAAGAGACTTCTAAGCGGTCGAGTAAGAGTTGAGGAGAACATGCAAAAAAGTTGTGGTCAGAAAAGTTGAAGTTTAGTCACCCAGGTGGGAAAGGCGGCGATTGGCCAATGTTGGCTAGCGCATATTTTTGTCGACGCTCGACTGGAACTTCACTAGCAGACGAGTTGTGGGACTACAGAAGCTCAATTGACCTCCAACGGGAAGGTTGAGGGCTTGAGCTACGATGAGTGTCTGTCGCCCCGCAAGATGTCTCTTCACCAAAGCCACGTGCACAACTCTACCAAAACATACGCCCCAACGCTCCTTCCAGACCTCCGCACCACGGCAGGCACGCAAGCGCCGCCCACACTACCCGTCGATAAAGGCCGATGACCTCAAACTTTTGAGTCAGCAAGCCGAAATCGAGTTCCCCAATTACGATACCTCGGAGACGAATCTCCTTGAGAAGCAATATACACCTTCCCAGATTGCGGCCATCAAAGCAGCGGAATCGGCGATTGATACACGAGATATTCTCACACAAGGCGGTATACGTACGGATCCATGGCGACTACCCTATGAAGATGACCTCGCAGAAATAGATCCCGTGACCGACAAGCGGGTGAAGTTGGGTCCAGAAGATATCCCCGGCAAAAAGGTGTTCTGGCTTGCCAACGCAGTCGAGCGCGACGATGCAATTGCGCGTATTACAAACGAGAACTTGGCCAAAATGTACCCAGACGGAGTACCAGAGGGTGAACTTGATGCTGCACAGGAGAAAAGAATGCAGGAATCGCTCGAAGCGGCAATGACACAAGCTGCCATGGACCCCCGCGTCACATACACCTCTAGCAACCCAGCTGCCCTCGAATCTCTCGCCGACCCCCGCCACTCTCTCTTTGCCACCGACTTGCCTCGACTAGAAAACCGCATGGCCCGCCAAACCCGACGTCTATCGACTGAGGAAGAAGAGGATCCGCGCCAAAAACGACTCCTGCAGTATCTCGACTGGAACAAACAGAAGTTCCGAGGTATTCGCGTCAAGACACTTGTTGTCCACAGCGTTACGAATCAGACGCGCATGGGCAAGATCAGGAGTCTGTACTACCTGACCATTGCGGGGAACCAAGAGGGATTACTAGGTGTGGGCGAGGGAAAGAGCGTGGAGCCAGACGAAGGCAGAAAGCAGAGCGTCATGAGTGCAATTAGGAACCTGAGACCAGTTCCACGGTACGAAAACCGGACAATATTTGGCGACTTGGAGAAGAAGATTGGCGCTACAACTGTGCAATTATTCGCAAGACCACCAGGTACGTCTTTTTTTCCCCTACAACATTCATTCCCCCAGCGTGAGGCAATTGAAACAATAGGCACTAATAATTCATCACAGGCTTTGGTCTTCGCACGCAACATCTCATCTTTGAACTCGCGCGCGCTGCAGGCCTCCAAGACCTCGCTGCCCGGACGCCGCGCTCTCGCAACAAAATGAACGTCATCAAGGCAACATGGGAGGCGTTGACGAGCCAGAAACTGCCGGATGAGATTGCGCGCGCAAGAGGCAAGAAGCTGGTTGATGTGAGGAAAGTGTATTATGGGGGTAGTGTACATTGAGCCCGCCTACCCATCTGTATCATACATCAAAGAATCAAAGAGACATATTTGACCTTGTGGTAACCACATGGTATCAAACCCTAAATCCTCTCTATAAAAAATATTCTTAAACTCGTTTTTACATTCCAATTGGGGTATCATAACACACTATCGTATCACATCACATCATGCTACGCTTCTCTACTCCTCCCCCATATCCCTCTCCGTATCCGTCGTAATCTGCTGATTCAAAACAATGCTATACACACTAGCTTTCAACAACGTAAACACCAAACTCGTCTTGCGCTCCAAGCCCCGCAGGCCATCCAGCATCGCAGCGCTTGGCGCATTGCTTAGATCGAGGAGTAATTTTGACATCTAATTGATAGGTGCAAAAAAAAGTGGTTAGTTTTAACCTCTTGTTCTGTGGTCTGGTGTAATTGGCAGGCTTGTTTGGGCTGCGTTTCGTTTTTGGGAGTGTGGTGGGAAGGGAGTATACCCGTGTATTACATACATTGTTTAAATTCCCTAGTAAGCGCGCGTATTCATCTAGGACTTCTTGTTCGAGCGGTGTGAGCGTTTCATCGTCTAGGTCTTGGGGCGGCAAGACAAGGGTATCTGGGGGTGTGGTAGTGGCCATATGTGTTTTATGGTATCGCTTCGCGGCGAATATCTTTGTGTTGGTGGGGTCTTCCTTCTTATTTGATGGTGTCTGCACTTGTATGTTCCGAGGATTCGTGTAGTTTTCTGGATTTATGATTGAGACGGTTTTGGAGGTGCTGGTGAGAGCAGTGGGGTTGATTGAAAGATGCCGTGTGGATTGAGGTGCACTCGTCGCGTTGTTGTTGAAGTTGAGCATGTATTGCGGCCATTGCGGGGGAGACGCGACTTCCGAGTGGTCAGTGCATTTTCCTTTCGCAAAGTATGGTTGTCACACTTGAAATGATGGAAGTGCCTCGTGTTGGACTGTTGTATTTCACTAATCATTCTCTCTTGTTTACTCAGTTCCATTGCACCTCCATCGTTTTCAACCCCTAGGCAGCTGTCACCTATCTGCCTTAACCTTCGTACCTTTCTCTCAAAAATATCCTCGCACAAAGAATGCCACAAAGCAATATGTCTGTGCCAGAGAATAGGCGATAATCCTTATCGCCTTTTATTGGCAAGGTTTGTGATCCGACACTAAAGAAGTATGATGCCCCAACATGCGCCGCTGCTATGAAATCAGACCCAAATGTCTATAACACCATACTAAAAGAGTGGAGCTAGGAGTTGTACAACGAAACGCCTCCCAGATAAACACGGGAAATGCAAATTGCCACGCTTTCAAAAATGCGCTTGCAAGAAAAAAAGCGATTAACACCGTCCCTATCGACGCGATTTTGGACTCGATTGATGCTCGTAATCGGTTTGTCCGTGATTCTGGTGGTCATCACCATCGTGATGTAAAGTGACGCTGTTGAATTCCTCAAAGGGATCAGCAGCTTCGCCCATTGGTGTCGCAAGGCCAGAATCAAGAGGGACACCCTTTACTCTGGACGCTCCAATATCTACACTTTGGCTCTCTTTCACATTGCGGAAATTTGGTGTCTCTACACCTGCACCTTGGTGTGGAATGATGGGCGGTTTCGTGTGACGCAAGAGGGCCCATTGCGTAGTGCGAAAGAAGGGGGCAGTCTTGATATCTGAAGCTCCAGCGCGGGAGCCTAGTCGTCGTGTTTCATCCTTAATAAGGAGTTTGCGGATTATAGCTTTGCATAGGCTAGAAGTTGTTAGTCACTTATAAACTTGATGATAGATAGTAGCTCACTTTGATACAGCTGGCGCACCAGAGCCTTCTGGGAATGGTACCTCATCCCTTAAAATATTGGCAAATGTTGCGTTACGGTTCTTGCCCTTGAAAGGTGTTGTACCGTACAACATTTCATATATCAAGATACCCAGAGTCCACCAATCTACCGCACTGGTGTGCCCACAGCCTTTGATAACTTCTGGTGCAATGTACTCTTCCGTTCCCACGAAAGAGTTCGTCCTGAAGTTATTTATGCAAGACTTGGTGTCGATTGTTGGCAGGTTGTTCGAGGAAGTACCATTTCGTCCGCTCAAAATCATTGTTGGGCGACCTCCAGGATCCGACTGCTTGGACAAATCAAAGTCTGACAACATTATATGACCAGATTGATGAAGCAGAATGTTCTCAGGCTTCAAGTCACGATAGATGAAACCCATCAAATGCAGGTACTCCAATGCAGCCGTGACCTCGGCTGCATAGAATCTCGCCGCATCCTCATCCACACACTTGTTTGGTCGAGTTTGAAGGGCACGGAAAAATTCGCCGCCGCTGCAGTATTCCATGCAAAGATAGAGGTGGTCCTCTGATTGAAAAGAGTGATAGAGGGTAACAATGAAAGGATGGTTGCTGGTTGCCAGGATTTCTTGCTCAGCCAATGCACGTTTGATCTTGTTACGTTTAATCATTTCCTTCTTGCTCAACACTGATGAAAGTTAGCACAAATCGTAGATGTGATAATTATCAATTAGCATACCCTTCATGGCGTACAATCTGCTCGATTTCTTCTCTCGCACCAGATATACCTTGCCAACATCGCCTTTTCCAATGAGTTTGATCTTGTCGAAGCTTCCAGGTCCAACTTCCACATTCCTGACCTTGATTGAGTTGGAGCTATACGTCCTTCGGAAGGCGACAGACTGGCGAATCTGACCTGGTGAGGGAAGTTGGGATCCATTGTCAACAGGGACAAGATGATCGTTCGAATGGGGCAGTGTCTCGACCATGCTCAGAGTGGACGAGTTGGGATGGTGAAGTACAGGCTGCTTGCCAAGTTCGGCGGTCTGTGGTCGATCAGTAGACTTTCCTGAGGAGAAAAGACCCTGAGCGTTGGGCGCAGACGCTACCCTTCGCAGTTTCCTAGCTAACTCCTCCTTGCCTGCAGTTGTGGCATCTCCACTATTTCCGGAATCAGGCTTCGTTGTGGTTATGAGCGGGGTGTCGGGAGGCGACGGCGGTACGCTGCCTTCGTTGTGATGGCGCAGTGCTGGGGGGCCTTGGTGGGCGAAGTAAGGGTTGGCGTGGGCGGTAGGCGAGACAGTGTCGTCAAGGGGGTTGCCTTCACTGGCAACGGTGTGCGAGCGATTTCGAGACATGTGAGGCATAAACCTCGATTGACGGAAACCAGACTTCTCGTTCTTTGACGTTGAAGAGCCATTGCCCTCATCTGAGAGTTTGCGAGCATCGCCGCTGCTGTTTATGCGGAAGAAGTTTTTGATGCGCTGAGAAACGTGGCTGTTGGATGGATTGACTTGTTTATTGCTAGATAGCGAAACGCCTGAGAAGTTGCGCTTCTCCGTCATGCCGGCGTGGGTAGAGGCCGAGGAGCTGAACAGCTGCGTCATTGTGGTCACACAGAGTTGCTGTTACCCGGACAGGGGCAGCAACGTCACGATCTGGTGCAACTTCAAGGAGAGGGGAGTTGAAGAGAGAGGTAAGCAGAGGCGATTGGTAATGTGGCGTCGGTATCGTGGAGGGCGGGTCAGTAGGCCATATCCAAACTAGTCGTGTCAGTCTGCGACTATCCTGGGCCAGAGCGGTAGCGGTAGTCTGAGCGCTGGCGGGGACTCGTTGCTCCGGTAAGAAAGAATGTCGCCCGGAGAAATGGCGCACTGGGGAAGAGTGCAAAGGGAGGAATGTGGCTCTGATGTGGGTGGGATAGTAGTAAGTAGTGGTGGTGATGGTGATGGAGGTAATGGAGGTAGTGTTAGTAGTAAGAAGTTGCAGTAGTTGCAATGTACCTAGTGGAGCTGAGCTGCAGCAGTGAACGGCTACATAATACAATCAACTTTGGCTGAGCTGGGGAAATAGGAACCAGTCTGGCAGGTGTTCCATTTGGCTATGAGGCTAGAGCCGTCCGTGACCGCCGCAGCAACGCACTGACGAATGAGACACAGGCTCGCCCGGGACACTTGGACACTGCCTGGGAGCCAGGTGCCAGCCAACTGGATGTGCACTGGGTTATCTAACTACCTACAGCACTGCCCGCTCAAGATTCAACATTGTCTCTAATTGCGATCAACTTGAACACTATTTGTGGCGCTGCTCGACATTCCTTGATCGCACAGCACGGGGCAGGTCAGAGCAGACAAGGACAAGGCCTCGTCCGCCGTCCGCACTCCGTCTCGATTTATCAGCACGGCACGTCATCGCACCTCTTGTCCTCTCTTTGTCTTGGCCATGTCACTTTGATGTTACTTCGCCATTGAGTGCCTCGCCTCAATCTCTAACGTATACATAGTTTGCTTTCACGGCCAATGTCTTGTTCCATCGTGCTATGTTATGCCATGCCCTGAGGCTGTGCTGTCCAAAGCCCCCGAATTCCACCTTGTCTCCACTAGTGCTTGTTTGACGCCATCTTTGTCTAGCATCTTCACCAACTGTCCAAATATCAAACTACCTATCCAATCCCTCATCAGCTCATCACACCCACACACTGAAACACTTGTGACAACGGAAAATCTATTATTATGCTACTATACAAACAACTGATTATATCAACCACCTAGTCATATCATGGCTGAGGACATGACTGCGCAAAATGTCGAGCCAAAAGGAAAGGAAAGGGAGTCGATCAAGATCCATAAACCTCTGCGCTGCCTCTCGCTCCCACTCGACTATCCGTATTGACGAATATGTTGACCCAAAGAAAAGAAAAAGTGAATGAATCCTGTCTCGCCCCATTATCAATTATCTCCGTCTCGTCTCCTTGCCCCAATATTCATGTTGACTGCGATGGCAATGTATAGATAAAGCTGAGTAGCCGATAGGCCTGCCGCCATACCACTCAATGGCACTGAGGTAGAAAACGTCCACAACCCTGGCAGACTTATCCAACGAACCACGAATCGCAAACTATGCCACAGATTCACAGTCGCTCAGACTTGATTATGCTTACGATATTCTTCGATCTCCTCGGCCTCGACCTTCTTGATGTACTGGAAGCGCTGTCGCCACTTCTTCGACCGCTCTGCCTTATCCCCAGGGGACATGGTGCGTGGATCATCCTTCTTGGGCCGTCGGAACTTGTTGGCAACGTGTCCGATTTTGGCTTTCGCTGGTGACTGGTCTGCAGTTTTGTTTGGTGAACTTGGTGCGTTGGGTGACGACACTACATTGTCCCGACCATTGCCAGAAGACTTTGCTGGGGAAGCGGTGGCTTTCTGTTTGCCCTTACCACCACCGGATTGCTTGAAACAGGAAGCGCCGGCTTCTTCGTGTTCGACTTCCTTGGCCACAGGTGCTGCTACGGAACGTCCCCCAGTAGTAGCGTAATTGTCGTTTATGCTTGTATCCGCGATCATCTCCGCCAGGTCATCCATAGCTCCGTCCAATCCTGATAAGCGGTGGTTACCAAATGGCCGCACAGATTGTGCGTTCCCTCCGTTGAAGCCGTTAGACTCCATCTCCTTGGGACTAGGATAGAAGCGCTGACTTGAGAGAGGTGTATTACCATAGCCACGATTCTGAAGTTGGGCACCGGAGAAGTGTCGCGAGAAGCTACCATTGGCAAGTGATGGATCTGCTCGGGATGCAATAACTTTGTCCTGGTTCGGCTTGTTTGTGTCGTTCTCGTTTGATAGAAAACCTGCTTGCCGACCTGATACTAGCATATCAGGGAAGAATCCCGCCGAGATAGGGTTCTGCCTGCTGGAAACATTACACTGGCGTGGCGTATAAGCGGATTTATTGAAACCCGGGTTGGGGCCTGAAACATCTTTGATGCTTCCTTGGGGGCTATACGCAGTGTCGCGAGTCACTGTTGCAGATAGATTGCCATTGGGCGATAAAGCGTGTTCCTGATTTCCTGTCACGCCATTGTTGAAACTCATGCTAACTGCAGAGTCACGAGGTAATGACCCAGCAACTAGGCCTCGGAGTGAAGAAGTGCGCGAATCAATGCCTCGTGCGTACAAGTCGCGAACGGGACCATCGTGGGAACCTTTTTTGGATTCATCATCAAGGAACTGAAGAAGACCTTGGACGTAACCTCGAAGGACTTCAGGGCTGTCTGGTATACCAACGTGATCATATCCGGCCTGGTAACCTTCCTGATATGTGGACGGTACATATATAACAGTCTTTCTTGAGAAAGGCCAATTCTCCTCTGTGCCAGTATGCTGATCGGAGTCTGATCTAACAGGAACATTGTTACTTGAGAAAGAGTTTGGGGCATATGCGCCTGTGACAGGGGCTCTCTCTAGCACAGTGAACGGGGGTTGGGTGGCAGCGCTTTGCCGTAAGGAAAGAGAGGATCGTTGCTTTTCGAGTACCTGAGGCCATGAAGTGAGCTTCGATGCAGACCCATTGTTCGTTGAGCGGCCTGATTTAGCCTCATTCCACGGACTGGCAGGCCAGTTCTTTTCCGGCGTAGAGGGAACAGCTTTATCCTCATGAGTCACTTTCCTAAGCTCATTTGTCTTCGGTGCCATTCGCGTGGAAGAGTGCTCGTGAGTGTTTGTAGGGAAAAAGTCGGTTGTGTCTATGCTAGACAGGCTAGGTTTCTGGGACAGAGAAGCTCGGTACTGGAACCTGTCAGACGATGGCTCTTCCCGAGTACGCCAAGGCGATTGCTTCACGGGTGAAGGAGTTGGAACAGCTACGCTTGGAATCAATCCTGACGTGATGGGCGGTTCGTAAGTGGGGCTCTTCGGGTTCAGAGCCGGCTTTGTTGTCACTTCTTGAGGTGGTTTGATCTCGATGGCATGTGAGCGACGGCTTGCGGATCCTGGCGAGTGTGGCGGGTTGACTGGAGGTGCAACAAACGGTGTTGGCTCCACGGTAGGGAAGCTTGGAAAGGCACCATATGGCGGCTGGTACATCATCAAGGGTGCATAGGGATTAGCGGCAGGAAATGAGTACATAGGATGAGATACCTGCTGCTGCAGTTGAGATGCGAAGGAAGGCAAAGATGGGGGACCTGAAGCGGCGCCAATCGGTCCTGGGAAGGCGTTGGGTTGAATTGACGGAGGCTTATCGTTCTCGAAAGATGTGATTGACTTTCGGAGCGCATCAAGTTCAACGATCAGGCATCGCTTCTTTTCAATCATGCCCGCACGCCAGGCTTCGGTCTGATGACAAGCTTGTAGCACTTCGGTTTGCTCCACCGTCCGAAGCTCCTGCTTCTTGAGCGTTTGTTGAGCCTTCAGTGATGCAAGGTCCAGGCCGGCGAAGGGTGACGTAGAATTGGCACGTGATGGACCAAATGACACACCAGGCATGCTGCCTTGAGTTGTCAATGTAGGAGGGTCGGAAGCCTGCCTAGTGTTGAGGTCCCTGGTGACACTGCCATTGATAACCGGAGTGGTGTTTGCGTCAACAGCTGGAATCGCGAACACTCGATCTCCAATGATGATGACCGGCTGGCCTCCAATTACATCAATTCGAGCGGCAGTGTTGGTGCTCGATTCCGTTTGAGCAGACATGGTGTTGCCTGGGATGGGGCACAGGTTCGACGACTTGATGTCGTTGTCAGGACACCGCGAGGTGCCGAGCAGTGGAAGATCGCTGGGAACGACCCTACCGCCTGCAGTGACTCGCATGCCCGGTGGGCTGCCGTGTTCTTTGAGAAGCCTTTCAGCCTTTCCACGCTTAATCGATGGAGTGGGTGACGGTCTCTTGAATGGGGCTGTTGGTGCAAGCAGTGGTACAAGCAGTGGCTCGGTAGGAGGTCGTAAACTTCGGCCTGATGATCTGCTGGCTAGGTTTGCGGACGCTGATGCAGAAGGGCGAAGGACATGCTCTTTTGATTGGGTCGGTTAGTTTGATGTTGTGTGAAGTGAAAGTGAAGAGTGAAAGTTCGAAGGCGGTTGACTAACCTTTGATTACGTCCTCATCGGCAAACTTATCTATCGACACAGCCGATTCTGATACGGAGTCTCGCAGTGCCAACAGTTCTTCCACCTTATATGCGAGAGACATCGTAGCTGGTCCGTCACACTGGCAGGCAGACCACGAGTCGTGGACTTGGTCAAGTGGTGTATTGGGGCACCAATGAGCAACCTATATGGGCAGGCGACAGGCCTCGAGATGGTATAATGTGAATAACCTATCATTGTCAGTGGTGACCTGCAAATGCCAGCCCATTTTCAGGTTGTCATGTGCTTGGGCTAGAAGAACGGTGACACTACGAACCTCGAAACTAGTCGAGGGGATGGGACAAAGCGAAGAACGAGCGACGGCTATCCAAAAAGCCGAAGAGCAGCAATGTGGAACAAGAAGTGTGAAACAAAACGGAAGACAAATGAGTGTGTTGAGGAGAGTGCAGAAAGCAGGCCAATGGATGGTTTTAAGCTGCATCACCTCCCGCCTACCTGGCAACTGCGGCGAAGGATGTGGACTCCAGGAAGGAAGAAGGTGGTAAGTAAAAGGAGGAGTCGGGAAGATGGGGGAAGTTGAAGCAATAAGGGTTGTGGTTGCCCAGATGAGGGTTGTTCTGGACTGAGGAAGTCACATTGAACAACGAATGTATCAACAATATGTTGACAGAGCATTGCTTAGATCATAGAATTTTAGATAGCAAAGAAGAACTTGACATTAGAAAGGGAAGCCCCAAGTGTCTTGGGTATTGTATGATTAATAGACTTTGAAACCCAAGTTTAGGTCTATGTGTCAGATCGACTGCTTCAACTAGAAAATACTGCCATAAATTGCTATGAGGTACGTTCTGATCAAACGCCGTCGCTATGCCCTATAACTCGTCGTTCGTCCCCTCCTTAGCCATCATCGAGCATAGAATTGAAAATAGCCTAATGCTGCGCCTCGTTATCCATGTGCCCTCTCATCTTTTTCGTGTGCTACGAGTTGTCGGCGGGTCAAAAGCATCATCGCCAGAGATTTCGTCGTCACTCTGTATTGAGCGTTAGTAAATATCTTTCTATTCAAGCCTAGATCACGACTTACCAGCTCGACCGCCTTCTTGCCTCGCGCCGCTGAAGCTCGCGTGGGTTGACTAGGCTGCGTCCGTGATTGTGAAAAGGTTAAAGTTGACTGTTTAGTTGCAGCTGAAGCTTTACTTCTGGCAG
The DNA here is from genome assembly GCA_021365335.1 of Phaeosphaeriaceae sp. PMI808. NCBI lineage: Eukaryota > Fungi > Ascomycota > Dothideomycetes > Pleosporales > Phaeosphaeriaceae > Phaeosphaeriaceae sp. PMI808. The sequence goes on from JAJTIZ010000005.1 coordinate 659,624, forward strand.
CAGCCATTTTTTTTGCTGGCAATTTAGGCTTTGCCGGCGCTTTAGCAGTCGACTTTTTTGCTGGAGCTCTCTTAGTCTCCCGTACGAAGATCTCGTCGCTCTCTTCGTCATCATCGCTGAGCATAATTACATCGCCGTCACCGTCTTCATCGTCGTCTTCCTCCTCTTCGATTACCTTTTTTTTGCCACGACCGCCTCTTGTAGTTGGTGCTGCTTTTTTGGCTGTTGTTGCCGATTGGCGCGTAGTACCTGCTGTTTTACCGCGACCACGTGCTGCAGGCTTTTGGGTGGTGACTTGAGTCACACTGGCATCGTCTTCGTTCTGTTCACCATCAGACCGAATCAGAGCACCAGGATCATTGGCCCAAGGGCCGTCGTCATCGCTGTCCCAGCCAAACGGTTTTGGTTTTAGGTTAGTCTTTTTGGACTTTGTAATCTTCCCGGCCGCGAACATTGTCTCCAGTTGTGACTTGTACTGATCCATTTCATTCATGATATCTTCTTCTTCGAGTTCGTTGGCATCCATCAAATGCTTAAGTTGGTTGGACAGACTTTCTTCAACAAAAAGCTCCATTGCATGTTTATCGTCCTTATCCACGAATTGTGTGACAGCGTCTCCAAAGGAGTTCTGCGGAAGGATTGTGAGAGTTTGAGCAGTCAGAAATTCTTTGACAAGCTTATCCACTTTCACAGTACCAGCCGCCAATTCGGCCATGATAGAATCTTCTGGCATTTCGGCGTTGTTCTTCATCGCACGGTTCGCCGTCTTTTTCTTCCTGTAAAATTGCACAACATCATTTACATTGGCGACCTTGTGCACAAAACGATTAGAGAAACGTTGAGGGTTTTCGACGTGAAATTCGCCTGTTTGGGGAGCGGTATACTCTACACGTAGTCGTACTAGCGGTAGCGGAACATCGATATCGTCGCCCTCTTCTCGGTCGTCTTGAAGCTCAAGCCACTCCTTTTTGGCTTCTTCTATCAAGTTGTCGACAAGTTTGGTAAGATACTGGGTGATCTTTGCGCGATTATCAGTTACTCGCCAAAGCTCTTTATCCTTAATTTCCTTCTCATCGGCCAGTATAATTTCCTTCATGATAAAAGGACGAACCGTCTTTAATCGAATGGTCTCAGTCTGAAACTCTTTTCCCGTGACGCTCAATATCGCGACATGTTTCGGTACAGCCTCACCAGGCATTAAAGATGTTGCAACCGACGAGCCAGGTTGCATGACATGGAAACCCATCTCAGGATTGTACCTTGGATCAATTAGGCACTCGTGTTCATGGCCCCAAACAACAAGATCCATAAAATCTGGCAAGAAGTTCTCGGGAAGATAACTCGTCGGTGTGTGGGCATGATGGTTCTGATGGACGCTCATGAGGTTGAACCACTCGTCCTTTTGTGTGCTAGGTTGGAAAAATTTGACGTTCCCGTCTCGCCATGTATGAAAGAGTCGTTCGTCCCTCACGTTGCTAAGACCATACAAAGCTAATTTAGTTTGACCCTTCTGTAGTAGGACAGGCTTGACGGCAATATTGTCAACCTCGGGAGTACGTCCAAAATAATTGACCAGCCCAGATGCTTGTAAGAGATCCAAGGGGGAGAATGAGCCCTCCCCTGAGGGGTCATCATGATTCCCATGAATTGCAAACACTGGAATTGCAATGTTGATGTCCTCATCTTCGTAGTTGACGTGGTCGAAAATGCCACCAAAGTTCTCGCTTGCATCGCTTAGCATTTCCAGCTCGCATGGCTTCTCGCCCAGACAATTCATTCGAATTGACCGCATGACATGATACATCGATTTACGCGACGGCTTATTCTCATGGAAAAGATCCCCAGCGTGGAGGACCATGTCAACATCATGCTCCTTCGCTAGGCACATGACCTCATGGAAGGTCTTCCAGCTGTCGTCATTGCGATTTGCATCGCGCTCGTTGTACCCGACATGACTGTCAGTAGCCACGAGAATTCGGATGGTATCGGCACCTAACAATGTGATCAGGAAGTAGGAAAGACTTCGAAAACTAGCTAGACTGACCGCTCTGTAACCTGCGTGCTCGAGGAGGCATAATGAGCAATGCTTGTTAGTTGAAGTCCAGCTACGGTTGAAGTGCCTATGGTGAGGTGAATAAAAGGTGTAGGCAACTTCCCCACAGCTGTCAAGCCCTCTTATAGATACGAGAAACACAGCAATACTGATACAAAGGTCAACCAATCGTTTACTGAGCACGACGCGCTTCCGCCTAGCCAAGCTCTTCCACGATTAGATTAGAGCATAACCCGTTATCACGTGGGGCGCGATACTGACGGAATCTCGACAATCGTTTCGCCGACCTCACCTCGACGACGCACGCCGCTATGTTTCCCACGCGGGCCCTCTGCGCTCGATCAGTCTGGAAAGGTAAGTTTCAATCAACTGTATACATAATGATTTTATAAGTCTAATTTATACTAGGCCCTAATATTGTTCCGTAAGCTCTCACCACTGCTCAAAATGTATCGACTTTTTAACTGAAGACTCCAAGTCTACCAATAAAGCGAGCGAAAGCAGGCGAACGCGTGCCTCCTATTAAGACTCAAGCACGCTCTGCGACTATACTGCCTAACTTTGTGGGCCTTAAATTTCAGATTCACGATGGCAAATACTACCAAGACATCACCATAACTGAGGACATGGTTGGGCACAAGCTTGGAGAGTTCGCACCGTATGTCTTTTGCCTCTAGCCCCACTTTAGCACATGATTGTAGAGTGTAAAAGTGATAGCTGGTAGCTAATCATTGCACACTAGGACTCGAAAGAACTTTGTGTATAAACAGACGAAGAACAAATGAAGATTGGGTCTCAAATGCATTCAATGGGAGTTTGGGTATCATTGGTGGTTATCTAGAAGCGGTCTTCTATGCCGATACTGTACAAAAACGATCAACCCTTTTTCCGAGGTGATGTCCCAAAGTCATGGTGTGAATTCCTGTGCGCCCTAAAGTCTTATCAACGCCTGCAATGCATGAATGTCCAATAATTCAGTTTTCTCCCCTTTTCAGGGCCTTCCCAACGAGCGCCTGATCAGCCTTCTAGCGATAGAACTCGCCACGTTTGATATTGACACCGTACTCTCCTACAGCCATGCCAAGATCCTCCATGGTCAGGACAGTCCTTCCTTGACTACCACCCTGGCCGCCGCCGCCATAACCAGGGCGCTGGATACCGAGGTTGTAGTCTTTCGCTTTGGTGCCCACATCTTTACCCCCTTGCGCTCCACCTGGTGCCGCGGCTCCCTGTGGCCCTGCTGCAGCGCCTAGTCCGCCCATCGGATTGTTGCTCGTCGTGTTAGACGATCTAATACGCGAGAACTGGTAGGCGTCCGCAGCAATATCTGCGATGAATTTCTGTGTCGCGAGCGCAAGGAGACGGGCAAGGTGAGGCGAGGTCTCAGGTGGTGGTGGTAGGCCGGCGCGTGTGAGATAGTAATTAGTAACTGCATCTGGGATCTAGAAGAGGCTTTAGCATGTGTCTTTACTCAGCCAATTCAGTGGGGGGTTGGCATACAATTGGGGCGTATTCGTCCATTTTGCCAAGGAACTCTCGAAGTGTCGCGTCCTTCTTTACCGGTATCCGCGCTTCCAAGGTCTGAGCTGCATCTGGCATACCGTTCACTGTGGGCTCTGTATCGGCTGCGCCGTCGATGTTCATTGTGTCTGGTTGTGTCGCGTCGCGGTTGATCTCCTCCTCAACAGTGGGGTCTAGCTCTTCGTTCACTTCCATAGGGGCGTCAGGAGGTTGGGTTGCGCTGTCAGACATGACTGCCGAATGAAAGGGTTACAGTTCTGATATGCTATGGGGATGACGTATGAAAGGCAAGTGAGTGCGGAGATGATGCGGGAGTGAAGGCGGACGCCAAGGATTGAGGTGTGGAAAGCACCAGGTAAGGCCGCCCGGGCAAGTTCCCGTTTCAGCCAATCGGAGTGGGCGCAAGTCTTCCCTAAGATAGCCTGATGCTGGACTAGTATGAGACGCTTCTTGTTCCCTGTAGGTACTCTTTCGTCTTATAATACCTAGTAGTAACTAGCGCACATATTATAACGACTTCATGCTACTATTTCCAGACCTCTCTGCAGTTTGGTCAGAGAATATGATTGCGAATCATCAGCTACAATAGCTAACTTAGGCAGGCAAGCAAACCCCACAGCCTCATAGAACATTCAACCTGTGTTTCGCAGCACCAGAGCAACACTCGTAATTACAGCAAACCAGAGCATGAAGCCCTAAAGTAACTGTGTTGCACCAACGTCCCTCCCGTCCGCCTTGAGAAGTTGCTTAGTTAATGGAAACTTGTACCACCCCTATCAACTTGAGTCACCACCGTTAGAGGCCCGAAACACACCCACAGTGCGCATCTAAAGCACGCCATTCCTCTACACAACAAATGTTAGCTGTATCCTCCTTTCACTGCTGCTATTACTTTCCTGATTCTCATGGCTGTCTTTCTCGACTTACCACCGGAGCTTCTCGAGCTGACGTTTCATTTCTTGGGAAGCATTGACGATGTACACCACTTCGGTCGAGTTTGCAAGAAGACCTATGATATCTTCCAGCGACGCAATATCTATGTTGAAATCATGCGTTCAGTCATCGGACAGGCACCCCAACACCGATATGATCTCCAACTTTCCAAGATACTCGATCTCCACAAGACCATTGTCAAGCACATGCAAAATAGCAGTGGTCAACTGCCAGCTACCCCATCAGGGCTGCCTGGATACGATTTGAATGAGTGGGAACGAGCATTAGAGACAGCGACGCTACCAGACGAGTGTGACACTGCGTACTGTATGGATTGCTTGCCAGATGATGCCATCTACGACATTCTAGCTCGGTATCAAGGCTTACGGGTGTTCGAAAATATATGGCTTAAGAGACAGCTTGATGGAAGCGACTACTTGTCAGTAGATGGCAGCTCAAATATAGATGATCTGGTAAACTCATACCAAAGTCTTGTCAATCGCAACGAGTTATATAGGGATGGAGAACTCGCTTCACGACGCCCCAAGACGCCTGAGACCAACCTATACACAGCACTCAATGCCGACCAGCGAGCACGCTTTTACACAGCCACGATCAGCGTCTGGCTCCTGAACGAGATCCGTTGGGTTTTGACAAACTTGGCCTATCCCGCTCCCTTTGCCACCCAAATTCAATTACTGGAAAGGTGCAAAAAGAACATCACTAATCGGCAACGAATACCTCTGCTAGACGATCTGGATCAATTAGCCATTTTCAAATTCATGTACCATCATTTGCTGCCACTGTACGGCACCTGCCTTGCAGATCGCCACATTGACGAATTACCATTTACCTTCGCTTTCGACTTCACCAAAGACCCTAGCCACAGCTCAAGGTACGCATAACCATGTGTCCAGGCTCTACTTACTCCTATCAAAGCATCTACACAAATACCTACTAACATCAACACAGATTACTCCAACTGTTCCTATCCACAGGCCAAACCTACCTCCAACCACCCGATCTAATTGAACTAATCGTCCGTTGTCAAGCGGCCCGCAAACCCCCCTACCCCCTCGTAACATTCCCCCCAACAACACGAGCAATGCAGAGACCATCCCAAGCCCGTACCTTCGCTTTCCCCCCAGGCGCAAACATCAGCCTCCATGTCGAAGGCTACAAGCGCGCTATCCTCCAAACATCCCTCGCACAACTCAATGTCATCACACGCTCTTCATTTCATCAGACGCGCCATAGTACCTCACGGCCGGTTGGCATGCCGCTATACGGGCAACTGTACAATCTAAATGATTATGCGAGTTACTACTTTATGGACCGGGCGCTCGTGGCGTTTGAACTGCATGAAAGTCACAAAGGGAAACTTCGAGATATACGCGATGTGTTTCGTGGGAAGTGGGATGACACGTTGTGGAGCGTGTGGTGGTGGGCTAATAGTGAGGAGAAGGCGAGGTTGAAGATTGGGAGGTGGAGAATGCATGTTGTGTCCGATGATGTGGAAATTCAATCATCGAGTTCATGAATATTGAAATTGGCCCTGGAGATGTGTTTTGACATGCTTCAAGGCCTAGGTTTGGCTTCGGCTGGCATCATTTAATAAGGTATAATTATAGTTCCTACGAGTTTGTGCGAAAATAATTAGAAGGCGAATGTGTCACTCGGGAGTGTTCGTGGTCTAACGTTGGAATCTAGGTGGTGTGGTGACATATGAAATTATCTAAGCCAGAAAAGAAGGGTAATATGGGGCGTACAAGACTGCATCTCATATATACAAACCTGGGGTACTGCCATGCAAGCCTTTCAACCGGGTGGGCTAGAAAGGCGTAATTAAGGGACCACGTGGGTGAATTCTTATAAACTCCTAGTTTGCAGACGGTGCAGGGTTCTGGCCTTACAACCGTTGATGTTCGTTTTCATACTTTTAATGATGATGCCGAGGGCCTATGGAAGAATTGTCGTCAGTGCAGTGGCAACTTAAAATAGGTTTCCTGGTAGCTTCCCTATCTGGTGCGAGTGGCGGATGATTAGTCTCTCCTTCTACAAAAACTTTATACAACCTAGCTTGTGATTGGGTTAACCAAAGTGGGTTGATATAAACGGGACCTGCAGCCGTGAACGTTTACCGTAGTTTTTCCGTAGCGTATGCGCATCGGAGGAAATTGTAACACAAAAGGAAAGGCTTTTAAGGTATCAAGTGGATTCGGTATCTGCGCCTGGTCTTTTCTGGGCATACTTTGTGATATTACATTTCTGGCTAAATGGGTCCCCCCATACCCCAGGAATACATACTGTGTATGTACATGCAATCGACTTGTCGGGTTCCTGATGCAAGGTCCCCTCATCTACCAGTAAAACGAAGATCCCAAAATATTTATTTTTGGCATGTGGCTTGTCTGAGACAACTAGGTACGGGTCGGAACGAGGATCATGTGCCGAGGCGTGCCTCTCACGTCTTACATCTTACGGCACCCTGGTCATTGCGAGTGAGCCTTGCGGATGCTGGTGCTGAGTGATGCTCAAACGTCAGCGGAATGCGTGAGAAAGGAAACTTCATTCCTAGAGGACAGGGTTAAATTGCGTTGCTGGAATGAAGCAGCTTTCTCCAATTAGGTCAAGTCCAAGGACAATCGGAAGTCTGGAGATTAATGGCGTAAGTGATTGGTTTACTTGATTTATGGTGACGCGGTGTGAAGATGAAAGTCTAAATATAATTGCTCGTGATGGTCCAATGTAGCCAGCGGTGCACGTTGCTTGATTACCACTGTAGACGTAGCGTATTGGGCGGCATGATTCCAGCAGAAGGGAAGGCAAACTTATGACCGATTGTGTTGTCCAAACAGACTGGTGGATCATGGTTATTTGGGCAGATGGGAGGGTGTATCCATGGAGACAGTCAGTGCCTGGTATCGGCGAGACTCGGAACGGTACCTGCTAGCTATGATCCGGTCTGCCGCAAGGTACGAACACAATGGTAGCCATGACAGTCGGAACAGAGGGCGAGCGAGCGAGGCAGCCCCGTGCACCGAGGCATAAGAGACAAATGCTTGGTAGACTAGTAATGTCAAAGCGAATTGGGAAAGCCAAATGCAGCATTAGTGGTCGTCATAAGATAAGATGGCATTGCATGTAGGCAGCAACTCTGTGCAGTGAGGGGTAACGTCATTGGCAACTTGCTTTTGATGAAGGCCGAGTGCTATTAGGTGTGATGCAACAGCATTGAGAGCGCGCCACGGCAAAAGTGAGAGAAGCCAGTACAGGCACCGGGTAGCAGAGGGGCAGGGCATCTATCGGCCAAATTTCAGCGCTTTTTTCGGATCCTGGGGCTGCCTAGGTTTAGTGAAAGGTGAAAGGGTGCCGAGTGCGGGTCGGTCATGGTTAGAGCACCAGCACCACCTTAGCAGAAAAATTCGCGCTACAGAGTGACTTTGCTTCCTCCCCTCTACGCTTGTCTGCCCACACACACGACAGTCAATATTCGCCAACCGGCACCTGGTCTGCCTTGAGAAGCTCGCTGCTGACCTCAGAGACGCCGCCTCAGCCACCTCGCCGCCGTTGCTGCTTGCACAGCTCGCCCGCCGCGCCGCCGACCTTTTGTGTGCCTGGAGCCCGACGTACCTCGCTGCACTTCTGCACCGATATCTACCTTTTCTTCTCACATCCACGCTGCCCACCACGACTTCACTTGCACCCTGAGCCAGCCAGCCAGTCTGCCAGCCCAGCCGCTTGCCACCTGTCCCACTCACCCCAACAGTCTGTCCCGGTTTGTCCCAGAGGTTAGTTCCGCGCACAGCGCCGTCCATATCCATCCACACACACACACGCCCCCACTCAGCCTCTGCTCCTTCCTGGAAGCTTTCCATTTTCTCCTTCACGTGCTGCTCTCCAGCACATCCTCTTTCCTCTTCTCTCTAGCCCGGCTCTACGTGCCAGTCGCGGCTGCGTCTACCCCTCTTCACGTCTCACACGCCACACTCTGCTGTCCCATTGGCGACTTTGCACAACCTCACGCTTCACACACTTCACACACTTCACACGCTTCACACACTTCTGGCGGCTGCATTGCATTCATATATCCGCTAACATCATTGGTCACAGCCCTCTTAAAAACCTCTTCCCACAGTTCCGGAAATCTTTCCGGGCATCATTCACTTTTTGCCCTCTTATCCTGACCTGCCGCAACTTCGAGTAATACCCTTCCACGACCTCGACAGTCGCCCCCAACCCGAGCCCACAGCACAAACGCAGCGTCTGGTCTCATCACAGGCTACAACGTGCGGAGAGGTTAGCATCCACCTCTCCGGACACCTCCGCGCCAGCACCGTACTGGCCAGCGCACTGTAGCGCTCCCACCGGGGACAAAGAGCGAGCATCACCAGCTCCTCCGCCAGTAGCCTTATCCTGTTTCGCCATTCCTCTACACAGCATCATGGCCGCATCCACCTTTTCCTACGCGCAAGCCGCAAAAGGCATGTCAACACCAATTGCATCCAGCAAACCCACGTCTGGCACTGTCACCCCAGCCAAAGAAACCATTCCTGCAACTGTCAACGGCGCCCTTGGCTCGGTACAGAGCTGGGCAGACGACGCTGAGATAGAATCTCAAACTGAGCAGTCTGTTCCTATTCCTGAACCACAACCACAGGAGCCTCCGTCTACGTCAGCCCAGCCTATCCAATCCATGGAGACGTCGAGCATTTCATCGCCCGACCTTGGCGCCTCATCCGCTTCAACAGTTACCAAAGACGACGATGTATCCTCATTACCCAATGCTTCCTCCGAGTCGACCTGGGACAACAAGTCGCAGGCCTCTACTTCAGTCGACAAGTCGGTGGAGCCAGTCGAAAAGACCTTGGAAAAGGTCAAGAAGGGCAAAAATGCCGTAGTAAAGCCACTTCATGAAGCACCTCTACCAGCAGTCAACATCTGGCAGAAACGGGCAGACGAGCTAAAGTCTAAGACACAAAAGCCTGGCCCTTCTCCTCTTCCGAATGGGTCGCATCAGGCCAGCGCGAGCGCCTCAGCAAAGAAGGGTGACTCTGAGACTAAAGGCCAGTCTACCACAGGCATCGGCAAATCGAAAAACTATGACGAAGAGAAGAGTGTTCATGGCCGTAAGGAGGTAAGGCTCGAGGCAGATTCGAAGAAGGACAGTAAGGCCAAGCCTTTCGACAGGGACACTAAGTCCACAGCAAACACCCAACCACCACCACCCAAACGTGACCAGGAGTCGTGGCCAACGCCAGAGACGGTCATCAATGCCGATCGCAAGAAAGCCCAAGAGAAGGGCGAGAAAGCTGAGAAAGAGCAAAAAGAAAGCATTAGTACTGGAGCTCATGGAAAGCATGAATGGGTGAAAGTCCCATACACACCTTCTGTTGTTTTCAGCACACCCTTACCATCTGCTGGAAACTCTCGAAGAGGCGGCCGACCTGGTGGGCGTGGAGGCCCGCAATCTGGTAGCAGATCTACTGCTTTTGGAGCCAATGGTGCCAGCCAATCTGAAAAGGATGGATCGGCAACTTCCATGGCCAACGGTGATCTCGCGAAACGAGAGCGCACCGAGGGGGTGTCTCCTCGAGACACCTCACCCAAGTCGAAGCGCACAGGTAGCACTACGTCTCCGACTCTAAAAGAGCAGGCCCCGGCGACTACTACTGACAAACCTTCAAAGGCTCATGGAGGTCCGGCGTCGGACGCTGAAACCAGGCCCAGGACGGCCTCTTCGGTAACGGATGCAATACATGCACCCAACCAGAGCGGTTCCTTTTCTCGCCCGTATCCCAATAGACCCAACAAACCGCGCCGTGGCGATATGTCTTTTGCAGGCGATCGACGACGAGACGGCGAGGCGTCACCTACAAAGGATAACACCTTTGATGATCGCCGAACTTCTGTCACCACACAAACAGAGGGTTCTGGAGATAGCGAGCGCCGAGCCTCCACTTACATTGATGGTCCAAATGGCCATCAGCCAAAACAAGGTCGCTACAGCGCATATTCAAATGGTCGTGAGCGTGGGCGAGGAGGAGCCCGTGGTGGCCGCGCAAACTATGGTAATAGTCATCAGTATTCCAACGGACACATGTCGGTGCAGTCCTCTCCTTCATTTTCGATAGGCCCGCGTTCGCCCACCACGTTCAACCCTGAAAACCCAAGCTTCTTTGCCGCGCCACAGGGCAAATATGGTCGTAATGGGCACCGTTCACAGTCTGTCACCCAGGATCCCTATCGGTTTGCTCCATATCAGGCTGGGCCGCAAGTTCCTCCGCTACAAACGTACAATATGTACGACTATGGCGTTATACAGCAGCCCATGAGCGCTGTACCATATAACCCATACCTAGACCAGTACACTTTGCTTTCTATGCTCACAACTCAGGTGTATGTGACCCGATATTCCTCATCTTTGAAGCTTTTCTAATGTTTAATAGGGAGTACTACTTTTCCGTGGACAACCTACTCAAGGACATGTACCTCCGCAAAAAAATGGACTCTCAGGGTTTTGTGACCCTCGAATTCATCGCTGGGTTCAACCGCATCAAGAACTTGTCAACCGACATCGAGCTAATCAAGTTGGTTTGCCAACAATCGAGCGTAGTTCAATACCGCACTGGCGAAGACGGCCAGGACAGACTTCGAAGAAGGGAAGGGTGGGAGCAATGGGTTCTCAGCATGGGCGAACGTGACGCGGTAGCGCAGAATGACGGCCCTAAGGAGCTACATCAACCCCCTATTCCACACCCCAGTGGCTTTGACCAGTCAAACCCTGTTCAGTGGCCAATGTCTGCAGTAGAGCCCACAGGTTTCTACGGAAGTAACGCCTCGTTTCCCCAGATGAACGGGTATAACCTCGGAGTTACCCAAGACAACGTTTCGGCAACAGACGGTCCACCCAACAGTGGAGCCTTTGAAGGTTCGAATGAAGGCATCGTCCCCAATGAACACCCGATAGGTGCTTCAACAAAGGCTGTGAGTCCAGAATCTGATTCCTTTCCTGACGCACACATTGCAAACTTGGCGGTCATTGTTCGAAAGCAAGACCATTTCGAATCATTTTCTGTGACTTCTCTCACTTCAAGAACATTTTCTAATTGCTCCGTCGATAGTAACTATGACGTGCGAGAGGTGCCAGAACGGATGATTGAGTGCCAACCTAGGCACTACGGCACTAGTTCTCCTGAAAGGTAGGCTGTCAATTCTAACGACCGACTCGGTCTGGTTCTGCCAACAAGTATTAACATTATAGAGCAGCATCGGTGACCATACTTCCGATTTTTCTGAATGCGATTTAAGTTCCTTGCGATTACCTTCTCCGGCATCTGTGCGTCTTTATTGGGTCAAATACCAAGAAGATCCCGTTTATTCGATACCGTTTGATTCTACGTACGAATCATATCCCAACCTCCGATCAAAAGCACTTCAGCAGCGCCACGATGCCCCCCTTGGCGTCACTCCACACGACATGGACCTCCTTTACCAATTTTGGTCTCATTTTCTATTACAAAACTTCAATACCCGCATGTATAATGACTTCCGATATTTTGCCCTGGAAGACTCTGTATACAGAATGACCAATGTTGGTCTCTCGAATCTGGGCAAGTTTTACGTCGAGTCTTTCTTATCACCACAAGGTGTCATTCGAGACCGTGTAGCTCGCCGCTATATCGATCTTGTAAAAATGAGAGATGAAATTCATGGTCCTGTATTCAAACAATTACAGTCAATCTTTCAGGACAGTAATCTCAATCATCTCACCCGGAAGCACCTGATCGAGTTAATGGATGACGATACATTGGCTTCATTGAACACATAACATAGTAAGATTCGGTATTTTGTTTCGGGGGCGCTTTATGGTCGTTTCTAATTTCACTCTGGGCGTTTTACACATCAACAAAAGTTTGTGTTTGGCGTTAATACACGGCTTGTTTCCTTGAAAATCTTCTCGAACTCAACTGGTTGCCCTTACACTCATATGATACGGATTACCTATCCCCAGTATGATACTCAGCAGTTTGGCTTTTTCTTTCTCGCTAAGGACACTATGGACTATACCATTATAACTGGTGTTTATCGCTGCATTTAAGCATTCTCATAGTTTCTACATCCAACCCTTTTCTCTGCATAACAGCATGTTCGATGTTCGTGCATGTGTTGCGCAAGGTTATTGATAGCAGCAAGCAGACTTAGACTTGCAGCTGTGTGTTCAGTTTGTAAAAGTACAGTAAACAAATATTTTGCATTGTTGGAAAGCCAAGTTCGATGCAACGAGATGTGAAGTTGTATTTACAGCAATGCTTTACATGTGATCGCCGTTGAATTCCACTGCGGAAGTTGATCGGCGCTCCAAACTCCGACCCGGTTGGCGGTGGCGAATACTGCGCCACGTCAATCAACCCTCATCTCTACACCCTACCCTCTCTTCCTGTATCCTCACTGCTGAATACTGGGGTAACACAAAATCAGCATGGCACCAGCAGTGGTGCATATACATAAGCTGGTGGCCAAGAACGCGAAAGTGTTCAGGTAAGTTTACTGGGTATATCAACTTGAGGATAGGGTACTGACTTGTAAAGGGCTGCCTGGCGACATACTGCGAAGCTTGTACAGAACCACTTCCCTGGAGGTTCAAAACCTTCCTATGCCCAACTACAACCGGTTCTCGCTCGAGATACCGCAACCCACCCTATCCACCGAATTGCCCTCCTCAGGCAAAGTAAAGGCAGGTGGTATACTACCCATAGCTCCATTACCTGTGCCATTCGACGCTTCACTACTACCGCGTCACGGTCATCCGGTGTCAAGTTTGACAAGTCCTCATTCCCCAAGTCAAGAATCGGCACTATCGTCATTGCACAGAGTGGCCGTGCACCATTTGCGTCCACTCTTCGGCCAAATTTGACTGGAGGAACGCTCGGGAGGACTGCGGGGGGGTACGCATGGGGCTCTGGCAGGGCTGGAGGGGCTAGATACTTCAGCCATGGCCCAGCAGCACCTGCCCAGGTCATTAACAACGTTTCGCAAGCTGTGCGAGCGTTTTTGACCGGCGCTCAAAGAGCCCAGTTTGATGGTGTGAACCCAACCACAGGGGAGAAACGCTTCAAGGCTGTCTCTGCTCTGCAAAATCAGGTCAATCGCACCCTTAGCAAGGTCCCCAAGGCAACTCCAGGCTCATACATCAGCTTCAATGTCAATCCCACCATCACCGCTCTCACACCATTGAAGGCCGTGAAGGGTTTCACCGCGTCTGCACAGGATAAGGACTCGTTGAACGATGAGGGCCTACTTGATATTCTTTCTGTAGATTTCTCACGGGCTGTCAAAGAACTCGCAGCCGTTTTGAAAGATCTTCAGCGGTTAGCTGGGCTTGGGGACCTTCCGATAACTTACGAACATTCCACGCTAAAAGTGCATTTTCCTGGATGCGACGCTGGAACTGTGGAAACAATTTGTAACGACCTCGAGGTACAACGAGGCGTTGTGTACCAGGATGAAGACTTCGATTCCTTTGTTGGAACTGAGATCGCTCTCATGTTTCCTTTTGCATCAACACAGACACCATCTGAATATTCTTTCTTTGAAAAACCAGTCCTGGGCCGACAACATGTACAGCCTATTATTGACTGGCAGCACATGATGACGCCGTCGAGCGCGATCTCAGAAATATATTCAATATATTCCGAACACAGTTTCGACGACTTGAGGTATTTTGAGGAGGGCTCTAATCCATGGTTATCAGCTTCGCCGTCGGGGTACGAAAGTCTTCACACAAGTGAAGCAGAAGATATGAATATGCATACTCCAATGGAGTATCAAGGGGTTGAAGGCATGTATCGATTCATGGCGCAATATGAGTCGAGATAAATGGACATGTAGAGCTCATCGTTGTCAGAAGATAAACCAATTGGGTTCAAATTGCTAGGACTGGCGTTTTATTATGTGAACGCGATATAAATTCACATTATCTTCTTTCCATATATAGAAATGTTACAGCTTGATCGTGACATTTTTGCTCACGATTAAAGGTGATCAGATTTCACTTGCACCAAATTTAGATGTCTGCTCACATGTACAAAAAACAAGATCTGATTCGCCATCTAAATATGATCACATAAACGCGCAAAACCAAACGCGTAAATTGTGATAGCAAGATATCATCGAGATACTGGGATATACCTAGAAATAAGCTGTTGCAAGAGAGTAATAGTATATATATCGGCCTAGGCAGCAGAGTATAGAGCTTGAGCTTATCATTTTTTTAGTCAACATTTGTAAGCTTTGATGTTAGATCTGTTTCAAGCACCTCTGTGCGGAGCTGTCTTTCGGTAATTCGGTTGATAGCTCTACCCGTCGGCCTATCACAATGGTAAGGACTAACTACATGCAACCGTAGTATTCACGGCGTCACGTAAGAATTGACTTTGTTTCCGTATGTTTGTGTACTAACACCTCCACTTTTCGCGCTTTGCAGCCGCCTAGACAATCTCGGAAAAGGACCCTCTGCAAGAATGACAAATTGGAAATAAAGTGCAACGGTAGCTGGCTGGCGCCTTTGTAACCATCTTTAGGCCGGTTTCGCATTCAACATATCCTTCTCTCCTGGCTGTTTTTGTCAGTCGTTTGGTAGCAGTATCGTGATTTCGTCTAGGCTAAGAAACAGAGTTTGGCGAGTGGCAAACTTATTCCCGGCCCAGAACGTACTATGTCGAATACACGAATTCGACATGAGACGGCGTTGAAAAATGAGAAAGGTGTGCAAATAAGACGATTAGATAAGAGTAGGGAAAATGTTGAAGACCCAAATCAAGTCATGGAAGGAAGCAATGAGCAAGCGCTCATGGGCAGTCCAAGCATGGAAAAAACACGGGGAGAAAATAGAGTCAGGACAGAAGCAGTTGTTGAAGGGAAAAAAGAGGACGTTGCTCCAAACGGAGGTTATGGCTGGGTGTGTGTAGCAGCTTGTGCGACCATCAACGCCCACACCTGGGGTCTCAATTCCTCTTATGCCGTCTTCTTGGCCCATTACCTCGCCAACAACGTCTTTTCCGGCGCCAGACCCCTTCACTACGCTTTCATCGGCGGCCTATCCATCTCCCAAGCCCTCATCGTATCCCCCATCGCAACACTAACCACACGCCTATTGTCAACCCGAACGACGCTGCTCATCGGCGTAGCCCTCCAGACACTCTCCTTCATCGGAGCAAGTTTCGCCACGGAAGTATGGCACCTCTTCCTTACCCAGGGCCTCTGCTTTGGCTGGGGCTTGGGCTTCCTTTTCGTGGGCTCCGTCGGCATCCCAGCACAATGGTTTAATACTCGCCGGTCCCTCGCCAATGGCGTTGCAACCGCAGGTTCAGGAATCGGGGGCCTTGTCTACTCGCTCTGCACACAGACCATGATCAAGGACATTGGACTCCCTTGGGCATTCCGCACCCTAGGCATCATTGCATTTGTAGCGAATACATGCTGCGCGCTCGTCATCAAAGACCGCAACAAGCAGATTGGCAGTTCGCAGCTGAGCCTTGATTATCGGCTGTTTAAGAAATTGGAGTTTGTGGGTCTGATGGTGTTTGGGTTTCTTAGTATGCTTGGCTATGTGGTTTTGCTTTTCAGTCTTCCAAATTATGCGCGTACGGTTGGACTCAGTGCGAAGCAAGGGAGCATCATTGGTGCGCTGCTCAATCTCGGTCAATCGGTTGGACGGCCGCCTATTGGGTATTTCAGCGATTCTGTTGGACGTTTGAATATGGCGTCTACGATGACTTTTGCATGTGGCATCTTTTGCCTTGTGATTTGGATGTTTGCAAAGAGTTTTGGCGTTTTGGTATTCTTCAGCATCTTGGTAGGGACGGTGACAGGGACGTATTGGGCTGTTGTGGCGCCTGTGACGACTGAGGTTATGGGCTTGAAGTCATTGCCTAGTGCGCTGAGTATCACATGGTTGGTTTTGGTGCTCCCTACTACATGTGAGTTCTCTCTTTCATCCTTTCCGATCACTCTATATGGACATTCTGCTGACATGTAAGTTCAGTCTCTGAACCTATTGGTCTTGAAATTGTGGCGTTCAATAACAGACGGTACACAGGTGCAATACTGTTCACAGGTATCATGTACATTGGTGGGGCACTGTCGTTGTGGATGGTAAGGGCGTGGAAGATTGGCGAGTTGGAGGAGATTGCTGCTATCACGAGGAAAAGTGAAGTGGAGGTTGGTTTGGTCGATACTGATGATAGCGTGGAGAGGAATCTGCCAGAGGGATTTCAAAGAAGCACGTTTGTTAAGAGGATGTTGATGTGGCAGAGGGTGTAGAACATATTAGAGACAAAACTGTCACCGCATCGTACACATTGCATGTTTGGCGTTAGCATTGTCGGTTACCTAAAGCTCTCTATTTTTAGACGTTTCAACATAAACTTTACTTAGGTATGATTCGAGGTTTTGTACCTGGGATTTCTGTTCACACCGCTTGTTAAACTAGCCTCCGGAAACTATACAACCGCCGTTTAGGCCATATAGAGTAAATTTATAGAGCTTTTTACAGTCATCTGTGCAGTTACCTACTGCTGCTGCAGAGGGGTTTGGTGGCCGACGGCATTCACTTTGCTCTCCCCAGAAACACATTAGATCTCATCTAGCGATGATTTATGCGTTCGGTCTAGTGCCACATATTTTCACGGCATTAGCTCCCGCTCACTAATAGCTAGTTAAGACCCCTTTCACATTTGCATTGGCCATTCCCGTCCAATCCAAGAAAAGATTTAAGTAATTTTGAGATGGGGTGCAGTATCATGATGTGGGCTGCGTGACGCAGGTAATGGCTGAGCGTTGCATTCTGCAGTGGAATGACACGTGCATGTTTCATGCATCGTGCCAACCTGTCATTGGACGCTGGAGGTTGTCTGGTTGATAGTATCTGCAGCCTGGGTTGTTGATGCATTAACAGCCTGTAAATGAATTCGGACGCGTTGTGACACCTAGAAGACGCGTCAGGAGCCACAATGTTACTCAACCCTCCTCCATAACGTTGGAAGAGAGCTGTGAAGCTGTAATGCATGTATTTCCAGATGCTCACTTACAGTTTGCTGTCAGTAGGCATGGAGAAATGGTCTGCGGTGCAACGCGTGCCGCGTACCGCCCGTTCTGCGTGCAACGTTCCACCTGCATGTGTCCTCACACCCTCGCTAAGTGGTGGGAGCTCACTGGCCCCTGACGCAATGCCACGTTAGATGGCTGCTACAGCCAATCAGCCCTGGTTTGGCCGAACCACCTCTCCTTTCCAAGCAATTTGAATTTCTTACCACCACCCACTCCTCTGCGTCTGCTTTTGCATCTCTTGTTGCTGCTGCTTCTGCCACGGGATGTTTGGTCGTCCTGCTGTCTCCAGATCAGTCTTCTTTTTCTACTTCATGTCACTCCTTTAAGCTACTCATAGCCTTTCCTTTCTTGTAGACTTAATTATACTGCACGCCTATTCGAGCTTCTCACCACCCTCTCCAAACGCGTTGCTATAGCTTCAAGCACCGCCTGCCATCTATTTAGAGAACTAGTTGCATCTCCCACACGCACAGCACCTTCAACGGCGCGTTGAAGCTGTAGAGGAGAGGAGAAACATTGAATGCGGTCTTCGTCGCCTTCGCTGCCTCCACCGTCATCGCCTCCATCTGCTATCCTGCATTTCGGCCAACCGATTAGTCCTCGCGAGCCAGTTTCCCCCACGCAGACGCTGTGGACAGCCCCGTCCCCAACTCGGACCCTTGGTTACTCGAGCCCGGAGCTTCCTCCACTTCCATCATTCTCAACACTAGGAAATAACCCGCGTACGCCTTCTACAGCTGCACGGAACGAAAGGACCGATACTTCGTACTACACGGCCAGTTGGGGCAGTCCCTATCGACATCCACCCCCAGTCTTCAATAACCAGCGCCAAGCCTCAACAAACTTTGGTAGCGACGACTTCGAGGGAGACTCTTCGACATTGCAATTTGGCCTCAGCCACCTTCTTCCATCTAGGCTTGAGATAGAAGAAGAATCCCCTAATCGTTTCAATCTCGAACATCTGATTCCCCGCTTGGAGCAGAGTCCTTCGCCCGTTCAATTCACCCTCGAGAACCTCATTAGATCTCGGCTACCGGATCTAGGCACGCCAACCAGGGAGTCGCACCACACAGGAACGACTCCGCGTGCAAGCGATTCAAACCCAACCTCGGAAGAGTGGGTCCAGCGGTTCTTGGAACAGCGTTGGAATAAGGAGGCAAACGATTGGAGAAGCGACGGCAGCGCAGAGACAGACAGGGACTCAGTTGACGACCTAGTCTTACCTCTCCCGGCTCCACCCAAGAGAGGACACCACACTAGAAGCACTAATAAGACACTAAATCAGCAGGATTTCTGGCGCCACTTTAGTAAGGACCAGAAAGAAGCTCTCGGCAAGATGATGGCCTCAAAGTATGCAGTTCCTGAGGCAGAGTCACATTCGAGGCAAGCTTCAGGAAATAAACATGCGGTAAAACCAGCGACTAACGGACACGATTGGCAAAGTGTCAAATCGCCTACTTTGCCATCAATCCCGACTCTAGCAGAGTCTCCTTCACTGGGAGACGATATTCGAAGTAAGCCAGTAGAAAATGCTACTCAGAACATGGTTCAAGGCGCAGGAGATAAACCACTCCCAAATACTCCTACCACGCATTTGGCGCCACCTGAGCCTGTGCGAGCGCCTGCTCCCCGATCTCGAAAGAAGGTTATGGTCAAAGGCAAAGGTTGCATTATTTCGATCGCGCACGACATACCTCGAGGTATGCCAGGTTACCCGCCGAAGCCTTTGAGTGCAAATGCAGTAGACGCAAAGATGCGCAGATTGGAGGACGAAGGATACGATACCCGTGGCTTTAGCACCGGAGGGTTACAGTCACATAACCGTGCTCTGTGGCCTGCTGAAGCAGACGTTCAAGCTGAGCGTGCCAATTCTAGCTCTCAATACCGTGTGCGTATTTCGAAGAAAGCAGAATGGGACCAATATGTTGCCTCTTTGTTAGAAGCAAAACTGGCGGCTCTCGGAGTTAGTCAAGGGGGTGAGGAAGGCATACCGCTACCCATGTCAAGGACAGCATCCGGGCAGCAACACCCTGGCCAGGTCTTTTCCCCTCCGTTACCCACTTCTTCTGCTGGAAGTCTCCGCATGGGTAGACAAGGGAGTATCGTTTCTGGATCGTTCCCATTTGGACCGTCGCCGGGACACATGTCGCGTCAGTCGATTGCCTCGCCGGGTGCTTTCGTCAACCCACGAACGAGCATGCACATGCACCGCCATTCCACATTCGGTTCGCCTGCAAGCTTCGCCCATCATGCAATCTCACCCTCTGGGACATGGTCACCTGGGAACTACTTTGGGCAACAAGACGGCCGCTCTGGCTCACCTGCTTTGCCCTTGTCCTTTAGTAGAGCTGATATGGCTGGCATGGTTTCACCTATTTCACCATTCGGCGTGCGACCTCATCAGCAATTCCCACCTACGCCAACCCAGAAGGATGAGTACCTGATGCAAATGCAGATGCAACAGCAGCAACAACAACAGCAACAACTTCTACAATCCCAACTTCTTCTTCAGCAGCAGCAGCAGCAACAGCTTATGGGCATGCGACCGACGTCGACCCTTGCTGAAGTACCGGAAGATGAGGACGAAGAAGACGAAGTACCAGCTATGAAACAGGCCGCTAAACCGGCCCCAGAGATTGCTGTGCCTACCCCTCGTGGTCATCAGCACAACATTAGCGAGAATCTAGAGCGCGAGGCAGCTGATGCCGAATATCATCTGGAGGAGGCTATCGACAAACAGTTTGCTGAGGGTGGCGATTTCAGTACCGAGCCTGAGATGAAGCATCAATACAAGGCGCCAACAACAGTGGCCAACAATACTTGGGATGAGTCTCAAACCGTCTTGCATCAACCCCAGCCTCACAGCAGAGCCCACTCGCTTGCCAAGTCTCAAAAGCCTGTTTCTTTCTCATTCCCGGCGCAGCAGAACCCTCATGGTGACAGCGACCGCGCTAAAACAAATGCATCAGATAATACGAACCCCAGCCTGGAAGATGGAGAGATTCAGAGCACAGCACAAAGCTCATCTCAGCATTCCAAGGCGCCATCGCAAGCTAGCAACAACTGGAAAGAGAGTAAGTTTGGTTTTGGCAAGCCTGCTTCTGCGATTCACAGCAAACACACTTCAAGATCATCAATCTCAAAGCTCAATGTTGAAGCCAAAGAGTTCAAGTTCAACCCCTCTGCATCATTCAGTCCTGGACCGTTATCCTCAAACTTTTCCTTCTCACCCGCAGTCAAATCCCCAGCAGACTCACAGGCAACGCGAAGCAGTAAGCTAAGCGTCGATGGAGTAGCTGGGTTTAGTGCGACTGCGCCTGCCTTCAAGCCAGATGCTCCAGCATTTACACCTACTGTTCCTGCGTTTACGCCCACTGCTCCTACGTCCAAGCCCCTCATAGAAACATCTATTCTCAAGTCTGTAGTTGGTGTACCAGAGTTCAAGCCTGCTGGTATAAATGCTGCTGGGTTTCCTTCCACCGGCTTCAATTTCTCTAGTCCACCAGCATCATCTTTCAAACCAGACGCGCCAGCTTTCAATCCTGGTGTATCAGCGTTCAATCCCACCAAGTCGGTACCTTCCCCAACGAGCTTCTCCTCGAAACTATTCGGCGGTGTCAACCTTTCCGCTAGCGACATCGTTAAGCCAGCTACACGCTCAAAGGCTGTTCCGATCGTGCGACCTGACGTCACGCCTGAAGAAGAAGAACAGGAAGATGATGAAGGTCGCCCCAAGCAGGCAGATGGACGAGAAAAGCGTGCTCGCAGAGGTCGTGCCAGTGGCGACGATGTGCCCAAGTTTGCTCTGCAGCCTATCCTTGCATCGCAGGCGTCTGCTGAGCCGAAAGTGGATTGGGAAGAGAGTGATTTCAAGCCAGAGGACTTGCCTGAGGACAAGGAGAATCTGTCACCCGAGGGCAAGAGGGCAAAGTCAAAGTCAAAGAGCCCGGAGCCACTTTCTGTCCAGGGAGGAGTGTCTATTGCCGAACCAAGGATGCTGACAGTAGGAACCGAGCAACCTTCGGATATCGTTGATGATGATCATACGCCTGATGTAAGCGACGTGCCCACACCTACTATCGAAGAGCCCGAACCTCTTTCCAAGAAGCACATGCACAGAAGCACTCTTTCTGCCAGTGCAGCACCATTCGTGTTTAAACCACAGTTCGGCATTGCCGGGTACGACTTCGGCTTCCATGTTACGAAGCCTTCACACGTTGAGGAACCAGAGAAGCGGCAAGCTACTCCTCCACGCACTGCCAGCCGTAGCCCTGCAACTACCTTCCGACCAAGCGATGATGGGTCATACCAGACTGCATGGGAAGGAGGCAGGCATGCACGCTACGCAGAAAGCGAGAGCGTTGATTTCGATCACTTGGGCCAGGCGTCCTTTAATGATATCGATGCTGTTATGAAGCATATGAATGAAGAAGGGTCTGACTTCGGTGTCGAACGCGACGATAACTCTTGGGCATCCTCACCTCAAAGGACGCCACATAAATTTGAACGGTCTGATTTGCAACCTAATTTCAAGATGCGTAGTGACGCACCCAGCCCTAGCCCTCGCAGGCTATTCGCTACACGAACTATGCAAGGTGGCTCTGCAACCTCTGGCCAGGATCCATTTGATGATGAGCGTGCTGCGATCGCATACGAATCTCCCGTGCACCGCCTGAACAACGCCGACGATGTACCAATAAGCGATTGGGATGAAGGTCTTCTTACCGATGGAGAGAATAAGATCCAGACCCGTAGCCGCTTCTTTGACCAGCACGTCGATGACCTCATGGGTCGTCTTCTACAATCTCGTCTTGGCCCACTAGAACAAAACCTGCACGGCATCCAGGAAGTACTTGCAACGATGTCGAAGCGCCCTGGGCGTGGTCGTCGAAGCATGTCCGCGAGCGAGCGACTCGATAGCGACGCTGATGATGAAGATGATGACATTGGTGTTGACTCCCATTTCCGAAATCGCTCCCCAAAGAAAGACAAGAAACTAGAGAAGATGCGAGCCATGATCAGGGACACGCTTGAGTCTCACCAATCACAGGCCATTACATTACCAGTTCCTGCTGCCCAATCATTGGACCCTGAGATGATTCGGGAGATCGTTGGTGATGTGCTTGCGGCTCATCAACCAACAGCTGTACCTGCGCCACACGTGCCTGCTGACCAAATTCGAGCTATTGTCGAGGAGGTTGTTGCATCGAACAAACCTTCAGTACCAGCGCCCATTGAACCAGTCAATTCTGATGACATTCGTTCAATTGTTATGGACGCATTCGCTACACATGCGCCGCAACCAATGCCAGCACCTGTTCCTGAGCAGATCTGGCCAGATGATCTCAAGGCCATATTTTCGGAAGCATTTACCTCACATCAACAGCAGATTCCTGTATCTGAAGCGATTCAACCAGAAACAATCCGTTCAATTGTTGCTGAGGCCTTATCAACTCACCAGGCTCCTGCATTACCAGCGGTTGAACCCGTACAACCTGATATGATCCGTTCAATTGTTGCCGAAGCTCTTGCATCTCACAAGCCAGCCACGCTCGAGGGCCCTGCAGATATTCCCCAACCTCAGGTTGACTTGTCTGAAATTTATCAAGTTGTTGGCAGTCTCAAAGCCTCCATTGTACAGACAACTAATCAACACCTGCAAGCTAAGGACATCACTGAGCTTATGGATGATGCACTGAAGCGCCATAGCATTCAAATTACTGAGCGAGAAGAATCTCAAGCTATACAAGAGAAAGATGCTCGCATCGCAACGCTCGAGGCCATGCTGAAGGAGGCCACTTTACGTTCCGAAGAAGAGGTTGAAGCGCGTGTAGCGTTAGAAAGCCGTGAAACGGATACCGCTCGCCTGCTCAAGGTCACTGAAGATGAACTCACGCTTCTTCAGCAAGCTGCTAGTCAGGATGAAGAGAAGATCCGTTCGCTTACAGAGGATCGCGATGTCGCTCGCCGCAGTCTGGAAGAGTTCCAGGCCGCTGATGAGGATGCGCAAGACAAAATGTCTGTTCTTAACACTGAGAACGAGCAGTTGAAACTCACAAACATTGCATTAGAGACCTCTGAAGAAGATCTTAAGCAGAGGCTCAGCGTCATCACTGCTGAGAACGAGGCGCTTTCGATTACGCTCGAAGAACATCGCCTGTCTGCCGACAAGTGGCGCAACGACATCCAACAAGCTCACGATGAGAGTGAACAGCTGCGTAAGGCTGTTGATCAAACACGCTTCCAGGCCGAAGAAGCCACACGCGTTCGTGAAATAATGCGTACCAAGTTTGAGAAGCTACAGCAGGACATGGTTGGTGCTGCACAGCAAGTCGCTGCCGAGCGTTCTCACTGGCAGAAGAGTGAAGAGTCCTCTTCCACCAAGTATGAGATTCTCAGTGCCCGCATTGAGGCTGAAGGCCGGACTCGCGAACGCCTAGAACGCGAGCTAGAGCGACTCGAAACTCAGGAGCGTGAAGGTATGAAGCTCAGGATCCACCTTGAACAGACCCAAAAGCACAACGCCAGGCTCGAGGAGACCATCGACCAGCTGAGAAGGGAGTCAATGGAACACCAAAAGAATGCAGAGCGGTACGAGCGCGACATGCGTGAAGCCAGGGATGCGGCTCATATTGAGATCCGCCGCACTCGTGTGCTTATGGAAGCCGACATTGACGCCGCAAACAACCAAGTCAACATTGTTCGACATGACCTCGAGAGCGAAATTGGTCGCGTGCGTGCAGAGCTCGACCAGGTCCGCCTAGACGCTGATACCGCCAAGGAGAAGCACGAACTTGACTTAGAGGCGGCATCTGATGCCAAGAAGCAAGCGGTTCACGATGCGCTCGAAAGCAAGAGGCATAGCCTACAGGAGCAACAACGAACTTTCGAGCGTCAGCTTGAGCACATGAAGCAGGAGCACGCCCGTATTTTGGACTTTGCTCGTGAGGATAGGGAGCGTGAAGCTGCTTTCCACAACGACAGACTTGCGCTTGCCAACTCCAAGTCAGAGCACCTCAAGGACAAGATTGAATTACTCGAAGAGAAGCTTCAAGTTGCAAAGGAGGCCGCTAATGCCGCTGCCGCTGCCGCCGCAAAGTCACCCACAGTTTCATCGTCATCCGCTAAGAGTGGCCCAGAGAAGATCTCGCATCAGGCTCTTCGTGAGTCTATTGCCGTCCTCCAAGATCAACTACAAGAGCGCGAACAACGCATCGAGTCCCTTGAGCACGAGTTGACAGACTTCGACACTGAGGCTCCAGCCAAGCTGAAGGAGCGCGACACAGAGATCAACTGGCTTCGTGAGCTACTTGGTGTCCGCATTGATGACCTAAATGATCTTATCAACTCTCTCGCTCAGCCAACCTTTGACCGCGAGACTGTTCGGGATGCAGCGATTCGCATCCGAACCAATTTGCAAATGGAGCAATCGGAGAAGGAACGCCTCATCTCAGGTGGTCAGCAATCGTTCCCCACGCTCAGCACATTGTCCAACTTTGCATCACCCAAGGCCGTCCAGCTTGCCGCTGCATTCGGCAACTGGCGCAAAGGTCGTGGTGAAGCAGCGTCCGCTCTCGCCGGAAATCCTATATCAAGCTCCCGAAACCAGACACCCTCCCGCGCCACTCCACAATCAGCCCAGTCTTTCCTCTCCGGCTTGATGACGCCTCCCACCTCCAATCTCCGTCGCACGCCTGACCTCCCCTCGTCAACCTCCCGCCCCGCAATCATGCGCTCAAACTCCAACAGTTCAAAAGCCTCAACAGAGATGGGCTTCCCAGGCCTCGGAAAGAAGACCCACAACGTACCGCAAACACCTCCACTGATGCGCAAAACAAACTACGACCGAGACGCCGAAGTTGAGCAATTCAGCGAAAGTGGATTCTATGACGATGAGAGTACCGTGGACGGCGAAATGACGCCTCTTGCGCTCAACTTTGGCCGCGAACTTCAGAGGGAGAATATGCGTTATTGAAACGTATAGTATTTCTCTTGATTTACATTTATCAGATCAGTAAAATGACTTTTTCCTTTGTTTACATACATTTCCTAGCGTAGCCTCTAATAGGCATCCTCTCCTTGAAAAACATTTGGTTGCTTGAAAGATACGTCTTTGCTTCCTTTTGTAGCTTAATGCTTGGTTTTCATTAGTTATTTCATTTGGAAGTTTTTATGTGGTTTTTTTGGCTTTGTTTTGTCTTCGTCTGTCTTTAGCGTTCGCACCCCTTTTTTTTGCAATGGACCGGCCCAACTCCAGCTTATGGGTGTTTTGGCCTATGTCATGGTTTGGATACAGAGAATATATATACCCCCAAGACCGAGTTGCTCCACCTTACACTTTTTTTTGGAACTAAATTGTTTCACACAACTCTTTATATGGATTGTTTTATAGAGTTATAACAGATTGTTAATATAAGTTTCTTGGATATTGTGAAGATTATAGATGATTGGAAGCAATTTCATTTGGTGACTTGACTTGAGTCTACAAGTAGTCGGCCTGGTTGTAGTTACTGCTAGTATTTAACATAAGACGGTATACAAAAATTGTTTTGAAATTTGTGAGCCTCTCACGATAGCTTCTTTACCATGATACCCATACAGAAAGGATGTTTAAATACTATCCAGAAATTCTCCATCGTCCGCTAAAGAATCCATACAAAGGTGATCTCACAGAAATTACCTTTCCTATTTGTGTCTGCGAACCCCATTCCCATTGCCCCATAGGCACGTCTATAGGAGCTGATAGAATATTATATCATTGTTCCGTATATATTCGGGTCGGGCCTTGTTCGGGTACATCAACGGCTTCAGTCGATCATATCGTGAGCCATTTATACCAACGTATCATGCTACCTATGGAATGACTCGTACCATGCTACTGGCCCTCAAGCAACCTTCCCTACAATCCCAAAACTCTCATAAGGGAAATCCACCAGACTATTCAGTAATCGCGCCCACCCATCACCAATCTCGCCCGGCATACCAGTCCGCTGCTTCCCATCCGTAGCCTCATCCTCCGTCTTTTTCAACTCCTGCTCCTCCGTTTCTTCATGTTCGCTCGTCAACCCAGCAAGTACCTCTGGTTCGCGACCCCGATACTCAACAAGTAACTCCGGATGCGGACACCACACAGCCTGCATGCCTGCTCTCCGTCCAGACTCCACACCTAGAACACTATCTTCAAAGACTAGGCATTCCTCCGGCAGAATTGGCGGCTGGCCTTGCGCTTCTAGCGTCTTGTTGAGCGTCGAAAGGGCGAGAAGATAGATATCTGGCGCCGGCTTGCCACGGCCAGCAGGTATCCTTGGGTCGTCGCCAAGAACCTGATGTTCCGGGGCAAAAGAATTGAACAGTTGAGGCAGATGTGCTGATTTGAGCTTGTGGTTTCCTGCGTGACTACTCGTTGCAAGCGCTATCTGTACGCCCCTACTCTTCAGCTCGGCGAGCAGGTCCAGGACGCCGGGAAGGGGCTGCGTGTTGGGGAACAGTTCGAGCTGAAGGTCCTTTTGCTCGGCAAGGAATTGTTCGTGTGAAATGGGGAGCTGGGCCCAGTCGTGGAAAATGGCTCCGGCTGTTGGTCCTGGGCGGCCTTGTAGTTGGGCTTTGATGGACCATGGAAGTGGAGGCTTGTTGTAACGTGCCAGGATGGTGTTGGTTATAATTGTGTAGAGGTCTTCAGAGTCAATTAAAAGGCCGTCCATGTCAAATAGTGCTGCACGAATGCTGGGGGTGATTTTGCGCTTGCTGACGTCAGTACAACTATATTGATATGATCTGAGGGAGTTAATTTACTTTACAGCCATTTTTTGCCAAGTTGGTACTTGAGGTAGTGTAGTCGTATGAAAGTTGTAGTATTTTGGGGAATGAGGTGCCTCGGTGACTTGCTCTTGCTCTCTGATGTGGCCGTGCCTAGCCGCGTTAGTCTGGGACCCTACACATATCAAAACAACCCATTCAATGATCACCAGTCTAGAACAACAAAGACAAAACATTGGTCGCCGACAACTCTATATTCTCACCCTACCATGGTGCCTGTCCAAAAGGAGGCCATTGCCGAATTATCTCCCCCAGAAATCTTCCCCCCAGACGAAGAGAAACAGCTACTCGATGAATCAAATACAGAGAAAGGCTACGCAAACAAGGCTTTCACATGCGGCGAATATGATGGCGCGATACAAAGCTACGAAAAGGCCCTAGCCATATGCCCAACATATCTAGAATATGAAATTGCAGTCCTACGTTCAAACATCGCAGCATGCCACTTGAAGCTCGAACAATGGAAGGAAGCAGTAGAAGCAGCTACACAAGCAATAGAAGCACTGAATAGATTGGATCCACCACCCATACCAGAGAAGACAGACACAGCGATAGAAAGCAAACCTTCTGGAGGCGGCATTGTAGCCGAAGTCGACGACAACACAGAAATTCTCCTCGACGCTCTCACTCGCGTGGGGCACACCATAAACGACGTACACAAACTCCGCACCAAAGCACTCCTTCGCCGCGCAAAAGCGCGACACGAAGTCGGCGGCTGGGCATCTCTACAAGGCTCCCTGGAAGACTATCAGGCGCTTGCAAAGCCTCCTAACCAGCTTACCAGCCTCGACCAGAGGGCCGTCATAGCTGCGCTGCGGAAGTTGCCGGTGAAGCTGGAGGAGGCCAAGAATGCAGAGATGGCGGATATGATGGGTAAACTGAAGCAATTGGGCAACGGCATATTGAGCCCATTTGGGTTGAGTACGGACAATTTCCAGTTCACTAAGGATGAGGGTAGTGGGGGGTATAGCATGAATTTCAACCAGAATCCAAGCAAGTGAGGTTTGGTTAGCAAGAGGGTATTGTGTCTTTGGATATATCGCATTTTGGCCGGTGTACATTTGTTGCATAAGATACCCTAGTACACACATTTCAATTCAGGTCTATTCCAAATTACTTGGCTTGATCGTATGAGTATATATCGTTATCATCATCTACACTAGCACACCGATGTGTCAGAAAGGGGTTCTAACGTGGTGTCTCCAGATAGTCCATGATTGTTGATAATCCGTCCAAAATACCGACACCGGCAATACCGATACGCCTGGCAGTTCAACCTTTCGCCTTTTCGCCCGAGGATCCGTTCATGGTGGCATTTTGTCTATCTAAGCAACTTCCTCGATCTTGGGCTTGTCGCCCGATGCGGGTGCCTTGTCCTTGGTGTCCTCGTCGTTCTCGAGCTCGGGCATGTCCTCATCATCGTCGTCGCTGTCCTCGCCATCCATGCCACCCATTCCGGGCATGCCGCCCATACCTCCCATACCGCTCATCATGTCAGCCATGCCAGGCATGCCGCCTGCGCCTCCACCTGCGCCAAGCTTGCTGAAATCGATGCCTCCGAAGCCGCCATCGCCACCCATTCCGCCCATACCACCCATGCCGCCACCCATACCGCCGGCCATTGGGTTCATTTGGTTCATGTAGTCTTCTTCGGGGGCCTCGTCTTGCTCATCCTCGTCGACCCACTACATATGGTTAGTCTCGGTATGTACTTAGCTCCACACTCACCACAGTGCTACAACTCACCTTGTCGAAGTCAGTCTTTAGGTAATGGACCTTCTTGCTGTCCTTGAGTAGGCGCGGCCAGTAC
The DNA here is from genome assembly GCA_021365335.1 of Phaeosphaeriaceae sp. PMI808. Classification (NCBI taxonomy): domain Eukaryota; kingdom Fungi; phylum Ascomycota; class Dothideomycetes; order Pleosporales; family Phaeosphaeriaceae; species Phaeosphaeriaceae sp. PMI808. The sequence goes on from JAJTIZ010000005.1 coordinate 688,867, forward strand.
TCTTCCTTGAGCTCTTTCTTGCGCAGCACCAATGAGACATCGCGACCGCTGTGGCTGATCTTGGACTCCTTTGGGTCGATTTCGGCATAGAAGTCGATATCGATGGCGTATGTGACCTTCTTTGATGTTGAGGGGCCCTTGAAGCTGAGCGAAGATTCCGTGAGATCAAGCTTTAGTTCTGACTCAGGTACATCGGCCGCGACGATGGTGAGGTAAACATAGTTCTTCTCGGGGTCGCTGCTGGATGAGCGTTGCGCCCAGGTGACTGGTTCATGTTAGAAAAAATGAGACTGCACAATTCTGGTTGCAGAACACAGGTAGAGCCGTTGGTAAGCTTAGAGAGACGTAGCTTGAAAACTTGAAGAAAGGCAAGGCTGCAACTTACCTTCTGGAACTACAGTTGACATGATGTGCTAGGGAGGGCGTTCTCAAGTGTGCAAGTCTGATGAAGTGGTTGTATTTTCAGAGTTGTCGTAAATAGAATGCAGTTGAAGTGTGACAAAGGGATTGTGTTGTGTTTGCAGTTGGCGAAGACGGATGAAGGCAGAAGAAATGCTGGTGTTGTGGAGGGACTAGCGTAGAAAGCAATGGAAGCTCCACAGAATCGCAAGCTTCAATGTCCCAGTTTGGAATTGATAGGCTTCTCCAAAGTGCAAGATTCCGAGATGCCCGAGTTAGCTTAGTAAACTCTCTGAAGATTGCAAAACAAATCGACCCAATGTGGTTGTTTTGATTCATATCATTGTCGCCATTTGCTTATTAGTGGTGGTTTACCCGCCAATGCCCCGCGAAACGTCACCGTGGTCCATGCACCCTGCTCTCAGTTCGTACCTTGGACGTCTCCAAGGCATCCGACCACGATTTACCTCCATATGCACCCTCTGTCCTGTACATGCAATCCCCACACCACTAATAAGCTTTTTCTCTAAACCCCCCATTGCAGTCAACGTGAAGTGCTGAAGGCCAAGACTGCCTGACCCCCACTATGGAGACCATTCGCGGTCTCCTGTGGAAGCCCACTCCAGAGGAACAGGTAACCCAACCTTTATCTCAACCTTCCCACCATATCTAACAACTACATAGAAACGCAAATGCAATGCCCTCGTCCGCCAAAATGTGCGCAAACTCGACCGCGACATCCAGCAACTCAAGCAAACCGAACAAAAGACCAAAACCCTAATCCAACAATCCTCCAAACGCGCCCAACGAAATCCCTCCATGGCCAAACAAGCAAACCAAGACGTCCGCATCTTTGCACGTGAACTCATCCGCGTCCGGAAACAAAACGGTAGACTCCAGACTTCAAAAGCACAATTACAATCTGTACAGATGCAGGTTAACGAGGCATTTTCCGTCCGCAAGATCGAGGGGAGTATCAGGGCTAGCACAGGCATCATGAAGGATGTCAATAGTCTGGTCCGCTTACCAGAATTGACGGGTACCATGCGAGAATTAAGTTCGGAGCTGATGCGCGCTGGCATCATTGAGGAGATGGTCGATGACACCCTCATGGACAACGAAATGCTGGAGGGCGAGGCAGAGGAGGCAGATGAAGAGGTTGACAAAGTGCTTAGCGAGGTGCTTAAGGATAGGTTGCCGGCTGGTAAGGCCAAGGAAGAGGAACTACCTAGTGCGCCGCAAGCAGAGGAGGAAGAGGAGGACGACCAGGCTGAAATGCTGGCCCAGATGCGCGGACGACTAGAGGCCTTGAAGAGCTGAAGCACGCAACCTCGGTCATGCAGAAATCACTTTATATAAGACTCATGGGCAGATTGGAAAACATCTGTTGATCATGATGGTTACAACACTTTTTTCGTCTTTCCATCCTCATGTTAGATACACGTATATCCCTTCCGTACCATAGCACTATCTTTTATGCATTAAACCACGTTGATACCCCCACCGTTTTTATACGAACCCTGCTGTAGACACCCACACGTACAACATTTCCGTCATGTCTCGTGATTTGCATGCATCATCAGTCCCCTCTAATAATCTTCGAGATATACTTCAGCTCCCATTCGCGTGCATCTTCGCCTATGAACCTTGCATTGACCTTTTCATCTAGAACCTGAGTCGTCACTGCAATACCGTCGTACCAGTCTTTGACCTTGTTGTCGGCGTCATCTGCCCATACAACTAACATGCCATCTGTGTTGCGTAGAGTAGGCTTTGGCGGTACTCCACGCATCTTGAGCAGCATATTCAGGATGTCGCTGAAGCGCTCACCCTGCTGTGAGAAGGTCGAGGGCGTCTTGTCGAGTGGCCATTTTGGATGTCGGATTGGCAATTGAGGATCATCCTGCATTTCCATAGAAGATGACGCATCAGACTGTAGCGCCGCGGCTAAATTAATCTCCGTCGATGCTGCTTGTTGTGACATGTTGGTATCAGTGGGTGGTGGTTGAACCTCCCATGTGCGGAATAACCAACACATTCGTTCTACGCAAGCAAGCAAGATGACGGCAACAAGGAAAGTCTCGAAAGGATTTGCTTGTTGGCGTTGGAGTAGGCGACGTTCCAGGTCGTTCATAACTATACGGGCCAAACACGCTGCACGCTTCTCAGTTGCACCCATGAGCTGCATCTTGATAAGGTTGTATGATATAGGTTGATGGAGACTCGTAATGCTTGTTCGTATAGGGTCATTTAAGTCGTCCTTGGATGGTGTGGAAGTCGCCATGGTCGGGGCAAGCGATGGATTTGAGAACAGATGCCACTCTAGAGTCTGCGATGTGAGAATGCGCGTGAAATTCCACAGCTCCACGGCCTTCGGCAGTAGTTGATCCGGATTGGAGAAAGTTATGCTTAGTGCGATTTGGAGGGTCGTCTTTATGAATGCAGAGTCCTCGGTATCAAAGAAAGCAGACCCCATTTTCTTGATATACACGTCCAATTTGCCGCTGATGTCGTCATCGGTGTCAATAAGCTCGAGATCTGACGAATTTGGCGTAGCAAATATCGCAGGGTCGAGGTCTGTATTGTGATTAGCCTGTGTCTGTTGACACTTCAAGGGCGTGAAAGTGGCGAAATGCCCAAATTCTGGATAGTGAGTAGCTTCAATACGACCGGGTGTTTGATTCAAGCGTATTTGACCTTTTGCTTGGTAGACTGCATGGTGTGCAAGCATGGCGTGCAAGCCAGCAGTATAGAGGCTAAACTCCTCTGCAATCCGTGTCCGGATACATGGCTGCTTCCAAAGTCGTGCACTTTCGACATTTTGGCAGGTGTTGCATGGATTGTCCCCTGAGCATGGCTTTTTGAGCATGCGACAGCGAATGCAGGCGCCTCGTTTGCGTACCTCCTGAACCTCTTTTCGCCGTGAATCAGAGAAGCGCCCTCGCACTTTAGGCTTTGTCACTTTTTGGTTCACGCTGAAGTCAGTGGTGAAATGAGTCTGCGCATTAGGGTTCATCGCAATAGGGCGCGGGTGGGCTGTATTCTTGTTGAGCTGATCATCTTTGCTATGGTCATGCAATAGCGGATCGAGCGAACTTGGCTGCAAGTTTGGCCACTGTCCTCGAGCTTGGGCTTGAAAAAACTTGTCTGCCATACTGTTCATGCCAGTGCCTGGAAGAGTCATGTCGGCTTCCATATTCATCCCATTAGTCAATGGCATCAATTCATTTGCTGCCGATGCAGCCATGACGAGCGACGGTACCATCTGCGTCATAGATGCAGGACTTGAGAGAGGCATATTGCTCATGTGAGGGGAGCTTGTTGGCGAATGGTGAAGTGGTCCATTGAACTGATACATAGCAGGCATAGCTGGCGCATTGGACATGTCCATGGCCTGAGACATAGCTCCTAGGTCAGCACTCTCCGTCCTGTCGTCTATCAAGAATTCATCCAACAAGCCGGTATGGCTGACGTTGTTGTGGTTATGGGAATGTGAGGACTGCTTGTCTGGCATTCGTTGCCCCGATAGATCCAGGTGCTGCCTAGATACTTCGGCCAGCGTCTCCAACGCAGAGAGTTGCTTCGAAGGGGCAAATGGTAGGTTCATCGTCGAGCCGCCCTGTAGCTGGCTAGAAGCACTCATAGTGGCCATTTGCGCCATGTTATCGGGCAAAGGCAGCTCGTGGAACTGCAGCAGCGCGCGCTGGCGGTCGCGGAGGGGTAAAGCGGGGCATTTCTTCACCAGATGGTTCGTGAGGCTGTCTATGCGGCCCTTGGGGAACTGCACTGTGTTAGCTAAGTTTCGTCACTTGCCGCTTGCTGCTCGTCGATAACGGTGAGAGTTTCGCATGCGGGGCTGTACATACTTTTTCACCGCACGATTTGCAAGTGTGCTGATAGCGATTGCTAGCATCTTCAAGCTTGGGACCACGTTCAAAGTATTCGAGGATCAGTTGATTGGGTCTGCGACCCATGACAGGCCCGGAGGTGGAAGTAGCTTCAGCTACAATCCGTGACGACTCGCTTTTTGACGGCAGATGCGGGCGGTGTAAAGCCTCGGGCGGTGTGAGGGGCAGCCCACGAATATTTTATTGTCGCACGCTGTGATTTTTAATTGGATGTAAGTATGGAGTGGGGCTGAGCCACTGCTCCGGAAAAATTGGTGCGCACTAATCAGTGATTCGGAACAATATGCACAGACCAGCTAGTCACTCCGTGAGCGTCATTGCACGTGATGGAGGGGCTTCAGTTGATCCTTACAATTGCAGGCATGCGTGTTTTGTCATCATGTGCATGGGGCATCCTGCGTCTCTGACCATATCAAGCGATAATGCATACCATAATTTGGGAGGTACATATGGGAGATGTGGCGGCATTGTCAGCCACAAAGGGTTAGGCCACTGCACTATGGAGGCGATGGCTGCCTTTGGCATTTTATCAATCTCACCTCTTTCTTCACGTATTTACCTAGCCAGCTAGATATCACGGCCCATTTGCTACTATTACCCTAACATCATGGATAGCGTTACCCAGATGCTAGGTCCACGGACAACTACAGGCTTGGCTGTGTTCGTAGCCTATATTGCCATATGTAGAAGTCTGCGCTTCGTACGGAGAGAGCATAAGCACCTGCACTATCCTTACAAAACCCGCGAAGATTTCAAAAATATGACCGCTGAAGATGCTTGGCAGATCGTTGAATACGTGCAGGGCCTTGAATTTCCTTGGATAAACACAAAGGCACTCTCTTTTGCATTGTTCAGGTAAGCCGCTGACGCTTCATCTCTCTGTTTTTCTAACTTGTTTAAATAGGACCTATGGTATTCCATCCATCTCTAAACTCTTGTGTGAAACGCAGCAGCTTGGTAAGGTCGAATATGCTGGACGACGGTTTGTCGATACGAGTGTTCTGATAATCGAATTCATGGGCCATTCTCCTACTTCTGAGCGTGCCAATTCTGCACTTGCCCGCATGAATTACTTGCACAACCGTTACCAGAAGGCAGGAAAGATTAGCAATGACGATATGCTATATACTTTATCCCTGTTTATTCTAGAGGTTGATAGATGGGTCGGGCTTTACGAATGGCGGTCGCTGACTCTAATGGAGAAGTGTGCAATGTGAGTATTTTGAACTTTTCCTAATCCAATACTGTCCGAGGATAATCTGCAATGTTCTGCATGGCCTGAGATATTAATTCTCTTTCCGCTAATACACCGGAAGTGGAACACATTGGAAAAGTATTGGGAATGCTATGGAGATTGATTTCTCACCTCTTCGGCATGGGCCCAACTCATTTAGAGATGGACTTGAGTTTTTTGAAGACGTCAAAGAATGGTCTGATCAATATGAATCCCGCCACATGGTTCCAAATAAATGGAACCACCAGCTTGCCGAGGAAACATCACGCATTCTCATAACCAATGTACCTGGACCCATGAAACCAATCGCCATGAACTTCGTCAAAACACTCATGGATGATAGACTCAGGAAAGCCATGATGTACGAAGACCCTCCTGCAATCTATCCTGGAATCATCAACTTTATCTTCGGTATAAGGAGGGTTCTTATGACGTATTGTATTCCACCAAGGCCAAATGCGCTTCGATACGACCTCGTGTCAACTGAACCCGATCCAAAAACAGGTCGCTACTTCATGAGCGAGTACGAAAACCAACCCTGGTACCGGAGTCCTTTCCCGTGATCTTCAAGAGTCTGCTAACCTTCGCGATAGGTATGTGAAATCAACATTCTTCACCCGCAACTCTCCATTAGCTTGGTTCCGCTGGCTTATAGGGGGACCTTATCCTGATGGTAAAAACTATAAGCCTGAGGGATATAAAATTTTCGAGGTTGGTCCTGAAAAACTAGAGGGCCAGGGCCTGACGGAATGCGAAGCTACAAAAGACAAGCTGATGAACATTAATCGAGGAGGATGTCCATTTGCTTTCGCAGGATAAATGATAATTAAGGAAGCGTAGTTTCTTGCCTCCACACTCCAACCTCACATCACATAGTTTTCATGACGTCGGCGTGACTAGCATATCAACTACTCTACAACACACTCATATCCTCAATCAGGTACATAAAAAATACTACCCCTTTACTGTTGTTTTTATCTATCAAACAATCAAAAACTTCTAGCATAATGCCCACCTCGAAATCCCCTGCCACCAATCCAAATGTCACCCCTGACCCTACTCAAGATGGCTCTATAATTCGCAAAGCTTTCGTTCTCGAAGCACTCGCAAACCTCTTCACTATTCTATTGGTTACGAATACTCGCTTCGTCCTCTCATTCCTGCTCCTTGACCCTTCGCACACCAATCCCTCTTCCATTCCCTTTGCTCGGCTTTTCGGTGGACTGGTGGTTGGTGGCTTGACTACTGCTTTGCTTGCCGGAGCAACGAATACGCGAAACGGGATTGAAAGTAGACGGCCAACCTATGCGCTGCTAGGTGTAGGAGAGGCGTGTTCACTTCCCATCTTGGCGATTGAGGTAGTGAAGGGTAATGGGAGTGATGTAGCATTGAGTGTTAAGGTAGCAGTGATTTGTATGGGCATGCTCGCGCCACCGCTGGTCTGGAGGATTTATGTGCTATTTGTAAGGCCGGACTTGTTAGGGAGGTATACAGAGGAAAGAGGTGGAAAGGGTGGGCGTGAAGGTCAGAGCGGAATAAAGTGTGAGCATCCTTCGTGTCTGTGGAGAATATGAAGTACGCTAATGCAACTAGACGGTGCGATTTAAAATGATAGGATAGACTAGAGTTAAAAAAGAACATAATTTTTTATTCACAAATTATAGAAAACACAAGTGTTGATTCCAGTATGTTGCCTTAATAAAACTTTTCGTACTATCTAATGTAGAATATGCAGTTACCACAAACGCCTCGCTGAATTGCACAAAGTCTTCGTCACTGTCCGAATTTTACACGACTAATCTTCAATTCCACCCCACTCTACCTCATCGTCATCTGTTTGCTCCTGCGCTTCGCTCATCTCCTCATCCGCTTGCCCTCTCCACAGCCGTAGCCTCTCGTCACTCAGACACTCTTTTGCCGCATTTCTCAATACCTTTAGTTTACCTTCTTCCTTCATGCTCTCGATTGATTGCACAAGCAACTCTAGCTTCTCATTGCCTGGCTCCTTCTCCCATTTTGCCCCTGCAACCTTCTCCATTTCATCGACCCAAGTATCCAGTACATGGTATCGTACACCGTTCGGAATTTTCATATCAGTTGTATTCAGTGGCGTCTCCTCCATAATTTCGTTCCACTGATTCAATACGCTTTTCTTCCATTTTTGTCGAGACAAGAATTGAAAAGAGGCATTGAGGTATTGTCGAATCAAATAGAGGTACTTATCGAGTCGTAGGGCTTCGATATGCGCCCATTCGCGCGCCATTGTGAGCCAGAAGGCCCGGAGGAAAGGTATTACGACGGGAGTGCGAAGATCGGGGAGGAGGGAAGCGAGGTCGCGGGAGAGGGCTTGTTGGAGAGCGGGCTTGTCTTGCATCCATAGGCCTATGGTGTGTGTTAGTAAATGGGAGCTTGGAGCAAAGGTTGAATGAAGGTGATATAATTTCTTACAGTAGAAGAGCCCCTTCCATAGTTTGAGTAGGTCGAGGTTTGATATTTCGGATTGCGCACTGAGGAATGTTCGTAACGAGTCGAGCGCTTGGTCGCGGACTTTCTTATCTGTCGCAAACATTAATCATTTTGAATAATACAGTCAAATCGACAAGAATGCCTACCACTGGATGTAAGATGCCGTATGAAAGGGTTGTTTTGTGCGTCTGAAGCCATGATGTGAGGTTGAAGGACAATGTAACTTTTTGTGAGACCTAAACATGGAGGTGGGAAACTTTTCTGGCAGGCGGCAGATTAAGGTTATCGATAAGCAGTCCTAGGCGCTACTGCAGATTGCTAACTATCCAACGAGCAATCACACTCATCTAACACAGACGCAAGTTTAGGTGAATTTGTGAAAGAAATACTTAAGGATCAATTCCAATCTATTAGATTAACTTGTAATATAATTTATTTATCTTGTAATACTTAGTAGAGATACTATATAATAATTCTAGCTAGAATTTTTAAAGTGAATTATTATAGAAGAGTCCGTGCATATTACTAATCGAGCCGCGCCAAGACCCTAGGCAACATACCTAACCCTCTAGATTAGCTTTACTTAACTTCCAGTAAAGCCTTCGGTGCCTAAACTACTCATTGTGAGTTACTATCTCTATTAATTCTAGGGTTATTACTAATATAAAGATTTTAGAAATACAGCTCTCTATACATTCTTACCTATACTAGGTAGTGCTCTAGGTTTGTTTACCCTTCTAACGGAAGCGTGTTTGAGCCCTAGGAACTAGCTATCACGTCATATTGCTGGGTATTCTAGCAAACCTGCACATTTTCAGTGTAAACAAGACAATAGAGTTAACATGTTGTTGCGCAGGGATGCCTGTAAAGGTTGTAGTTGCCGGAAGCGGTTCTGGCAAGCGTCGCGTGCTTGTCAGCAAGGTAAGTACAAACTGATTATTTTGCGTAGGAAGTAATATTAACATTTTCTAGGTGCAATTTATACTATCGAATCGCGTTAATAACAATGTAACTAATCCTCGGGATTCTTTCCTTTAAATGGTCTGTGCGCAGCTAATGTATTACCCTTCTAGGAGGAGCAATACTTAGTACAGTGGAAGACAGAGCATCGAACAAACACACCCCCTCTTAGCTGGCACCCTGTTGAAGAGCTTGTAAGATGTCTAGATGAGGTACAAGACTATTTGGAACTACGATCAAAGTAAGTGAAACAATCACTAGTTGGGTCACCACTCTAACGTACACTCAGGTTGATCCTTGAGAAATCTATGTCGAAGAAACGAAAGAGTCCATCAACAGTAGAATTACCAGAGCGACGCCCTTCGCCTTTCGACCGTCGGGTGCCACATGATGGTCTAACGCTGTTTGGCTCTACATCTTCCTCAGTGTCTCCAATCTCACCACCTACAATCGATGTTTACAATGGTATCCTCGATACTGATGACGACGGTTTCATTTTCTGTCGCCCAGTGAGTGTCACCCCTATTACCTTGATGCATTGCTAACGATGGAGCAGCTATCTGGCAACAATATTTCAGCTATCGACGTCCGCCAAGTTCCAACCCCGGAGATGACAAAGATTGCTCGCAATGCTAAAATTAATACCGCTCTTCGATATATTAGAGTTGAATATGTCAGGCGTCTGGGTAAAGTTCCTGGAAAGCCGATTCACCTCTTCAACACGGTGGATGCTTCAACACCGTCACTCCGCTTCCGCTACATCCCCGATTACGTACTGAGAGAAGGCGTCTATCGAGCTTCGTCTGAGACTCAACAAGGGTGCCAGAAATGTTCGCCGCGTATGGGACGTGATATTGGCTGCGAATATACTAGGAAGTGCGATTGTCTCGAGTATGCTGCGGTTGATGAGTCTCGCATCACGGAACCCGCGATGCTCGCCCAGTGGAAGCAATGCGTTGAAAATGATGGCGACACTAGAGGCTTCCCAAAGAAATTCCCCTATTTTACGGAAGGGACTAAGGTCAACCGTACAGGCTGCCTCGTACCCTTCTACCTGAATTCACGTGTAGCTATCTACGAGTGCAATGAGAAGTGCAACTGCGGCCCTTACTGTCGTAATAAGAACGTACAATTTGGACGTACTGTCGAGGTAGAAATTTTCAAGACTCGCACTGGTCGTGGCTGGGGTCTGCGATGCAAGGAGGACCTGCATGAGGGCCAGTTCATCGATACGTATCGTGGCGAGATCATCACTGATGCAGAAGCTTCCCGTCGCGAGAATGCGTCATCAAAGGCCAAAGCCTCATACCTCTACTCCCTCGATAAATTCAAGGAATCAGAAGGCCTTGAGGACGAAGACATCTACGTCGTAGACGGCGAGTTCATGGGTGGTCCGACAAAGTTTATCAACCATTCCTGTGAACCAAATTGTCGCCAATATACAGTCAGTTACAACAAACATGACTGCAAAGTGTACGACCTTGCTTTCTTCGCATGCCGATTCATCCCGGCGGGAGAGGAGCTGACTTTCGATTATCTTGACAAGGACGAAGACGAACCCATGGACGAACCGGGAGAGGGCGCGATTCCGTGTCTTTGCGGCGCGGACAAGTGTCGCAAATGGCTTTGGACCTGAGAATGGAAACTTTTTCGTAGATATATGCGTACTCGGGTGGTAAAATGGACCGCTTTGGGGTCTCTCCTCGATTTTGCACTCACTGCCTGAACAAGGCTGAGCAAGTGTGGTATACGGCGCCAGAGCGATCGTCGATACAAGATGCTTCGTAGGCGTACAAAGTCGGAGAAAGCCCAAAGCTCGATGGTCTATAATGTCGTTTACAGGCATGGATCAAAGTAATCTTTTTTTCTTATACGGCGCTACGGAGGTTGGCTTTTTAAATAGCAGTTTAATTTGTGCTGACTATCTGCATTTTCCGTATGGAACAGTACATATGGTATGCCTACAACTCATTCCAATTTTGTATTTTAAGTGTCGTAGTGCGGAAGTATAGCAATAGTAAAAGTCTCAGTGATTTCGTACTACTTATGTTTCCAGTCGTGGCCACGAACTTCAGTTAAGGTGCAAATTTACATTTGGGAGATAACAGGTTTGTTTTTGAACTCTCCAACTTCACGTGTGAGGTAATCATATTTGAAACGACCGTCTTCGCCTTCGCGAGCAAGAACCTAAATGCGCTCCATTTTGACATCCCAAAGCATAAGTTCTCCTTGACAAACACCGCCTCTCCTTTGATGTTTTCGTACTTGAGGTTGACCTGAAAAGAAGCGTGAATCACTTCCCTCCTAACTAATGGATTCCGCCTTAAGGCTTCACGCCGTAGATTTTCGATGGTTAGAGCGTAGTCATTCCGGTCAGCGAGTGACAAAACCTCCTCCCGAGACGGCTCAATGTTCGAGCTCATCTCTGTATACTTGCTTTGGTAGGGAAAACGAGCTTAGGGATCACTAGAAGATAAGTCATTGATCTCTCTTAGAAGAGAGAAACGCTATAGACTAAAGGACTACTAAAGATTAATTCTTCCTATTCTATATTCCACAATCTACGGTATAAATTTAGTAGTTTATTAGGCTTAAGCCTCCTTATCCTTCTAGTGCTCAGATTAAATGCTCTGATCTTTTTCTCATCTACTCAGTAGTGATCCCTTGCGACCTTTGCTCTTTGTAGTACTGTGCTCCCGTAGTAGCATTCAAAGTTCACCGTGATCACAATGCTCACTGGAAGCCTTGAGCCTAATGTTTATGAATTTGTGCTCAGATTTAGTTCGATCGTGACCACTGTTGTGGCGTTATAATTGTACCGTTTGTTTATCCGGGAAGAGACATTACGCAAGATCGATCGCTTGTTTGTTCCTGGTCAGGGATCTTCCCTTATGTAGAGCTATTTGTGCAGATCTCCTCTGGTTTAGGCAGCGCTAAAGGACCTGCATGTTCGAACGGCGGCGATGATGCTTATTGGATATCTAGATCTATACGTATATCGCGCGTCAATTGATCAACCTGCATCGCTTTGTGCTACTTCCGGCACCATCACCATTACCCCGGAAGAGAAATGTCGTCATTACGAATGGCTGGATATGGCCACTCTTGCATTTCGATTCGTAATTAGATAGGAAAGCATTAACACCTAGTATACATGTCATGCAGAAAGCGTAAGAAACATAACCATGTCGTAACGTAATGGTGTACTGTGCGCTCTCAAATAATGCATCAAGCCCCAATCCAAAACAACACCTGTTGTATAATGCCGCTAGAAGTCAAAAACGATGCCCATCAGGAAGAATCATTCTCCCAACTCATAACCGCCCCATACCCATCCTTGGCCCAAAGTCTCCCCTGTTATATCTCCCCAAGTCATACCCGGCTTTCTTAAACCGTTTCATTTCCCAATCTTTCTTCTTCTCGAAGTCATCACTCGCCATCCTCTTCCTTACATCTAGCTTGCTTGCACCATCCTGGATAACACCCGTGTCATGTAATATCTCTGACTCCTCCCAGGAGTAGGAGAATTCTTTGAGAAGATTGTGCATTTGGTTATTTGGCTGGATGGCGGAGAAAGGGTTTTGATGTGAATATTTGAGAAGTTCAGGGGTGTCGGTCAGTGTGGTTGATGGATGTGATGGGACAGATGGTGCGGGTAGCCGTAGATCGAAGGACTGAGTAGTCTGTACACTTCGTTTCGACGTTACGGTGATGAAGGGGTCGGAATTACTACTATTTTCGCGCTCGTCCATGTCGATTAGCATTGTGGTTGCTGGGCGGATTCTGTCTGTTGGTGCGTCAAGCTGCATGCCCGGGGTAAGACCTTTGATGCCGAAGATGTTATTATCTCGCGTTGGCGAAGGCTTTAGTAATTTGTCAGGTCCAGGTATCCAGTCACTCTCAGGGTCGCTTTCTGGTTCGTGTGTCTCTCCTCGCCGGCGGGTGTTCTCCTCGTCCTCGACAGCCACAGATTGTAGCTTAGAAGGTGTGGGTGCGGCTTTGACCCTTTCTTTGCCTTTGCTTTTGGACTGGTTCTGGGGCTTCTTCCCAGCCTGCGCTGGTCCAGCTTCCAAGGATGTGTCTTCGCCTCGCATTTGCGCATCCTTGACTTCTTTTACGATGTTAGGCGGCACCGCGGCATGTATTCCAGTCATGAGCTTTGCCCTTCGACAAAACCCGTCCCAGTCTTCGCTCGCCAACTTCCCTGCCGCTTCATTCAGCGCACTGGCGGGGTTTGGCTGTATCAGTAAGCAGCTTATGGTGACGAGTACGTCCCTCAACTTCAGTGTGCTGCTCCAGTCGCGCTTTAGGGTCTCGACGCACACAGCGCCTGTGGCTTCGTCAATGTTTGGGTGCCATAATCGTGTGCGGAACTGTGCTGTTGGTGGCGCTGTAGGATATGTTGTTGGTATGTCGAGGTGTAGTCGCCAAACACCGTCGGCGTAGGGCGTTCCAACGGGTCCTGCGAGAAGAACATCGAGGGAGGTGAGTTCTGAGGAGTCGTATGAGGGCGGGAAAAGGTAGTTGGGTGGCAGCCCGGAGCTATGTAGGGAGCCATGGTCAGCCGCGAGCCGACGCAGCGACTTGGAGTTCTGATATGTTCGGTTAGCAGAGGATAATAGATGCAAACGCGCATATAAATTAGAACTTACCATGGAGGGTTAAAAAGTCTCTTGTCAGTTGTTTGTCGTCAATAGCGATAACGATAGTGCTAGAATTGGGAGCATGGGAAGCGTGGATCGCGATGCCCCACTGCGGTTCGTGCTAGGTAGTAGTGTAATGTAGGTAGCGCGCGCGTTTCGTGACAAGATGGCAGGGGTATTGGCTGCTTGGCGCAATCATCAACATTCCAATTTATTCCTGTGCTGATACATAGATACCTTTGGATTGTACACATATTTTCCTATCCAGGCCAAGGCATCAGCCCCAGCCAGCCTTGAACGCCGCGCTCAAAACATATCACATCTACATCTACATCCAAATCCACATGCTACACTTACAATACATCCATGTCATCTGCCGCCTCGACGAATGGAAACTGCCCACCCTCAATCGCTGCCACTCGATCAAGTTCTGCCTGATATTCCTTCCTCAGAGTGTCAAGTGTAATCACCTGCCTTTTAAGCAGCTTCTTGCCTTGTCCAATCCCCCACTGTGGCGGGCCGCCACCTTCAATCCTTTCATCTACCAAAATATACGCATCTTCTGCATTCACAGATGAAAGCGTGTTGATGATCATCAGGTAGCATTGCGTTAAAGACTCATCGCTTGGGTCGTGGTGCTTCGACGACGTTGTTTTGAGCCGCTGAAGGCGATCATGTAAGATTGATGCTGCCCCACGGAAGTTGTTGCGCGATATCCGGAACGAGTAGAGAATTTGATGGTAAGGAGGGCCTGAAGCAAGGTTGAGAGTCTTTTGACAGAGTGAAAAAAGGATCGTGTCGACATCGTCTGCTAGCCCGACCAACGGGAACTTGAATAGCTGCTCGCTCTGTTCCTGGGACACCATACATGTTATAAGTGTCTGGAGAGACGAGTGTTTCCTGTTTTTGTCAGTACAAGACCAGTCACTTTGTTATAAGCTAACTTACAGGGCTGTGTCCGTGTGTCTAGTCATCGCCGTATATGCTTCCTCAAATCTCCATGTTTTGATCGATGCAGTGAACAGCCGTTGCAAAAGGTCCGTTTTTAACTCTTGGTCTTCCTGGCCTGTCAAGGACCTTAGGCCGAAACGTGCGAAATCTGCAACGCAAGAGTATGCTTTGGCCTGTTCAAAAAGTCCGACCACGTGGCTATAGTAACTCGCCAGGCCTTCTGAGAACAAATTGCGTTCCGCCTCTACTACTAGGCATGCTGTGTCAGAATCCTCAACGCTGAAAAGTCCTAGGGCTAGCAAAATTAGTATACCAATAGCACCCAATATTCCTTCCACTCACCAAGTTCAAAAGCGGCCTTTTGGAAGCATAGAGATGCAGAGTCATTCTCTCCCAAGGCGATGTGCAGCCGACCTTTGAGGTATGTAGCCCAGTTGTTGTCTGGTAAGAACTTCGAGAAGTCTTGAGCCAGATCGTACTCCTTCTCAAAGAGCAATATACCCATTGTATCTTCAGTGAAGGATTCATAGCTTCCATCTTTGAAAACCAGTGCTATTAAGCCCCGACTCCAATGTGTGAGTAGATTTGTCTTCAACTCTTTTGTTAATGGTAGTTCGAAGGCACGCCCACCGTAGATCCCCTCTAATACTGTTTGCGTCAAGGGAAGGTTTTTGCTCACTTTCAACACTTCACTTAGCGTTCGGTACAAGTGTGTTGAGGCAGGTCCAGTGGCGGTCGGATGTGCCCAGACTGTGCTGGCTAACCATGATACCGTCATACAGTCCTTGTACTGGCGAATAAGCTCCACAAAAACTTCCGAAGCGTCAAAATCTGCAGGTGTTTCGCTTTCCAGCTCAACAAACATGAACAATACCAGCACGATAAGATCCAGCAGGATTCTATGATCTGCCTCGAGTGTTTCTTGTGTGACTTGGAGCAGGGTCTTCAACCCGAACCGTGCGACTTGCCTTCGTGAATCAACACGGCCTTGATCTTCATGGCCTAAAGTCTGGATTGCGCGAAGAAAGGTCTCCGTGCTTATATCTTTTACTTCCGTTCCGAGCTCCTCAACCAAGAGTGATAGGTCTTCGTCCGAAACGTTTTGTAATATCTCACTGTTGTTCTCAATCAACTCCATTCGATCAAGGATTGTCAGTGGTCTACTCTGGAGCAGATCTATTTCAATTTGGTGTTGAACCTCTTGCTGGACGGACGATGGTAGTCTCTGTCGAAAGGAGGACGCAGCGTTAAGCAAGCGCGGCACATCCCGTGTCTCTGATTTTCTTAAGGACTTCTGAAGAGGCGCACTCAGCTTGTGCGGTGCTGACAAAGCTGCGGCGTTGAGCATGGATATTTCAGCATCGCTGCAACTGCGGATTGCTGAGAGGTAATCACTAAGAGCAAGCCATGGCATACCTGCCGCCTTGTCGTACGCAAGCGAGAGTGACTCGCCTCTCCGCTTATGCAAGTCTTTCACAATACCATAAAACGCTTGCCATTTCGCAACCATAAGATCTTCAAACTGGTCCACATCCACACCCTCTGTTTTGCTATCACCAGCTAAAGACGTGATGGTAAAGCAAATGCGCTCCTTTAGAGAATCCCTATTCGAGATTTTATTGGTTCGAGTCCGGTCCAGGCCTCTCTTGAGGATAAAAAGTGCAGTCTCCAAAGTTGCCGTACTGAATCGACCAGGGTAGAAGAGGAAGTCGAGCCATTGCGTAAAGAGATCCACGTCGCTATGTGCAGCATCAAGATCTCGTTCACTTGGATTTGCTGGATTGTTCTTTAGGCCCTCTGGAGTCAAAGGACCCCCATCTACAGTTATCCAGTTGTTCTTCCACACATGTGTCAAAGTATCGGGGTCATCGCTCGGATCAAACTTTAACGAGTAGACCCGACTACTTGGCCCAGACCTTGCCCGTAGCCAGAGTTCTGTCCCTCTCCATCCAGCGGCTCCCGGAATGATGTGAAACTCCTCTAGTGTCCACACGCTTGTTGCCATAAGCTCGTCAATTGGAGGTATGAGATCAGCATCTTGGCAGATATCGTAAAGACCATGTTGTGAGTCGTCTGCATCCCTAACACCCCAAAACTTGAATTGGTGTTGCTTGGGTGAATAAGTGATGATGTGGTATTGTGCGCCTCCTAGTCCCCCGGAGGGTCCCGTGGGTGGGCCTGGGATGATAGCCATCAGCGTTGACTGTGATGGGCCGATGAAGTACGAACTACTTGTCTTCTCTAGTGCGCGATCAGTTTGACCTAGGAGATCCATATGAGCGCCAAGCTTCCCTGATGCTACGTTCCACGCTCTTATTGTGTGGTCCAAACAGACGGAGATTATGTGTTGCTTGTCTGGAGATAGTATGATCGCAGCCGCTGCTGAAATGGCGAGATCGGCGTTGTCGAATCGTACTGTTGGCTGCGCTTTCCACGACAAGAGCCCGCGAACCGACCAATTGCTATGCTGATATCGTGACCCATCCCACGTATTGCTGTCTTGGTCCCAGTGTATGCGACATATTGCGCCGTCATCCAAGGCTACAAGCAGCTCATTGACGTCAACTGCGACGAGTCTGTATGGGATGCGTCCGCTGAACAGCGTTGGCTCTGATCTCTTACACCAGCTTTCGACGTCCTGTTCCGAGGCGGTAGTTCTTGCGAAGAAGTCTCGGTTTATCGTAAGCATGTATAAGTCGTTTGCTGTAGTGATTGCAAAAACGGTCAACGCATCGCGATCCGAGGGCTCAGCGAAAGCCACACAAAAGGGCCTAATAGGCGATGGGAACTGGAAAAGGAGCGTATGGTTGGCCTCATATTTATCGTCAGTGCTGTGATCTAAATCGGCCGATTGTATCTCGAGCATCTTCCTATTGTCTAGGACGCGCCATAGAAAGCTTCGCGGGTATGCATGGCGTTGGCGAAAGAAGATTGACCCGTCGGTCGCCAGATGACGTCTCGTAAATGCATCCTCGTCTTGATCTGTATATTGTTCTTGAATGACGGTGCGCTTTGCTACAGTGCGAGTACCAAAGGTGCTGAGAGAGCTTGCTGGTAGCGTGAAAGCAATTGTTGACCCAGGGAACGCGGGCTCAATGTTTACTCGCGCCTCTTTGTAAAGGCAAGCACCTCCATTCCTGTCCATCCTGCTCACATGCGCAGATTTCAGAGCTAAAGAGGAGTTGTGCGTATCAGGAGCGTGTGGTGTTGGTCAACCACAAAAACAGCACTAGGTAGTCGCAAGGGAAATGCGACTGGCGCACAGACCAACATCAAGCTATAACTATGGATACTTCCAGTCTACACAATCAAGACCTCATCAAAACATTGTTCGGATCAAATATGAAATCATTATGAATAGTGCACTGTAAATATCTATGCCATGACTAATACGGAAATCTTCACCTATAGAAGCCTCCATGACTCCCTACAATGCGAAACACAGCAATGCCCCTCCAACACAAAGCAAAAGCTTCCATACATCAACCTCACCTATTGTTTCTCTCTTCTAAATCCTTCTCCTTTGGATCACCAATACCGTCCTCATTGATTGCGAACAGACAATCACTCTCCGGTAAGCATGGGCTATCGTATATCTTGCATACTCGCGTCTCTCCTCTACCCTTCCGTAAGCTTAATCGAGTAGTACTAGCGTGAGCGATAATGTTGCCGCCAATGGGCTTCTTGGGATCTGGATTGAACATTGCGCTGGGGCCACCATCAACCTGCGCAACAACTTGGTTGGTGATGACCACTGCAATGCCAAATTCATCAGCGAGGCGCTGTAGCGTACGCATGAACTTGGCAAGATGCGTCTGTCGGCTCGACAGTTCACCACGGCCCGCAAAATCAGTTCGGTATAACGAAGTTGCTGAGTCGACGATGAGAAGCGAAAAACGTGTCTCAGTCATCATCTGTGCGGCTTGATTGAGGAGCTCCAATTGATGGTCGGAGTTATAGGCCCTCGCATACGCAACATTGTCTAAAACTTCTTCACCAGATAATCCAAAGCGGTTTGCAACTGCGAGACAACGGACCGGCCGAAAAGTACCTTCAGTGTCGATGTACAAACATTTGCCTTCGCCACCACCCATATCGAATGGGAGCTGGCATGTTACAGCCAACGTGTGACAAATCTGACTCTTTCCGGTCCTAAATTCACCAAAGATTTCGGTGATAGACCCTGTCTCGATGCCGCCGGCCAATAGTGTGTCAAGTTGTTTTGAACCGGTCGTGATTGAGATGAGCTCACTTCTCCGTTGATGCATTTCGGTAGCAGTTGTGAAGCCCATCGGAACCAACTTTGACGCTGCTGCTGTGAGCAATTGCTTGATCATGTAGCAGGGCATACATACCCTCTGCAAGCAGCTTTGATGCTTTCTGTTCTGATATGCCTTTGATCTGTTCGAGCGCTTTTCGTGGGCTGCCATTCTTTAGCGGGGCATCTTCAACTACATTTACACACTCACGTATACGCAATTGATTCGACCGTGTTGTAGCCCCCTTCCACAACAAGCTTGATGTCCCGCGCTGTTAATCCATTCACGCCCTACATATCTCTCAGTCTTTCGTTTTCAACATTCATGCTACCATTGCACACGTACCTCAAGCGCAGAAACCGGGGTCGGTGCACCTGGGGCGCCAGCCGTGCTATCTTCATACTGCTCCTCTTCGGCGCTCATTTTGTAAAGTGACGTGATGTAAGGAGTTGTGGGTTCGTGACTGAGTTGAGTTCAGAGGTGCGAAATTTGTGGCAAAGGCTGCCAGCCTGGCACGCGCAAATGTATATCTGATTTAGTCTAGCGCAAACGCGTTATCACGTGACATTTGAAACACCGATATCTCCGATGATAATGTCTACTTTATCATTCGTTCCTGGGCTCATAGTCTGCCAACACATATCAAGAGGTACCAAGATTGGTCAATTTTTATTCATTGCTTTCTAACTAAGCTTCTATCAAGTCCTTTCTAAAGGCTAGTAACATCTATTCATCGTCACCGAAAAATACCTTGATTGGTAGCCAGGCATCACCACAGACTTTAAAGCGCTCCGGGAGCGAATCAATCTCCTTGATTTCCTCATCGGTCAACTCCCAGCCATCAAGCTCGAAGTTACCTTGGATGCGCGATGCAGTGACCGACTTGGGAATGACTGAGGTACCTCGCTGCAGACCCCACATGAGCAGGACCTGCTGCACAGATTTGCCTTTACTTTCGGCAAGTTTCTTGAGCTTCTCATTCTTATAGAGAGGGGAATCGGTGGAACCGAGACAGGAGTATGCGGTTGCGTGGATACCCTTTTGCTTACAGTAGTCGAGGAGCTTAGGGCTAAAAGAGGTTAGATATCTTCAATGATGGATCAAGGATTTTCACTTACGAAGGGTTATTGGGATGCAGCTCAACCTGGTTCACTGCAGGTGTGGTCTTGAAACGTGAGTCGGCGAACAGCTTCTCAAGATTCTTGATGGCAAAGTTCGAAACTCCAATGTTTTTGACGCGACCTGATTCCGGGAGCTTCTGCAGCTCAGCCCAGGTGTCGAGGAAGTCCCAGTCCGGATAGTGCTTTTTGAGGTCATCTGGGTCGGTAGATGATGGCCAATGCTATGTTTTTTAAGCGTAAGTTCAACAGAAAGTAGATGTACACCTACCATCAGGTACAGGTCGACGTAATCTACACCGAGGCTCTTGAGCGAACTATTGATACCCTCTTCGACGCGCTTATGCCATGGGTTGTCAAGTTTGGTAGTGATCCAGATCTGTTCACGAGGAACACCAGAGTCTTTGATTCCCTCACCCACCTCCTTCTCGTTGCCGTAGGCAAGCGCAGTGTCAATGTGGCGGTACCCACCCAGGAGTGCCGCCTTCACAGCCTGGCGAACCTCACCCGGTTGAGACTGCCATGTTCCAAGACCAATCGCGGGTATCTTTGCGCCTGTGTTGAGCTATGTTTAGAATGTCAGTCTTTGATCATGATCGTAACTTGCGAATGGATTCAGGGCAGTAAATATAAATGCATTGTGCAATCATTCAATTGCTCTGCCCAGTTGCTGAACTTACCGTAAAGCTCTCTTGTGTCCAATTTTTAGGTGCCATCCTGACGAGTGTACGGAGCATAGATTCGAAATGTATCCAAATATGAAAAATATAAAAATGCAGAGAAGAGGACTAATATTGAAAAACGAGCTGTGAAAAAGTATGCAACATTGCTACGTCAGGTCCCTCAGTTCATGCGCCATGAGGTTAAGCTCGGATGATATCAATTGCGAGCGTTCCACCAATGGGTGGTTGGGCAACGGGGCAACTGTTTGCCGCTAGAGCGAGAATGGCAATCCGAACAGTTCCCTTTCCGATTACTATATAATACGTGCTGGAATTTCCTTATGCCTATGTTAGGTTGAATTGTGGCATACGTAGGATTAAAGCGAGAGCCCTGTGAGATCATACAGAGAATATAGGGAAATACCTAGGCACGTTTTGTCAATTATCTAATATGTCGCCCATACCTTCGAAATCTTCCGGACAATTGCCGCATCTAGCCACCTCCGACTGTCACGCTTTTACGGCAACACCCAAGCAGCAGCTCGACTCAACAATCACCCTTGCATCATCAACGCCCTGATTTTAGCCGTATGATCCACTATGTCGTCAGGATTTGTGAGTGGCGGCACAGTGGAGAACCCCACGGAGCGAGATGATGAGTGGCGAAAGGCTCAAGCAGAGCTCGAAGCAACCCGTATAGCAAAGGCAGACCTTAGGGCGCAACATAATGGAAAGAGCTTGTTCGAGATATTGCAGGAAAATAAGGACAAGAAGCAGGCCGACTTCGAAGAGAAGGCTCGATACAAACTACACGTGGCGCTCAATGATGATGCGGCGGATTACCTGAATTCCATCGAAGAAAAAAAACGAAAAGAGGAGGCGCATGTAAGGAATGACACAAGAGAGCAACTAGAAGTATTCAGAAGGCAGCAAGAGGAGGCCGAGAAGAAGGCACTTGAAGATTCGGATACAGACGCCCAATCAAAGAACGGAATACAATGGGTTGCGCCTGGGCGCAAGAGAAAAAACAAAACCGATACTTCCCTTCTGGCGGGTGTGAAGCTGAAAAGGTCAAATTTGACGTTCAGTCAAGAGCCTAGCAGAGCCTCACAGCCAGAAAAGGATGCCCAGGTCAGTACTGGCAAGGTATTACCGACCGCTACGGCAAACAATCGTACCACAACAAAATCTGTGCATCCCGCAATTGCACTATCGAAAGTAACATCTAAAACGCCTGCAGCCGGACTTACCAATCCAATATCACTTGGCTTGGGGTATGCATTATCTGACGACGAGGATTAAACTCTTGCTATCTTACCCCTCTACCCATTACCCCAACGCAAATGAGCTGGCTACTTTATGATATGCAAGATGTGTGCTACGTCCGCTACCGTAGCATGGAATACTAGCTTTTACTCAGTTCTATCCTATCTTGGCGATGGATAAAACAAGGTATGGGGCTACAGGGCCATAAGCTCGTAGAACCTGGTTTCAGTGTGATGACAGCAGACTAGACTACAATAGTAAAGGGTAGTCATCCCCTGGGATATGGCTTTCAGTATAATTGGTAAATAAAGCTTATAGTCAATCCTATATGAAGAAGATTATTTCGAGCAGCAAGACGTACAAATTGAGGGTAGCAGTACAATCCTTTTTTCAACAATAAGGGGTAGTTTTTGAAGCCTTTTTCGAAAATTTGAGAGAATGAAGACATCAGCCCTTACTCAAGCAACATCGAGCCATTAGAAGAGGGCAGTGGTGGTAGGTATTCAATGTGCAAGTACGAAGTAGGAGTATGATGACGAAAATTTATGCTACAGCCCATAGTACTCTACCCCAGCTAACAGTAAGTTTATTCTACACAAAAAAAGGTCTCACTTCAGCCTTAAGCATAGTACATGAAAAAGTTTGAAATACATCACATGGGTATCTGACAAAATAGATCTACCAAACGATATGAATCTTTTACTCCATGTGGAAAACCTCCTCATCGAGGATTCAATTAGCGTTCTCCAAATAATCACATCATCAACGGTATATATACCTCCATCAACGACAACCCACCAAACTCCCCAAAAGATCCGTATAGGTAGAAGAAAAGTTTACTGTACTTAAACGGTACCGTGATAGATAATCTCGTTTTAGTACTTGTTGCTGCTGCTGTACTTGGTGTCACAGCCAGATGGGGCGTTAGAACACATTCCGCTGTCGAGGCAGCAGCACTCAACCTTGTTGCCGAAAGGATCCTTGTAGCCAGCGCCTGAAAGGTTGTTAGTACTGCGACAAGGTAGTTGACGAAGATTGGGTTACTTACAGGTCTGGCCACCGTTGGCCTTACCGCATTTGCCGTCCTTGCTGACAGGAGGTCCAGTAGGAGTAGGGGTAGGAGTGGATTTGTCGTCATCACATGAGGTGGAGCTAGGCCTTACCAAAGTCGCCAGGGTGGAGGGAGAGACTTTAGTGCTCTGGGCCTGGTAGCCGACAGAAGATGCCTGAGACGGGTAAGTGTTACCGCCGGAGGGATACCCAGTGGCGCTGGGCTGTGTAACAGAGGTTGAAGGTTGGTTGGGAACAGACGCAGACGAAGCCTGGGAGGTTGGGACGACGGAAGAGCTACCCTGGCTAACAGATGCGGAGGCAGAGGCAGAAGCGGAAGCTGATGCGGATGAGGATTGAGCAACTGTTGAGGAGGCTGATTGGGAAACAGATGAAGCAGACTGTGAAGCTGATGCGCTTGCAGAAACCGATGCACTTGAAGAACCCGAACTGATAGAGGCAGATTGCGAGACTGAGACGGATGCGCTTGCAGAGGCAGAAGCACTGATGGATGCGGATTGGGAGACTGAAACTGAGGCAGATTGGGAGACGGAGGCTGAGGCAGATTGGGAGACTGAGGCAGAGGCGGATTGAGATGCCGAGACAGATACGCTAGAGCTAGATCCTGAGGTTCCGCAGTTGCCGTAGAAGGGATTGCAAGTGGCACCGCAGTAATCCGCAGTGCTACCACAGAAGCCATACTGAGAGCAGCACTCAGACTTAACACCATCAAGCACGAAGCCCTTGCAAGTCTTGCCAGCGGTAGCACCGCAGTCACCATCGGTAGAGGTTGGGAGAGAAACAGTAGGCGAAGGAGCAGCTGAAGTGGTGCTTGCGCTCACGGAGCTGACGACAGAGACAGATGGTTGAGCGCCACACTTGCCGAAGAGAGGGTTGCATCCAGTACCGCAGTGATCGGTGCTTCGGCCACACCATCCGGCAGGCGAACAGCATTCGCTAGGGCCATCGACACCAGTGAAGCCAACGCAAGATTGGCCTTTACCATCGGCACTGCTACCGCATCGGCCATCGGTTGAGGTGGGTCCAGTAGGGGTGGGCACGGGAGTTGAGGATGATGGAGTAGCGCTGGGTCGCACACCAGGGGTCGAATCACGGTACCAGTTCTTCTCAGGGTCGTTCATGCACTCTCCAACAGTGACGGCGGTGAAGCCATTGCTGTAGACGTATTCAAGCATGTATTTGGTCAAATCCTGGGCAGAAAGCTGGTGGATATCGTGGGCAATTGCGAGTTGTTCACCGTTGGGAAGAACAGAGTCAATACCCTTCTTGAAGTTGTTCTTGGCTACACCGATCTTCTCTGGGGAAAGTTGGTTGTAGTCATCGGTGTCCAGATCGAATGAAGTGATAACGTAACCGAGTTTTTGCATATCATCCATGCAGGGCTGTGTGATGCAAGCAGAGTAAGGAGGGCGCATGTAGGTTGGGTATTTGCCAAGAATGTTGCGGAGAGCCATTTCGTTCTTGACCATTTGATCATAACGCTGTGCTGAGGTGATCTCGTCCAAGTTCTGATGGGACCAAGTGTGACTGGCAATTTGATGACCATTGGCATACATCTTTTGGATGACACCACTCCAGTTCTCATCAATGGCGCCCTTGCCAATGTTGTTACCAGTGATGAAGAAGGTTGCCTTGCCACCGCGTGCTTCGAACTGAGCCATGACTTCCTCAGTGTAGATGTATGGGCCATCATCATAAGTGATAGCAACAGTCTTGGGCTTCAAGCACGAACGAATACCGAAACCACCATACTCGATGTTTCCGAGTTGGGGACGAGGATCATTCTTAGTGCTGGCTCCAATAGGGGTCTTGTTAGCATCGCAGGCAGGGCCAAAGTTGATCTGGCAATCAGGTGCAGCACAGTGATCCTTGGTGTTACCACAATAACCCTACGCATGATTAGCACAAAGGCGTGAAAACGAGAAGACTGAGAGCTTACCTCAGCTGAGCAACAGAAACCCTCAGCACAAGATGCACCTCCACCCTGAGTACCGCAACGGTTCTCAGCATTGCCGCCCTGACGAGCCAGCAATTGGGGAGCAGCTTTCTGGTGACCAGCCCATGGATTTCTGGCCCTCAAGTTCTTAGGTAGACCGAACATCTTGGGAGCTCCATGACTATCACCTCCATGAGCAGCGACGAGAGGAGCCACCAAAGAGGCGGCGAACACATCCGAGAAACGCATAGCTGATGTCGTGTGTTGTATGAGATGGTTGGTATTATGTTTATTTTTTTCAATAGCGACAGTTTGTATTGGTAGCGAGTGTGATTAATTCAATTAAAGAATTATAACGATATGTTCAAAACGAGTGACAGGTGCCTGCGAACGTGCAACGACGAGCAAAATGGCAAAGAAGGAACAGCAAATTCTTATATCAACAATGCCATCGGGGCCACTCCAGGATGAGACATGGCGCACCGTTAGGGAGTAATGGGCACCGCTAGTTGTCAGCACACTATTCTCAGCAGCCAAGGCTGCTGGCCTAGAGAAAGTCATTTTAATACGGATACGAGGAGGAGTGGAGACATATCAGTGTGAATATCGGCGTCTCAAGGTAAACTAGGCTGGCAATATTGATCTGCTCTGGCCATATTCAAGGCAACTTCTCTCCATCGATGCAGAGTTGAGTCGTAAGACTCCTTACACTAACGTAAAAATGCACGCGTCCCGATTTACCCTGGGGTTAGAGATTAATTATGATGTGCCGGGGCACCAAAAACAGGTGAAAAGGGGACGAGGTGGATCCACTTAGTATGGCCAAGACTCTGGGTATGACAGGTACGGTAAGATCAAAAATAGGGATCGCTGCCCTGACTGTACCGCCAATGATAATTCTACGCACTAGCTGATTTACAGAGCCAAGTCTAGAAGCGATTTTTACACCTGGTTGGCGGATTTGCCCGCACCACCTTGTGGCCGCAACACTAGAACTAGAATGCTGTTCGGAGCAATGATGATACATACCTGTATTTTGTAGGTTTCTATCTGTGAGTAATGGTACATAGGCACATCTGGATGAGGTGGGCGACTCCTTTACGAATGTTTATTGTATAGGCATGGATGAGTGCACAGCTACCAACATAAATAGTATTATATCTACAATCTAGGCTAGCCACAACATGGGGCCGAAACATCTTACTCGGTTCGATGTTCCTCAGGCCATCCTGTCACATCCGGGCACATGGCCATGCGATGCTGACAAGGTGCTTTCATCGTATCACAGCGTCAAAACGTCGCGTGCAGAACAGCGGGGATCTGAACCTGGTTGACACTCATGCCTGCAGGAGCTTGCGGTGCTTGTCTGCTTCTGAAGCTATCTGTATTGATCCTCCCCAACAGCGCACACTCAAACATTGGCTCCGGGCCAAGACTTTCCTCGACTCTTGATTTGGTGCATGCAGGCCCCCAATAGCTTCATCTCCACAAACGTACACTTGGCAGTGAACGCCAAGTACATTCTACGTACGAGGCGTTCCCAGCCCATTGGCCCAAATCTTCATTTCAACAATGCGGCGAGCGGTAACTATCGCGCCGAAGATCTCACTCGTGGGCGCACTGCCATTCCCACCATCCGTTCAGCCCTTTCTCCTAAACCGTCGCTTGGTAACGGCACGGCATAATCTCGTGGCGCTAATATGACACAAGACAGCCCACCAACACCGGCGCCTCTTGGCCTTCCACCGTATTGCGCCACAACGCTCAAGAGTCCAAAGTCAAAATGCATTGGCCTTCATTTAGCTATCAAGCCACTTGATAAAGCGGTCGAGGCTGTCGTACACACATCGCTAGCACAACGTTGAAATTGTAACACAACAATTAAATTATAATTATATACGGGTATCATAGTTTGCTTTCTCCATTATCGCTATCTGAGTAGGTATACGAGTTGCTGGGGTGTTGGCGGGAACGAATATATGATCAGCAGCTACTTCTTCAATGTTCTTAGTAGTGGTGCGATCCTTGCTCTTTTGCTCAGCCCTACCCGGTATGTTACTCTATTTTTGCCGGTAGGCGATCGACTTGATGATTTGGTTGACTTGTCTGGGATATGGGGAATTATAGGCGGCGGAGTGTTTTTCTGGCCAGAAGTAGACACACTTATGGTTGGGTCTATCTGGGTGTCTTTCGCGGTTGCGGTAGGCTTTGCATTATCACTATGCGTGGCTGGTATAACCATGGGATCTGATTCAGTGTCTCCAACAATTTCGCTGGACTCTTGTTGGTGTTCAACTGTTTCCTGTGACACAAACTGTCCGTCATTGGGAGGTAGGACAGAATTGTTTGCCTTCTTTGGCCTGCCTCGCTCTTTTTTCTTCCCAATAACCACCTCAGGTACGATTGGCGTTCCAAGTACTGAATTGGAATCTGAGACTTCTAATGGTGTCTTTCGTCGCTTCGTCTTTGCCGTGGAGACAGTTGTTGAATTCAGCTTTTGTGGCAAAGGAGATTTTGGCGACTTGAGAGGTATAACAACCTGAACATGGGGGCTCCTTGCAACCGTCGTAGGAGGCATGGGTATATCAGGAAGAGAACTCGTGCTATCAAGGTCGGTCATCCTAGTAAGGGGCTCATTTGCCACACTCCGATTTTTTGAGACATTTATCTCTGCAGCCGTTGAAATCCGGCCACCCTCTTTGTTTGTTGAAACCTTCCCAGGGGTCTCCACTGCTACCTTATTAACAGATTTTGGTTCTTTTGAGGTGGGCTTTCTTTTAGGTGTGTTAGGTAGCGCCAACTCATCTTTCCCCATACCGTTGTTTATGAGCCAATCTATAGATTGAGCGACGTCGCCACTGTGTTGCTTCAAAGCCGTCCCAGTTGATATAGGCGTAAACCCCATCTCACATATCATCTGTACTTTTTGGGGGGTTTTGATTCCAGCCTTTTCTCTTGTGGACCTTCCTAGAGAAGTGGTAGTCGTAGTCTTGCGCCGCTTGACCGCTTTCTCAGGTCTCACTGAGTAATCTACTGGCTCGGAAGTATCCATTTTCAGTGATCTTGACCGACTTGGTCTAGGTTTGTATTGTTCTTTTGGCAAGCTAGTGACCTCAGGGTCCTCAGGATCAAGGATAAGGTGAGCTTCAGACTTCTGATGCTGCGATATTTGCTGGCCTTCTCCAGATGCACCTCTTCGACTGCTCCTAGGTGTAGAAGGCTGTCGTAAATCTTTATCCGAGAATGTGGCCTGCGATGATAGCACACCTTTCTTCTGACCAACATTATCAGAGGAAAATGTCTCGACCCTCAACGGACTGCCGGTTAGTTGGACGCCAAATTCAATTGATCCCTGCTGCGGGTTGAATGATTCGCGGAGCTGCTCAGAAACTCTTGGGAGAGTTTCTGTCTTAACTTCAATCTGGGTGTCACAAGGGCCAGATGGATCTACATTCTCCACGGGCGAGAACTTCATTATGTCTGACCATGGTACGGAAGGCTCGCGGATAAGGCAGTGAGGAGGTGGTTCAGCATCAAAATCTATACCCATGAATTCCGTGGCTGCAAGACCTTGAAGAAGTCGTTGTTGGGTAAGGGTGGCGTTTGGAACTGTACTAGAAGGGGCTGGAAACAATGCCATTGGCTCGTGTTGAGCGAATTCATCACGTCTCACCCCATCTGGAACTGAGGTGACGCCGCCAACTAGAGCCGCTTCGTTGCCATGGCTGTCCGTACTAGAGAAGTCGTTGACTAGAATTGTGGAAGGATTGCTAACGAGGGACTTATAATTGTTCTCGTATGTAGCAAGACAAGGTTTTGGCGATTTAGGGAGAGTTATCCTGTGAGAATCGATATCGGCAAAGGTTTTCCTCCTCTTACTTCCATGATCAGGGAGTGAGACTGAAGATTGTGGTTCATGTCTATAAGGTAAACCCAATAAGGCAGATGGTGACTGAAGATGATTGCAATGGGCTTCCGTGAACGCTCGCTTCAGTGATTCTACCGTAGAGAATAAGTATACGACTTTTTGTAGTGCCAAGCCTCCGACATACCTGTGGAGCCAGTTCCTGGTGTTGACGGCGCGTCTTTAATGCGGTCGTGCTGTACGGCAGCCGCATTTCCTGCTTTGGACGGTTGAATGTCGCTTTCGAGTTCTTCCTCGAACTCTTCATCGGAATCTTGTATCACACGCATGCTTCTTCTTCATGGCGGGTAGTGACAGTGATGGGTGGGTTGACGTGGGGTGCCAGATCTCACGTCGCGTCTCACGCAATCACGGGACGAACCGCGGCTGCCTTGCCTTTTTAGGTTGGCGCGATCGCTAGAGGTCACTCAGGTCTCTCCAACCTCATACAAAAGCTACCTAGGTACCAATTCGATAGGCAAGATAAGTGAGATGGAGAAATCTCAATCTGACTCTAGCAATTATCAGCGCAATGAGATACCAGCAGATACACGCTTCACATCGCAAGCTGAAACCGCAGAAGATCTGCTGAAGGCCCAAACCGTTGGACTGGTAAATCTCAATGATTACCGCAAGCGACGTGCAGAGGCCCTAGATCTCAAAGAGCGAGGAAGCACTTCGGGTCTCAGTTCAGGTGCCAACACGCCTGTGGAAGAGTACAAAAATCGTTCCCATATCACTCGTTGCACTCTAATTTGCAAAGCACAGAGCATCAATACCAAAGCCATTGTTCAAGAAGAAACGCAAGGTAGTCAGAAAGGGCAAGCTATCATTTGGGGTTGACGAAGATGAAGATGCTGATTTCAGCACTTCGAAAACACCCACGCCTCGTGAAAGTACACCCGCCGATTCATCTGCCGTAAATTCTGAAGTGGAAGAGAAGACCGTCAAGAAGAAGTTGGGGGCAAATACAAGCGTCGGTCTCAAACCTAGGGTTATGACCAAAACAGCACTTCAGCGCGAAGCGCAACAGGCAGAACTTGCGCGACAAGACTTTGTCATCATGCGCGCAGCCGTAAAGGCAACTGAGGTGGTGATACCATTTGTCTTCTATGACGGTACAAATACACCTGGCGGCCGATGCAGGATGAAGAAGGGCGAACAGGTGTGGCTGTTCCTTGATAAAGCGAGAAAAGTAGGCGCCGAACTGGGTGTAGGTGGTGATCGCAGCCGCAGAGACTGGGCCAGGGTCAGCGTTGATGACTTGATGCTTGTCAGAGGAGAAGTCATCCTTCCACACGTGAGTACACACGCTCAACGGTTCAGACGTTCGCTGATCTCCGTTGTAGCACTACGAATTCTACCACTTCCTATTCAACAAGGTAACCGGGTTCAATGGCCCTCTTTTTGACTATTCCGCACAACCGACCAAAGCAACGCCGGTCGCTACAGCAATAGAGGAGGATGAGCCCTCGGCATACGACCCTTTCAACCAGTCCCGCAAGGCCAAGAACAGAGAGTCTACCGTGCCTGACAATGAACTCGAGGGTTTTCGTGACGACCCTGCGATAACCAAAGTAGTAGATAGAAGGTGGTTTGAACGGAACAAGCACATCTTCCCGGCAAGTGCTTGGGCAGAATATTCCCCAGACAAGGATTTGTCGAGCGTACAGCGAAAGGATAACGAAGGCAACACATTCTTCTTTTCCTGAATTGCTTAGGGTTTGGCAGATTAATAGGAATCACTTCCATGCGTAGCGATGTGCTACATCCGTATTGGATATTACACAGACCCGTGTTTAAGCGAGGTGAATACCTATGTGGTGGCAGTAGTCAGGCTGAAAACGATATGGAGAAGAAGCGAGAAAAGCAACACTGCCGCTTCATGCTGGTAGGTGCATTTTACTACGGACAAATTCTGGGTGTCGTGGAATGTGTCCACAGGGACTAATCGGTTCGTAGCGAATATCAAACTAGTACGCAACGTTTGCACTAAAGCCCTGTGTGATGCTCAGGGTCTGGAGCGGTGTGACCCACGTTACTGCAGCCATCAATGACTATGCCACAAGCAATATATGGGGAGCGGCCTGGAAATGCTGTCGCGTGCTCACTTGCCCTGCAAGAGACTTGTCAACGGCTCAAACCCAATGGCTTCGCTTCTAGGCGCTGCCATGGCGACTAAAGTGACCACGTGAATAGCTGCATCGTGGTACAACACAAGTCATGTCGTGAACAACTGGCTGTACCTGCTAACGCTCAGACGTTTTCGTTTCCTCTATGGTTTCTAGGAAGCGAACCAAGCAAGCTGACAGGATAGGAAAGCCCGCCGTCATCTGCCGGGCAGTGGAGTCGCCATATCTTGCATGCATCGGGCATTGTACGGCCTACACGGATTTCAGCAGCGGGCCAACCAGGTAATATAAACGTGAATCCAAGCATGTTGAAAGTATTTAATACGGCTGAACTCACGTTCGGCGAGACAAAGAGGCTCTGTCGTCATTCGTCAGCAAGGACCTGCGACGCACCAACCACCTTATCAGTATCTTCACGTTGCAGTTTCCTGGCTCTCCTCTGTCGACTGCACTGCCTAGCGATCGCACCGTTCCAGTGTGCTACCCCTTGCCCAAACCTGCAGGTTCTCCCTCATATGACAAGCTGTTTAACCATGTTGCAGGCGCGCTTGTATCAAGCCTCTTCTCCTCCAATGAGAATGGACGACTGGACCACGACCACGACTTGAAGGAATACACCACACTGTTTGCGCTGGCCGCATAGAACTTATCTGAGTATCATCCGCCAATCCTTCGAAACACTGCGCCTATTTGTTTGCTTTTGTCACATATATACTTCTGCAAAAGGCCTAGTTTGCCCAATCACCAGAGAGCCTGCATCTCGCCCGAACAACTGCCCAGTATGAAGTTTGGGCACAACTTGCCACGAAACCAAGTCCCTGAATGGGCAGCCTCATACATCAACTATAAAGGCCTTAAAAAGCTTATCAGGACTGCGGCTGATGCATCCAAGGATGGCTCAGCTCCAGATCTTGCCGGTAAGTACTCGCAACCCTCAAACAGCAAACTCGATAGGAAACACGCTGGAATGAGGGAAGAGATAGACCGGTCCGAACATGCTACGACAACATAGACGTTTATAGCATGACTAGATCAGATCAGATCGGTGTCTGCTTGCCAGATGTGATTTCAAGATGGCGCTAATTAAGTCGCATAGAATTCTTCTTCTTCCTTGATCGAAATCTTGAAGACGTGGACAGTTTCTATAACAAGAAATATGCCGAATGCGCTCGCCGACTCCGACTCCTCCACGGCCGTTATGGGCGCGCTGCGCAGCCACCTGAGGGCGTCGACAAAGATGAGGTACAGGACCTAATCGGGGCATTGCTAGAGCTCCGAGGCCATTTACGTAAACTTCAGTGGTATGGCGAGGTCAACCGCCGAGGATTTATCAAAATCACCAAGAAGTTGGACAAGAAGATTGAGACAGTATGCTTACAAGAGCGATATTTGACATCAAAAGTCAACCCGCGACCATTTGCCCACAACTTGCCCCTGAACCAAGATATGAAGGCGGTTAATGAGTGGCTATCGGGAATCGGCGATATAAAGACGTTTGACGATAGTGGCTCCACACATTCTGCAGCCTCTCTTGGCAGGGTTCCGGGTCGTTCGTTACACCTACCTCCGGGTCTTCTGGACTCTGTTGACCAGGCATTACGTGGCAATAAGGTCGACGAATTCGTTCAGCTTCTCACCGAAGCGTCTGCGAATAACGGTGTGGCCAGCTCGTCCTTTCAGCAGTTGCTATTAAACCTTCTTCAGCGCGCCATATCTTATCGAGCCAAAGAATGCATAGACAGATTACTGCAGGACATAATATCTCTTGACGAAGAAGATGACATTAACAAACGTAATTGCATTCATCGCCTAGTCATTAATATTGGCCGTGCAAAGAGTGGAGAATCGTTAGGAGGCGATGGATCTCTAATTCGTAGCTCAACAAAAGCGCGTAGCTTTATAGTACCAGCAGCCGCACCAGACCGTCAACCTTGGCCATGTATTAGCACCGAAGAAGAGTCTACTCAACTCCTAAGCGCAAACGACGACTCGGTACAACTTCTTACATACCTGCTTGATAAGCTGCATTCAGAGCAACGAGCAGCTCTACAAGCCCGTGACTCCTATGGGAGACTACCGTTACATTACGCCGCCCAATATGGGTTTGTCGTCATTTGCCAGACAGTTATTAAACATATGCAAGATTGGGGCCAATTCGATGTGGCCCAAGGCATTGATTCACCATACTGGCAGGATGCTGAGGGCTATGCTCCATTACATTTGAGTGTCATGGGCGGACATTCGTTGACAACAAAAGCTCTCTTAGAAGCAGAGAATTGGCGTGGTTCCAGCGAGGAAAAGTTTACCTCAAGAAGAACGATATCTCAATCTGGTGCTGCGCTGGCCCTGGCGACGCGGTCAAACTTCGTAGCCATCGTCAAACTTTTGGTTGATGCTGGCGTGGATGTGAACTACCAGGATGAAGGCGGAGAGACAGCCCTTCATATGGCTGCACGGTACGGCTACGCCGAATGTGTCAAAGTTTTGTTGCAAGGTTCCAGGACCAACAAAGCTGAGGTTGACACTCCCGAGAAGACCTTTGCGTGGACTCCATTATTCATTGCCTGCGTCGATAATCATCTCCCTATTGTGGAACTCTTAGCTTCTGCAGGAGCCGATCTTCGACGCTGCGATAACTCAGGCTGGACCGCAAAGGAGCATGCCGCTTTACGAGGCCATATGGTCATTGCAGCCAGGCTTGCAAATCTTACACCGGTCTCAAACTTGCCACTCGCAGCACCCACGGACATAAGAATTGCCCGAGCAGGCTCGCCACCACAATCGTCGCTTGATGAGCGCAGATCGAAAAATATGAATCGTGAAACAAACAACGTCATGCAGAAAATACCAGAGCCAGTCAAGACATTCGGGCATCGCTACCTGACAAGAGAGACGATGGTATTGGTCAGCTTGGGATCTATGGACATTAGGAAAGAAGTTCCCGCAGTCAAGCTAGATGATATCCCTCTGGCTGATGCGCATGCAACGCAACTTGATACCGCTTTGTCAGTGGTAGTTTCTGCATCTGGGGCGAATGGTGAACCCACTGTGATCGACTTGCCAGTGCAAGACAACATTGCTACTGAGCCCATAACGTTCATGACGACGGATGTTAGTAAAGTCAAGTTACTTTTCGACATTGTTCCAACTTACGCTGGATCTAACGATCGTGTTGTTGGCCGCGGCGTTGCTCTACTTTCTACAATAAAGACCAGCATCGGTTCGAAACGCATCTCATTACAAGGCGATATGAAGGTACCGATAGTAGCAGCATCAACTTTGGATGTAATTGGCGCGGTCAATTTCAACTTTCTGATCATAACCCCTTTCCAGCATCCAGGCATGTCTGTAACCCAACAGCATACTTATTGGAAGAAAATGGCATCAACAATGGTTATCGGGCATCGTGGCCTCGGCAAAAACACTGCATCGCGTACCTCGCTACAGCTAGGCGAGAACACCATTCAATCATTCATTTCGGCAGCCAATTTAGGTGCAGAATATGTCGAGTTTGATGTTCAGCTGACCAAAGACTTGGTGCCTGTGATCTACCACGACTTCCTAGTTAGTGAGACAGGGATAGATGCACCTGTCCACACACTGACACTGGATCAATTTCTTCACATAGGGGAGGGCCAAAAACCACGGCAATCGCGACCAGCATCACCAGAGTCCTCTTCATTCTCCAATGGAACGAACGGCGACCAAGATCGGGCCAACCCTCGACGACTACGATCCTACTCAGTAGACAACTCTACGCAACGCAACATCCATCTTGACCGCCAGCAAGAGCTCACAGAGCGAATGAAGCACACACGCGATTTCAAAAAAAAGGGCTTTAAGGGTAACAACCGAGGCTTTTCGATCCAATCCTCCTTCACCACCCTCGAAAAGATGTTCAACGAGCTCCCCGAAACCGTGGGCTTCAACATTGAAATGAAGTACCCCATGCTCCACGAGTCCGAAGAAGAAGAAATGGACCAATATGCCGTCGAACTGAACTCCTTCGTTGACACCGTCCTGCACAAAGTCTACGACAAAATGGGCGAGCGAAATATCATGTTTTCCTCCTTCAATCCGGATATTTGCCTCATGCTGTCTTTCAAACAACCCTCCATTCCCGTCCTGTTTCTTACGGACGCGGGCACGTCGCCTGTGGGTGATGTACGCGCCGCAAGCTTACAAGAGGCGATTCGCTTCGCGAGTCGCTGGAATTTGCTCGGCGTTGTGAGTGCCGCGGAACCGCTGGTTATGTGTCCGCGACTGGTCAAGGTGGTGAAGGAGAGTGGGCTTGTTTGCGTCAGTTATGGGACGCTGAATAATGATCCGAATAATGTCATGGTACGCTTTTACTTCTTCCCCACACACATTCGCGGGTTTTTTTTGGGGGGAATTTACTAATGGATTTCACAGTTACAACGCAACGAAGGCATCGACGCTGTTATTGTGGATAGTGTGCTTCGAGTTCGCAAGGGGCTTCAGGGGCCGAAGCAAGATGTAGGGATTGAAGAGGGTCATGGTCCTGCGCTTGTTGTGCCGGCTGTTTCGTCGGTGCCGACGATTAATGAGGCGGGGGAGGTGGGGCAGGAACTTGTTGTCAATGGGAGAGGTAAAGCAGAGGCGATTCGGGTGTAGAGGTTGGGGGTAACTTTTTCAAAGGGGCGCTGTGGTGGGTAATGGCGATTAGACGAATGCAATCTTCATCACATCATACACTTTCAAAAGACTTTATTTACTAAAAATTTCTCGTGTCGTGAGAAAATGTGAGGAACAACGCTGCTCACAAGAAACACAAAAATGAAGGATGGCGAAAGGGGGCTTTCCGTTCCTATTTGCTAATTATGCATGTCTACGTAAAACCCCCTTTCCTATCATACCAATCCTAACACAGTCCCTTGATTCCACCAGGACGAAGTGCAAATATCATATTTGATATTAGACTATGTGTATATCGCTATCAAATAGCGCCATGATGAGGTAGGCATTGCTTTGCTCATAGAATAGATCCAACAAGTGGCGAAGGTCCGTCATCGGTATGGCTAGTGGTATTCAATGCGATAACATTATACGAGGCGTTGGCCAAGATTCACTGATACTATCGTATTCCGATATTGGTGATAAATATATCAAGGCAGCAGCCCAGGGGCCAATAAGCCCATATCGTCGAACGCAATATTGCCTTGCCGTCATTCACGAATTCGGAAGATGTATGAATCTCGAGTCTCAAGTTGCGGCATCGGCACTAGCGACGGGTGCAGACGCAGGCGGAGCAGGAGCAGAAGCTGGCGTGACCGACTCAGAAGGACTGGTAGCAGAGTTAGTAACAATCTGCGCACCGCTCCTCCCTCCACCGCGACCACCACGTCCTCCCCGTGGACCAAAACCGCCACGACCACCACGCGCCGGGCCCGTGGGAGGGGGTCCACTAAAGCGCGTGTTGAGGGCCGCCCTAGGAACCTTTTCCTTGCGTTCCAGAACCTGGACAGCGCCTTGAGCGATTTTGATAGGGCTGGCAGCCATGGCCTTTTGCAAGCCTTGTGGTTCTGCAAAGTCGACGTATGCGAAACCTTTGCGCTTGTCGATCTCGACCTTGTCGATGCCGCCAAAAACCTTGAGAGACTCTTCGATTAGCGGCTCGGTGATGCCCTGGGAAGGATTGGCATGCTTTAGGAAGGCTTGCTTGCTTGTAGGGGCTGGGGCTG
This sequence comes from Phaeosphaeriaceae sp. PMI808, assembly GCA_021365335.1. Lineage (NCBI taxonomy): Eukaryota > Fungi > Ascomycota > Dothideomycetes > Pleosporales > Phaeosphaeriaceae > Phaeosphaeriaceae sp. PMI808. Next base: position 725,478 of record JAJTIZ010000005.1, read on the forward strand.
GTGAGGCGGGTGCGGCTCTTGGTGTAGAATTGGCCTGAAGGGTAGGGCCCGCAACTGGTTTTGCTAGGGCATTCTTTGCTTGTGCAGGCGACGACACGTTCCTGGAAGCAGCGGGCTCGGTCGGTGGGGCACGCGAGGCAGCTGGACCCTTTGGGGCAGTGGGAGTATTGCCAGACTGTGGTTTCTTGAGAATCTGGGGTGCTGGGGTCGTAGTGGCCTTGGCCAGGGTTTGGACTTTGGTGTCAGCCCCAGGTGTCTTGTCGTTGGATTTGTCTCCCAAGGAGGCTTTGAACGCCCTTCGTTCGGCCCGAGTTGGGCGTTCTTTCTTAGGGGTTTGTGGTGTCTTTTCAGAAGCCGGTCTGGTTGTAGCCGCGACAGGCACGTCCTTGGTCTTTTGTGGTGCAACTACAGTGTCCTTTGGCTGACCTGCATCGGTAGCGGCAGAAGCGACTTCGCGTTTGGTTCCTCGTCGTCGGTTAGGGGCTGAGGCAATTCCTAGGTCACGCTGAAGTAACGACTTGAGGCCAGCAACGTTGCCGCGCTTGCGTTCTGGGGCTGGAGTGGCTGCAGTTTTATCTGTGGTTACAGCTGCTTCCTTGGAGGATGAGGCTTCCTTGTTGAGGATCTTGACGGCATCTTTGGCAGCTTGGGCCTTTTCAGCTTTGCTCATCCGGCGATTCTTATCTCCTGAATGGAGGGCATTCTCTTTTCCGTGCTTGGACAGCAACTTCTTGTCTGTGGCGTCGTCCTTTACCTCGGCCCGGGCATTCCTGCTGGCTTTTGTGTTGGGCTTGTCCTTGTTGGCCTTCTTCTCTCTTAGTGCCTCGATCAAGGGAGTGGTCTTGATCTTCTCCTGCTTTTGGGCATCGGCATCGGGGGCAGCGGGCTTGGTGATGGGGTTGGTCAAGCTTTCGAGGAAGTCCTTGAACTCCTGGTCTTGGTCTATGGTGCCCTGGCGGTTGTCGTTTCTGCGCCGGCCACCGGGCATCTTTGGATAGGGAGAGAACTCGACAGTGGGGGGGCCGACAAGAGCATTATCCTGCCATGACTTTGCGGTATCGTGGAAGGTGCAATCGCGAACACGGTCGCCAAGCATGGTTACATATTCGTGTTTGGTGACATGGAAGTAGGCTCTGGCTGGTTTGGAGGGTTTGGCGGCGTCCTTGGACATGTTGCCTTTTACATATTTGAGCCAATCTACTTTGCCTGCGCCCTGCTTCCATTCATCTCCCAGGATTGTCTCGAGCTCAGACTTGGTTAGACCTGGGGGTAGTCGGCGACATATGAGCTTGAGGCGCGGCTGGGCAGGTTTGGGGCCGCGGGGTGTCTGTGAGGGTTGGTTCTTGTGGAGGGCGGCGACAGGCAGGACGCCATTGACGCCGGCTTGGGGAGGCATTTGGGCGAGATGTGTTATCGTGATGCAGATGCAGTGAGCGATGAGGTTGAGGGGAGCATTGAGAAAGGAAAGTGACTGCGACCGTAACTGCGATTGCGACTGCTGTGATAGCTAGTAGCTGTAAGTAAAGAAAGCCCGGTTGGTCAGACAGCACCGCCACATGCACCGCCACCGCCACCGCCGCCTTGGAACCTTGACGACAACCAACAGCCAACGGACACGGACACGGACACGGACATAGATGCAATGCATCTCGCCAGACTAGAGCTCCACCTCACCAAGTATGCACATGATACATGATACATACTAATTACTTCCACATGATATCGCCCACTACACATTGTCCGAATCTACCTTCTGCACCACCTCCATGATAGCAGACACCGCCGCCACACCGTCAAGCCTCACTACACTACACTACACTTCACTTCACCAACCCCGCCGTCACACGACCTACCCGCATTGGACTGCCATTGTTGCGTCCCAGGCGGTAAATATAAGCCTGCATTTCGCATTTCACCCTTCACTCTTCACTCTTCACTATAGCCTGCCACCATGGCTCCCAAGGAAAACGATGTCCCCCAACCAGGACCCGCCCGTCTCTCCAAAGGCGCTGGGCCCGACGAATGGTTAGAGCAAGCCAAGACGTGCAAATACCTGCCCGAGGCCGATATGAAACGTCTCTGTGAAATCGTCAAGGAATGTCTTATGGAAGGTACGTTTTCGTATAACACCTATTACACAGTTACTACAGCTACCGCACCTGCTGACACTCTCTGCCCAGAATCCAACATCCAGCCCGTCCGAACCCCAGTCACAGTATGCGGCGACATTCACGGCCAGTTCTACGACCTCCTCGAGCTCTTTCGTGTCGCTGGAGGCATGCCCAATGACACCCCCGCTGCACCTTTAGCCCCTCCAGTCACGTTACCAAGCACAATCAACCCAGCAGATCTCGAGCCGCCCACCGCCATAACAGATCCTAGGGTGAAGCGCAAGATGAAGCGCCGCTTCCAGCGCGACCCCAACTATACCGGCCCCGTCAGTCCCCCCGGCGGCGATGGCGAAGACGAGGATGGCGACGAGGAAGAGGAGGAGCGAGGCCGGAGCAGAAGTGTCCAGGATCGCCGGAGTACCGGATCCATGTCAGACGCTGACTCGGCCCGTAATACCGTTGTAGGCAATGGCCAGCAAAACTTCATCTTTCTAGGCGACTTTGTAGATCGAGGCTATTTCAGTCTCGAGACATTTACGCTTCTCATGTGTTTAAAGGCAAAGTATGTCATCTGCCAGTTTCACAACCAAAAAATGCTTAACTAATCCGTCTAGATTCCCTGATCGGGTCACGCTGGTACGTGGAAACCACGAATCACGACAAATCACACAAGTCTACGGCTTCTACGAAGAATGCCAGACCAAATACGGCAACGCCTCAGTATGGAAGGCCTGTTGCCAGGTTTTTGATTTCCTTGCCCTGGCCGCTATCGTGGACGGCAAAGTTCTTTGTGTTCACGGCGGCTTGAGCCCGGAGATTAGAACCTTGGACCAAATCCGTGTTGTTGCTCGTGCACAAGAGATTCCCCACGAGGGCGCCTTCTGCGATCTCGTCTGGAGCGATCCAGAAGACGTTGATACTTGGGCAGTATCGCCACGAGGCGCAGGCTGGTTATTCGGAGATAAAGTCTCGTCAGAGGTATCTTCTCACTGTATCCTCACTCACTCAGCATGTGTCTAATCTTGATTCAGTTTAACCATGTGAATGGCTTGCAACTTATTGCACGCGCCCACCAACTTGTCAATGAAGGCTATAAATACCACTTCAAAGACAAGGATGTTGTAACGGTCTGGTCTGCACCAAATTACTGCTACCGCTGTGGCAACGTTGCATCCATTATGAATCTAGGCGAAGATCTCAAGCCAGAGTTTCAGATCTTCTCCGCCGTACCGGATCATAGACGGGCTGTCCCGCCGGGTAGGGGTGGTCGAGGAGAGTACTTCCTGTAAGAGAAGGCTAGAGAGCAAAGCAACGCATAGCAAAGCAAGGAGTGACCGATGACCCATAACCCTTAGGAATGACATACTTTGGCAATCTGCGGGCATGACGGCATGTTCTGACTTCCATATTGTGGATGTAGTAAATGACAACAGGAGGAACCAGAGGGAAACGGAAATGGCAGTCAAACAAACCGAACCGCAGTGGTGTACATGTAGGAGGGCCACATTGTTGTATAGAGGACAAGGAATGAAATACCCAGAGTCAGAATTGGAATGCACGCCTGTAATTACACGGCAATTACTTGTATAGTAGCAGATACTACATTGAATGTAATTGGGACTGGCAGATAGGTTTCGACGTTTATCAATGTACGAATAATCTTCCCCATATGAACGCCTCAGACAACCCCCCCCCCCCCCAAAATTAAAATTAAAATTAAACGTACTCCCTCTCCACACAACTCCGAATCATACCCTCCGGCGTCGCCTCATACTCCCTCAACGCCACCTTGCCCCCTTCTTCCACCGTATTAGCCTGCACAAACACCTTCCTTGGCGTTTTCTTCTTCAGCACCGCCGGCCTCACCATATTCTCGTAGAACGGCTCCACATCCGTAATACCATCGTACAACCGCTTCGCCGCCGTATAATCCGCCGTCGCCTTATAAACATGCAACTTCTGCAAATACGCATCCACGGCGGGCCTCCCCAGATCCAGAATCCGGCCACGCTCCAGGCGAATGGTCAAATCCGACAAATCCTCAGCTTCCCATTCCAACTGGCAGAATTCGACGCCGGCGCTGAGAAACGTGCGTAGGATGGAGAAGCGCGCTTGCATATGCGCCTGGCCCCATTTGCGCGACTTTGGATCCCAGAATTCGAGCGCGGCGATGCCGGCGCGCGCCATTTGGAGGTATGCCGTGTACAGCACGTCGCCGGCCTCGTTGTGCATGTCGGCCTTCCCATCGCCAAAGCCGAATAAAGCCAGGATGGGGAATTCGCACGAGAGCGCCATGGCGACGCACTCGGCGCGGCATTCTTCGTACGAAGCGGCGATGGTGCCGAAGACGGAGCCCCATGTTTGGCCGGGCTTGTACCAGGAAGTAATTGCTTGGCCTGACAAGGGGGAAACGGGTTTATTGTTGAAATCGAAGTTGTATACGCCTTTTTCTGTTTCTTGGAGGAGTTTGCCGCAGCCGTGGCCGAGGAGTTCGTGGAGGCCTACTTGGACCTCGAAGGCGGGGTCGCGGTATTTCTGGAAGGTGGCTAGATCCGATTGTTTGATGAAGGGAATTTGCTCGTTGGGCGCTTTCGCGGAGAGAATGTTGCCTAGGGAAACGTTTTTGAAGCCAAAGTTTTGCCGAATATCGTCGTAGTTGGGGATATTGATGCCGGCGGGGATGCCGCTGCCGGCGAAGGTGAGGACTTCGAGGGAGGTGAAGTCTGGGCTGAGGAATTTGTCTTTTTCAAAGGATTTGTCCCAGGGGAGGAGGGGGATGTATTGGGGGGCTGTTTCGACGAGCTTGCCGAAGGCTTGCGTGCGTTCTTTGTTGACCATTGCGACGAAGCCTTCCCATTCGCCACGGATACCGTGCGGGTCGCGGTAGGTTTCTATGAAGCCAATGTCGGATTCGACTTGTGGTCCTTTGTCAAGCACCCAAGCCTTTTGGCTCCTCTTGAAGGCTTCTAGGGAGCCGCTTCGGAAGCTCTTTGAGTACTCGGTCATCATTTCCCGCTCGTTGTCGTTTGCGGCGTACTTCTTTGCCTCGTCAAGATGATGTGCAATAGTCTCCATCTCTTTTGAGTAGTCACCAAAAACGAGTTTGACCTTCTTCCCATCTTCAAGTGGCCATTCCGAGTCCTTCAAGTCTCGATCGCCCAGCGCTGGGTCGCTAGAAGCTGATGCAATCAGAACCTCGAACCCATCACTCGTCTTCCTAATCCTAGTGTTCTCTGGAAGAAGTCCCTTGCCCTCTAGGAAGTCGCTCACGCCGGCGATCTCTTCCTGAGTGATGGCGGGACTGTCCGGGTAGTACGTCGACACATGCCCCGCGCCCGGATATCCCAAATGTAGCTTCGCCACATCGTCCCCAGCGTAAATTGCATCCTGGAACTTCTCATACAGCGCCAAAGTTGACTTCGACAAGGCAGCAAGAGCCTTTAGCTGGCGTGGCTCGAGGCGTGGCACGAACTTGGAATCACCAAACGACTTGTAGTTGCCTAAGTTGCCGAGGAACTGGGCAGCATAGTGTAGATAGGCATCAATATCTTCTTGTGATAGCCCAGCTTCTTTGGCAGCTGCCGAGTAATTGCCCTTGCTATGCTTGTGCAGGGCAATGATGAAATCGTATATGTGCTCTGATTCAACTGACACTTGACGTAGAACAATGCGGGTACCCGCAAAGCAAGCTCTAAGTGTTTTCAGCGATATGAACTAAAAAAAAGTAGATGTATGTCTCTCATACATTGAGATATGGTGAGCATAGCGCTTTTCGTTGTCAGCCAAGGCATCAAAGTGAGGTTTGATGGAGAGGGGAACGATGGTAGGTGGGCTGTCAGCGAGATACTGCTTGAGCGTCTCCGAGTCTATGCTAGCAGACATGGTGGTGTTAAGTAAGAGTTGATGTCTGGTTAGAGTTGCAGGTCAAGTAGTTCAAGCCTGGTCGAGCACAATAGACGGGAGCTTAGCTTAGGGTCTGGTGCGGGGGATCACTCTGCCCCACTTGGTGAGTAGTCCTGCAGGGCTGAGCAAGTACCAAAAACAGTGTACTGGTTAGACATTTCATTCATTTCGAGACACTTTAATTCTTATTATTAATGCGAGCTTTAGAGGCCATGTATACTGACATAACACACGCAGCCCCCGCTCTTAGTCTGTCCTGCTTTGTATGCTCCAGGACGCAATATATTTGATGGAAGCGCCAACAACAACGGACTCGCAAATAATGATGAAAACACCGGCTAACTTTTGAACAAAACTATGAAATAATCACTCCAAGGTATCATTTACGGCCGCCTTTCTGTTTGGCTGTCTGTCCGCATCTCATATCCCTCTTTGCCTGGTTTCGGCGCTGCCTTTCTCTTGCGCCAGAAGAAGAAAGCAATGGCAGCAAGGATAGCAACACCAACAATAACGCCGACAGCAATGCCTGCCTTTGCGCCAGTGGACAATCCCTCGTCGTCGTCGTCGCTGCCCTCTCCGTCGCCGAAGTGAGCAATCTCGGGGGTGCCAGTCTTCTGCACATCATCAATCTTGCAGACATTGTTGCACCTCTTTCCCCTCTTTTCAAGTTCCACGCTCCTCTTGTCACCGCCCTTAGAGCCCTTAGCGCCTGTATACGGTCCGCTTGTGTTGAACGTCATTTCGATCCACTGAATCTGGAACTCGGCCGAGCCACCGACCGTCATGTTGCCACTCCACTCACCACCATCGCCCCACATGTTGAGAACAAGGAAGCTGGGTTTGCGTGGTACACTGTAGGTATTCGCGGCGACTTGCTTGTTGTTCAGATACCAATAGCTGTTCTTGGGCAGCCAGTCGATGCGGTGGGTTTGCCATTCGTTCCAAGGTGCTAGATTGGAGGGACCGACGGACGCAGCAGTGATTTCATTTCCTTGCTTATCAACGGCGGGTTGATTCGTGTAACGAGTCTTGTCCTTTGGATCTCTCGTCAGGATCTCAATGTCGGATTCGTTGCTGTCGTCAAAGAAAGTGAAGAAGCCAGCTACAGCGCCTGCATCACCGATGACACGGCCGGACATGCGCATGGATACGTGCATGAGGTTTTTCTGTGCGTTCTCAATCTCGGAGGAAGTCATGTGATCTTCTACTCTTGATGTTCGTAGGGAGAGGAAAGTGCCATTCCCTTCTTTGCCAACGTAGACGTTGGCAGGGGAATTTGACATGGGGACAGGGAAGTCTGGGGTGGCCTTCTTGCTCCAGTTTTGGAGGCCCCAGTCTTTTTGCCAGTCGGGGCTATTGAACAGGTCGGGTTGCCATGAAGGCACGAGAGATGCGTTCTGGGTTTCATTGATCAGCGATGGGGCGCTGGAAAGGCTGCCGGCGAGGTTCCGGAAGTCGTAAAAACGGTAGTATTGGAAGTATTGGGGAGTATTGGATTGGGCGCCTGAAGAGACGACATAGCAACTGCAGTTTGCATTGTTGTCTTTTGGGGTCTCTGAATTCGACGAGCTGTATGTCTGAACGGCCAGGGTAGGTGTGAGAAGTGCTGTGAGGGGGAGGAGCAGCGCTCCAATAGGATGGTGGAACACCATTGGTGAAATGTCGAAGCAAACGATTGAACTATAGGGACTTGGAAAGAATCGGACAGGCAGGCTTAGGTGTGAAAAGGAAGAAAGCAAAGCTGAAGAAACGACGAGGGCACAGCAGCAAGGCCGTGGCAGCAGTGAGCTCAAATAGCTAGACCTGAAGGACGCTTACACGGCAAGGTTAATAGCGCGCGCAGCTGCAGTGTAGGTGCAAAGCCCACGAGTGCTAGTCTAGTGGTTCTCTGGTGCAGCAGTCTAGTAGCTAACGTCAGAGTGCGCGGCCTTCTGGTGCTACCGTGTTATTGTACGCTGCCATGGTTCGATGATGTGTTTCGTATTGTCTCGTGGTTCTTTGTCACTCAGCCACAGCAGATCCAGACTTGGGAGGGACCAATGTGTGCAGATCGACCCCTGGCTTAGCCGCTTTAAGGCGGAGAATCAGCCCTCGACGTATTCATCAGCGTTGCGTTTAGGGCTGATGGACCTCCTAGCAAACCAGGAGACGCTTGTCAGAAACTTTGTTGAGTCTGAGGGGGGGCGTAGGGAACACAAAACACTGGCGCCTACACAGTTGGGTTCGGCAAGGTCGGATAGGTGCAGGTGAAATCTGCACATCCGCAGGGATAACGGACCATAGCAAAACACCAGCCACACGAGGCTGGCTTGCACGGTCCGGAGCTGATGCAGGGGTGGTGACAGGGCAGATTGACCAAAATAGCATTTATCGATACTTATCCTCTGCACGCTGTTGACACTAGCTTCGAGGCACAGTACCATGGTGCGGTATTTATCTATGCAGTAGTCTTGACAGCAACCACAACTATTCCCTAGATCCATGCTGGGCACACAGAATCTCTGATCTTTACCGTCATCGTCAATATGGAGTCTACTCTCGCCGAGCACATCATGGCTAGTTGCTGATCTTCGTGTTAGGTAGAAAAAGCAATACGACCAGACCCAAAACGTGTACGCCACCATTGGCAATTAGCTGACTGATGGCAACCTCGCAATTTACACCAGGTCACATCAACGACTGCTTATTTACTGTACAAGAGCCGGGCAAATGGCTCATTTTCCGCCTGGGTTTGAGACATGCTGACTACTGTTGAAGATGCTTTTGGCAGGTTTGACAACCACTGATTTAGCGCTTGGCGCACAGTATATCTAGTCACCTGCGCATGAACTTGAAAATTCTACGCGCTGTCTTTACTCCGGATGCTATTCGTTGGTGCTTGGCTATTCTTTTGTTCCGCATATCCTTTCCTCGCTTGGCTGCATGCCCGTTATTGCTAGACTTGATTAGATCGTGGCGTTCTCGTCATGTTTCTGCAAAAATCGAACCGAGTGAGGGGATAATATGACGATAAAAGTGAAGAAGTTTAGACGTCTCGTAAAAGATACACTACTACAGAGGTGTTCAACAACGAACTTGGAGTCATGCATCACGACTAGTCTCATTGGGTGGATATGATCGCAAATGCCTGAAAGAGTGGATTGATATTTCGCTACAGAAACTCTCCTAATTAGCCCGCTTCCCTGTCAATCGCATGAAACAAACTCGTAAATTAAAGAGTGGACGTGCCGAAACCGGCTTTTGGCCGCGAGGCGTTGGTCTTTGGTATAATGTATACGAAATGTCAAAAGATGATCAACACACCGTTTGAAAACGTTGTTCTGCGGTCAGCCCACCCAAGTAGGAAGACTTTAGGATAAAAGCGAAACCACAAGTCCAAGCAAGCAAGCAAAACACGTCCAAGTTGCAAACAAAAATTGTCAATAGATGAGGAAAAGAGCGCTAGAAAGAACATCTGATAAAATGCCCAAGCAACACACACCAAAACATGTACATTGTAGAGAAGAAGAAAGAAAGAAAAAAAAAACCCTCCACCAATACACTAATTTTTCCTGCAAAAACCCCCCTTCCATTCGTGAAGAGAGCCGCCAAAAAAAAAGGCTCTTTCCCACCAAACCACCCACCCTATACCCCATCATTCACCCTCATCCTTCCCTTCCTCCTATCGAATACAAAACTCGCTCCCCCTCCAAAAAATTACCAAACACATATGCCAACAACAACAACCAAAACAAAATCCTTAACCATACACCCTTCTCCATGCACCATAAGCGCACAGAAAAGAAACGGTGCGGCGGGGTAGGAGGGGGTATATCGACATTTCCGCCGCGAAGCGCATGGAGGGAATATGGTGGTGTTTTTTAAGTTCCAAATCCGAATCTTAGATGAGAGATGAATGATGTATGAATGAATCCCGCTAATGATAAATGGTGCCAACAAAAAAAAAACGCAAACGCAAGCTAAAAAAAAATAAACCATGAATGCCACGCTTGCGAACGGGGAGAAAAAACAAAAAACAAAAACAAAGGCCGACGCGTACAATGTACTAATGATGTATGTGTGTTGTATGTGGTGGTGTGTGTATGTGATGAGCGCAATGCTCATCCGCGATGCAAAATGAATATTCGTAAATGGTCGTCGAGATGTGTGTGTACGTATTATCTGTTTGTTTGTGTTCACTTATTTTGCTTCGAAACAAGACGCCTAAATCATGGGGGTATCCCCCGGCGAATAAACACCCGCCTGCAACGTTGCAGGCGGCATATTCGCCCTCAACTCCTTCGGATGTTTATAAAACGGCTGCCCCTCAATCGGCGAGATAACCTGTTCCATGGGCATTGGCGGCGGCGGTGGCGGCGGAGGCGGAACCATACTACTACTACCACTGCTGCTGCTATTATTGTTGATGAAATAGAGTTCCGGATTATTGACACTACCACCGCTGCTACCCTCGGGTTGCGGGGGAGGAGAGCGCGCAGAGGGCGTAGTGGTTGTGCGTGGGAACGAGAATTCAGGCACGCTTTCGTAAGGAGAAATATCTACCGCGCGCATCATAGGAGGAGATTTAGCGCGGGAGCGGGATGTGCTGCGCATGCGTTCTGTAACGCGTTTGAAGGTCATGCCTAGGTTGTCGCTGACGCTGCCGCGGCCGCGGCGATGGGCGTGGGGAGAGGTGGTGGTTGGGACGCTGGCTGGGGATACTTCTAGGAGCTTGTCTGCGGAGCCCTCGTCGATGGCGATGTTGATCATGCCGATGTGGTTTGCGCCGCCGAGGTTTAACGGGGGTGGGGGTGGTGGAGGGGGGTGGCGAGGTGCTGAAGTTGAGAAAGGACGGGTGGGGAGGAGATGGTGTCGACGTCGATGACTACTACTTCACTCTCGTGAATCGTCTCTGCGATGCTGGCTGTGAAGGGTGGTGGGCTGATGCGCTTGTAGTTTGTTGCAGGCAAGATCTCGGGCGAGGTGTTTTGTCTGAGATGACCGCGGTTGCTGCCGAGAGATGGCCTCCGTCCGGAAGGGGGATATGTTGGGGAAGGGCGAAGGCCATTCTGGAGTGGATATATATCCTGAGGAGGAGCAGAGGCAGCACGAGAGGGAGGCACAATGGGCTGACCGAATGTTGTTGCTGGGAGTAGAGGCCCTAGATCGTCATGGGAATCCATTGGTTGATCATGCTTGTTCTGCAGGTTGTCTGGTATACTTGGCACGGCAGGAATCTCATCCTGTTCGTTCGGGTCTGCTGTCATGTAGCGAGGGTAGCGCATTGCGCGGGGATTCGCTGGGAGACCTATCGGAACAGAAGCAGTAGACGTGGCGCTGGTCATCCTGTTCGTGGGAGAGTATTTTTTGGTGACTTCTGGGTCCGCCGTGTGGCTTCTCTGAATGGGATCGCGGTACATGGAAAGCGTATTCAGCATATCATCGGTGTTAGAACGTCCATTAGCTATCGGTCTGACCGCAAGCGCGCTTGGGTCTGGAATCACAGGCGCTGAAGGTCGTCGGGCTAGAGACAATCTACGATCTGCTAGCTCTTTGGCAGCCAATTCTCTCCTTGTCAAGGGAAGAGGCCGCCTCGAGTGTGATGTACCCGAACGGCCGGATGTCATCGACTCTGGCGAAGCATCTCGCAAGTTAGGGCGTGTGCGGCTTGACTCACGCAGGACAGGAGTAGGCCTTCGGCTCACTGAACGGTCCCGTGGTGCATGAGGTTCTGTTGATGGCTCTCGTCGAGTGCTTACAGCGCTCTCTCTCGGGCGTCGACTAGTGCTTCGGTTCCGCGGACGTACTGGTTCGAAGTCCGTTCCTGTATCAACTTCCTCACGATTCATCGGCCGAGGGACTCGGGAGAGTTGTCGCCACGATTAGCACTGCGGCCACGATCCTCCGCTGGTCGGCGGCTAGAGGGTCGGCTGGCCCCTCTGCTTCGGCCGCCAGAGACATTATCAGGAGACTCTGCACGTCGGGCGACTTTTGACGATGACCTTGTCTTGCTCACACCATTTCTTGCACGACTACGAGTAGTGCGAGTGCTTGCAACTGACTCCGCTACAACTGGAGAGGCGACGCTCATCTTATAGAAACGTTCATCGTCAAAGTTTTCGGTACTAGTGCTTGCCTCAGCTTTGGATGAGACGTAGATGCCTGCATCCTCTGGGGACATGGGCACAGGTGAGGATGGTGATCGCTTTGCGGGTCGGATATATCGAACACCAGATCGGCCACGGCTTTGAGACTCATCCCTTGGGCGGCTTCGACCCCTTGCGGTCCGTGAGGCAGGCCGCTCCTCGACAGGGTCGGCGCGAGTTCGTGTATAGTTATTGGCTTCGTCAAGACTACTGATATATTGATCAATGCTTCGAACCTTGGCGCTCTTCAAACTCGTTCCGGTCAATGGCGGGCTCAAACGACTGCTCGTGCCGGTCTCTGGGCCTTGCTCGACAACGATTTCTTGCATATCGAGGTGAAGATCTTGTGGCTTGCGGCTGCGAGATCCGCCGCGGGATTCATCCCTCTGTTGGTTGAGGTTTTCGAAGACACCAACAGCCGGGGATGGAAGATGATCGTCAGACTTGCGAGGTGTGTAGGTCGCGGCTGACAATACGAACTTGTGAGAGTCGCTCGTGGAAGTTGCACGGCGTGTAGAGAATGGGAGGGTTTCGGCTTCCCGGCCGATATTGTCAATAGCCGTCCTCGGGTGAGACTCGCCACGTTGGCCTCGATCAGGAATTGCCAGAGATGCAAGAGTCTCATTGTTCGTCGTCGACCGAGCAGTATCTGATCGAGATGGGAGTCGCTTCCTTCGATAAGTGCCAGGTGTGGCAGTCCTTGCAGATGATGGTTCCCTTGATGCATCTCGCGTAGTTGTTCTCCATGGATGCTGAGCACCAGATGGACTAAGGGCTGACTCTGCAATCGGGGTGACACCAGGGTTCATAGGAGTTCGCTCATCCTCCTCTCGTCGGATTTGCCGAGGCTGAGGTCCACTCGTGAAGTCGGTGACAAGCTTAAGCGAGGCCATTCTCGCGGCCACTCTACTGCTACCAATACTCGGGGGTGACAAGGGCGGGCTAAGCTGTGAGCCTAGGAGAGCATGTTTCTGAGCAGAGAAGACAGCATCCTGTGCTCGTGGTGAGAACCAGGGTTCGGTAGTCTCCAGTCCCATGCAAGAGAAGCATCTAACGGCCAACTCTGCCTTGTTCTGAGAAACGGAAAACTCTCCCCACTTTCTGACAAGGAACGCCTGTCTCTGCCAATCAGTTGGGAAAAGGAGGCATGTTAGTAAAATGGCTTCCATGTAGTATTTGCGAGAGACGTAGACTTCGATCGCATCGTTGTGCTCACCGAGACCAAGGAATATAGCAACGGCAGGATGGATGTCGCCTTTTTTAAGAAGGCGCTGTACGAACGCTTCACCAACCTTCTTTTGAGAACCATGTCCCATGTTACTCAGAGCGAGCAGCATCCAATCGGTGGACGTCATGGATTCAGATCCAACCATTGAGGCCATAAGATCTGCACCTATGTCGCCAAGCCATTTAGAAAGAAGCACAGCAGCAGCAGAATCGGCATGGTGGCGTGCGACTGTTCATGGTCAGTATCCCATTTTGACGTAACAGATCACTCAACAACTTACGCTCATCTTGGATCAACTCATCAATATCGTTGTCCCATCCAAAAACAACCTTTAACATATTTAGACGAAGATCGTCTGGTGTCCTTTCTGGCCCAAGCTCAGTGGGTCGGAAGGGGACGTCGGCGAGCCTAGCCTTGGTGAATGGGAAGAGGTCCATATTTTGAGTCTTGTTCGATACATCAGGGCTCCTTAAGACCTCCTTACGAAGAGCTGACGATCCATATCTAGACGAGGTGGCTGAAGATGTAGTTCGAATGGAGATGCTTTCGCGAGACGTTCCAGCGTAAGAAGACGTTCCCGCGATGGAAGATGTTCCAGAGGAGAATACAGTACCTGAAGCAGTACCTGAGCTTTTGGCAGATCGCGCTCCTTGGGAAGGTCTGTCGTAACGATAGCGAGGGGCATGCCCGCTTCCGCCAGATGATCTTGAGCTCTGCGAGCCCCGGCTAGACAAGGGGCTAAGAGGCCCAAGCCTGTCACGCCGCTCTTCCTCTAGCATATCCATCTCTTGCGCAATCTTCTGCAATGGGGACAAGGCGGCGCCTTCATTCTCGCTCTCCGAGTCGGTGAGCTGTTGAGGCACGGTTTTGATTGGATGCGCTGTGAGAGGCACATCCATGCCTCTTAGTCGCGTCTGTTCATCCAAAGAGTTGGGCGGCGAAGGCGGCGTATTTGCTGGGGCAAGTTGAATATTGGTTACCATTGTTGGTGTGCCGTTAGAAGGGTTGATGTCGTACTGCTGGAGGCTGAAGTTGCGTCCAACCGTGAAGACGGTCGCAGTAGGTCCATAATTACAAATAGCGGTTATTCCGTCGACGGTAGGAACTGACTCGTATGCTACTCTCTTTGTGCGGACATCCCATGCACAGGTTTGGCTAATAATGACAAGAATTAGCAGGGCAAAAGAGAGAATACTAGATTTACGTACCCTTCCGAATATTGGACAATTCGCCCGTTCTTCGACCAGGCAAACCAACAGGGGCCAGGCTCCCGTTGATCCTTTTGGTTCAGGACACGGATGACACAGGGCACATCGCCACTATGTGCGACTTTTGGAACACTCCATACTCTGAGATCTCCGTCCGAGGTCTGAGCTGCCAACATTTCGGATTTTTGCTTGGAAGAAGATCCATGCCATGCTAATCCTCCGATAGGGGAAGGAGCTCTGGGAGTGGTAAGGGTGTGCAGAATGGTGAAGGAGGGTTGTAGCGTGGCGATCAAGATGGAGCCATTGAGATAGCTAAACATGGTCAGTCAAATTTCCAGGAGAATCCAGTCGAGGAAAATGTCACAAACATACCCAATGGCAAAGGTTCTGCAATCGGCTGCAGGTGCCAATGCAGTGATGGGATCAAATATGGTCCTGGCAGAGAGATGTTCAGAAGTCGAGGGCTCAAAGAGAATGACGTTGCCCTGTGCATTTCCTGTGCGCATACACGTCAGCAATCGTCGCATTACTTCAACATGATGCAAAACTCACCAAAAGCAACATTTCCATTTCTCATCCAAGCTGCCACGCGAATTTGCTCGTAGGACGCAAAACGAGCCACCTCCCCGCCGGTAAAAAGATCCCAGACAATGGCGGTGGATCCAGCGTCGTAGCTCACCACCAAGCGGCCATTGCCCCGCTCACTAACCGTGTCGGCGTGAATCCAGGAAATGTCTTCGCGGTGGCTGGTAAAGCGCCTTTCAAGCGCGAGTGTATCGTGGTGCAGGCATAATATTTCATTACCCTGGGCCACGAGCAGAAAAGAGGCGGTAGCGCTAATGGGCTCAAAAGCGAATTCGGTGGTACCTGGGGTTACGGATGGCGTGGGTGGTTTGATCTTGACTTCCGAGTGAATTGAAGAGCCCTGTGTCGAATTCGACCGGTGTCGAGACGGTCCGGTACTCATTGTGGGCAGACTGCGCGACGAATACTCGGTCAGTCGAAGTTAACTTCACCAATGCGCAAGAGGCGCATGCCGGTGGGACATGGTATTGATTATGGGTTACAGGAGCACAATCAGGGGGTTTGACAAGAAACGATAAGGAGATTGGGAAAGTATTGGAAATAGTGAAAGCGTCCGGAGACTCACTAGAGCAATGCACTTTGTCAAATTGTCAAGAAATCCACAGCGGCTCGAGAGCGGTAAGTTCAGCCCCGCCTCGGCCAAGAAGGAATCAAGCTGGCGGTTAAGCAATTCAGCATGCGCAGGGTTTTGTTTTATTTTGCGCGGTACACGAGCTGGCGGAGAGACGGGGGAGGGGGTGGACAGAGTGAAACAGAGAGAGGAAGAGAGGAAAGAGTAGTAGGAGGTAGAAGCGCGGCGGAAGGTTTGGTGTGGTGTGGAGTGGATGTCTGTAGTGATGCGCGTGGGAACAACGGGCCTATCAATCAGCGGCGCTTAAAGGCCAGAGACGAGAGAAGGGGAGTTTTTGGAAGATGTGCTTAGAATAGGACGTTAAGCAAGCTAGAAATGGGCATGGCGGGCAGCATGAGGCGTTGTGAAGCAGGGCATTTGATTTGCTGGAGGATAGGGATAGACAGGCAAATGGTCGCGATAGACGTGAGGTGACTCGACAAACGAAGCAGAATCATGCGGGATGCCGGGTCGCCAAGGAGGCCCAATTCCAGGTGATGCCAGAAAGAGTGAAGATAGTTGGTCAACTTCGCGCCGCAAAGACAACCGTGCCTGCATCTTGTGCCCACTTCAGCCTCTTAGGAGGGCCAGAGGGGCCAAAAGGCACAGGGACGAAGAGTGCGAGAGGACTGGGGTCGAGGGAGCACATCATCTTTCACTCTTGATTGGTTTATTCGACGTGATAGCGGCAAGCCTAATCACACCTCCAAAGCCTATCATCACGCGCAGCAGCGGCTGGGTACGGCCCGAGATGGGTCCTGCAAAACCTCGACGTGCGACATGCTTCACGAGTCACCAGTCACCATTCACCAGTCACGCCTGGTGCGAACCTATCTACATGTCTACATTAGATAGCATATGTTTTACCATGGTACCTATCTAACCAAACCAACCTACTCACTCTCATGCCATCAACCATCAACCGTCAACTATCAACCACATTACCCACCCCCCCTGGACCTGGTCTCCTGGTATTAATTGGCTGCTCCCATCCCCTTGTGCCCGAGCGTTGGCGGGACGCTCCCCATCCCGCTGTAGGAAGCGGATATGTGAGCGTGTGGCACAAAGATCTCGCTCCCTGGGCAATGCCTGCGCAGTGCTGTCCCATCCCAGAAGTTACATTACCACATTCACGCATGAGGTTGCAAATGTACCCATTCAACGGTCGACCCGACCATTGCAATAACGGGTTCCAGCACTCGAGTAACACCACCGCCCGTATCTAGATGACGCTGATACAAGCTCGCAATGCCGTGCGTAGACTTACGTGACATAAGTAGCCATCATACACACATACAAGGTCAAGTACTACAGTACCGTATGTAATAATTCATGGAAACACTGCAAAGCCAAGCTTGGTCCAATCAGCCCACTCCCAGGCAAAATACCCAAATGCCGGTCAATATCGACCACAAAACCTCTCGTTGAATATCGAATTGTCCCCCCCTGGATCAGCATAAAGAAACAATAAGCGCAAAGCATGCCAAAACGCTGCCCCCATCTAACAACCAACGACATGCCAGAATCTGCCCTAGCCTCAGCACAGCAAATACGGCTTACTCCCCCATGAAATTCATCACAATTGCTTTCCTCGCAACCGCCGGGGCTAGTTGGTGCCCTCCCCCGCCCAAACCCTGCCTTCGCTACACCGTGATTCTAGCCACCCATTATGCTCCCCTTCTCTCGTCCCCCACGACCGTCCTGCGGAGGGGAGGGGGAATAGAACACATTGTACCGCGCAACTCGCGTGCACCACTCAACACGAAACATGAACCGCCCCGCCCCATGACATTTCCATGTCCACTTCAACCACACATGCAGCCCAACTGTTACTCGCGAAAACACAAACCCATAACACACAAAACAGCCGCAAACATGGCAAATGAGACCTACGCCCATTCAAGTAACCGAGACCTACTTAATCCGAGTACCGATAAGCCAATGTACATTTCCGAACGGTGGGGATAAAGGTACACACACACACACACCACACCCCGCCTCTGCAAACCCCCTTCGCTTACCGCATGCGGGAGAAGCTTATTTTGGAGCGAGGCGATATTTCGCCAAAAGGCCCTATTCGGCGGCGGGCGGGCGCAATACGTACACCGTGCGCGAGCCCCATGGAGTAAATAGGTAAAGCATTGTTCGCATAGGTATAGATAGAATAAAAAAAGCACGGCTGGGGGAAGGGAGGGGGGCGTATCGATATCGTAAGCCCTATCTATCAGCGCCCGGGATGGGGCGGCGGGCGCACCTACGGTACTTTTTTCCATACCAATGGTGTGTGTGATACGTGGAACGGAGCGGACGAGGAATTACCTGATCGAGTACGCCTCACGTCTCAACGTGTACGGACGCGTGTGATACGTATGTGATGGCGAATGTGACAAGCAACTCATTTTTTTTCAAACGGATTCCGTTCAACGTCGGCGTCTTGGATTGGATTGTGGGGTAATATCACACACACACAAGGCATGAAAGTAGGTAATAAATAAATCACTCAGATAAGATGTGCATGTCAATGCGAATTGGATTGGATTGGATTGAATTGAATTTATCGACAAACGGGCTTGCTGCGTATAGTCTTACAAATAAGTGGGTATCATAAAAAAGGTGCTACAAAAAAATAAAGACGACAGGCTATGCAAGCTCCTCCAGGGGTGGGGCGGGGGGGTATCAATAAGATCAAAAAAACAAACGCCGTTGAGTGGTACAATGTCCCGAGAATGTTCGCTATGCAATAATTGGTTTGCACCACTTGGAAAAAAGAAGAAGAAGAAGAATAAGAAGAGGACCATTGGGTCCGTTTTTGGGGTGGCGGCGCTGGGTGAGGGCGACCTGGTGCGTGGGTGCAGCCCTGGGGCACGCGGCGCAAACGTGCGTGTGTTTGACAGCTGCCTACTGCATAGGCGCTGGGGTCGAGTACAGTACAGTGCAGTGCAGTACAGTGCAGTACAGTAATAGTACTGGCTGACCGACTCTTAATAATATCTGCACACTAAGCAACAAAGTAGGCGCTGACTGACTCCCAGTCTTTGATGAATAAGACATTATGAGTCAGCCGCGATAAGATAGGCGCGCGCCAAGTGCTAGTGTGGATTGGGCCGCGGGCCACGTGAGCCACGGCAAACCCAAAATCAAGGCTCGGGAGCCGAGTCCGGGGAAGAAGTGTGTAGATGACGTCGACCATCAACAATACTACAGTAAGAAATGTTAGCGGCTGTGGCGCGACGAATACAGGTAACGTGGCAAAAAAAAGAAAACTTACTTGATGTTGTAAAGGTAAACAAGTTGTCAAGCTGTCGTCATGACATTCACTCGACCTGCTCTGGAGATTCGGAAATGGGCGTCATAGGCTTTGATGTGCGGCGTTGCTTCTTGCCGCTGCTGCGTCTGCGCTCAGCCTTTGGCTTTTTCTGCGCGTACAGTGGTGGGAGGACGGGGAAGGCTTGGGGCATTGGGGGCTGGCGGGGCGGTGCAGGCGCTTCTGTGAGGAAGTGGCATGCGTCGTCGTCCTCGAAGTCGTCGCCAAAGAGGTCAGCGTCTGAGATGAAGGAGGATGGTGTGCTGCGGTAGCCCAGTGAGGATCCAGTTGGCCATGAAGGGTAGGCACATGAGGCGCCACGGCCCGGATTTGAGTCGAGGGAGTAGGCGCTGTAGAGGGAGGATGTGGGTGATGCCATTCTGCTGGGTGAGATGCTGATGGGGATAGACTTTGATGGTGATGAGCCGGGCGAGGTTTCGAAATGCATTTTGATGTGAATATTTTTCAAAGTCGTTTAGATGTGGGGTGTATATACACCGCACTCAGGCTTGTAGTAAGCTACGGGCGTTGTCGGCCGGAAATGGATGGAAATTTCGGAGACGGGTGAAGGTCGTTCTAGCGTCGGGCAGGTAGTCCGAGGTAGTGAAAGCGGGTCGATGATGTTAGGGACCAAAGGGTTGCGAAAAGCTAAACCGGTAGTGTGGGATAGTCGAGATGAGTCTTGATTTGGTGAACAGTAAATAATGCTGATGATGATAATGTTGATAATAATTATGTCTTTCCCTGTGTGTGTCGAGGGGCGCCGGACAGTTAAATAAAATCAGCTAGGGTAAGTCGGTCAGGAGTCCGAGTCAGAAGCAATGTGTCGCTATGTCTCGAACAAGGCAATCACTTGGTCCAGACGTGGGATGCTAGAGAGGCGGTCACGGCTCGCGTTATAACTTCCGCGCACAAAATAACATTTGGGTGCCACGGTCCGCATGAAACGCTCACGTCTAGAGTGGCCATGAGTCTATGACTGGTCTTACCGCAGCTTTGCAAATAGCGGTGGACTTGCATATACACCAATCATTTCCTTTTACGAAGGAGCGGTGACCAAGGCGTCCACGCCCGTCAGCCCCGTGTCTCCCTCCGCTTCACACCCCCGGCTGCTCGGGCTCGACCGCCAGCGCCATACAACATCACAGCCGATAGCTAGGTAGTGACTCGTCCACAGGGCCATCAATCACATTCTGTTCTTCTTCATGCTAAATACCTGGCTGTCCAAAGCTGCCACCTGCTACCTATCTACCATCTATTATTGGCCACCCTTGGCTATACACAATACTCACCTCCAGGCAACCAAGAAAGACTATTGCTTTGTTGTCCATCCGCTTTGTTGTGCCCCCCTTCCCACCAAAACGCCCTGAATCATAATTTGCTTTGGCTGCAAAAGCATACATGGAATTAGGCCATGCCACTGTTCCCCCCCTCTCCCACGACTCACAAACGCCACGTCCCGGTTCCGTCGACAGGGAGTTACTCCAAATGGTAAGCTGAGTCTGGAAAATCATTTCGGGGATCAAGGGAGCCCAACCCTGTCATCCCACCTCATCATCAGCCGGACCGCACGTTTGTGTTGCCTCTTGTAGCATGCAAAAGCCGTCTCCCCGGCACTCCTAATCCGCTGCTCCGTCTGTGCTATCGCACCGATTGCCTGGTCGCCGTGTGCACATACATCTAATAGGCAATCTGTGCGATGCCCTATCGCTTTCAGATCGCTGGCAAACCTCGATGCGACGACGTACCATTGTCACTTTGTTCGCTGGCCTTGACCGGGGGGCGCCACAAATCTAGACGTTTCCCCAACTCCTCTCTGGCACCGGACAACCTGTACCATTGCCACGAGGAGGAGCGCATGTGAAACGAAACAACTCACAAACCCTCCTTAAGTCTCAAGAATCAAAGGCCCCCTTGCTCCCCTTTGTCTTGGCTCCTGTGAGTTTTGCCGGCACGGTTTCTGCTTTTGGTCGAGCTTTAGCCGGCAACTCTGGGGTACATTAGCCTCCATCACATGCCTTCACACTATTGTGTGTACACTCAACCATGGCCGTCATAAGGGTCCAGTCTTCACAGGTCAATAGAACCGCGGCTGGCAAACCCTTCCAGTCCGGCAACCAAGGTACCGCGCCTCTATAGACTCTGGGGCGAGGCAACACATGATCCAGGACTAAACAGTGCCCCTTCTTCATACGAGGCCGCGCAAGCTGCGAGGCAGCATCGCACCGTACCCGGGCGACGGGGCTCTCGAGAATAGGCCTCCAGTTTCCATCCAGCCCTGCGTGAATCTGACGGCATTCCTCGAGACATGTGCAAGGCTGAGTAGAGAGCTCCAGGTACAATGCAAATGCAGTCAGCACATCATCCCCATCCAGTAACTCATTGCACCCCTTTCGGCCAAAAGCTATGTTTCCATAACAAGAACATGCAATATCAGCTATTAACAGCTGCGAGCCGCTGTCTAAACTTATCTATATTACCCTTTTTCCACGTTTTTCATCTCGCGCCCGGGTTTTGAGAATACTTACTGTGCCAATCTACAAATCCCAGAGCCGGTCCAGTCTGTCTGTGCTTTGCGGGACATGATAATCTCTCCCATCGTGGAACCTTCTCCCTCCCTTCCATACAGCCGCCTCGCCTCACAAAGCGCTCGTGCGCCCTCGTGGCGAGCAGATTAAAGAGCAATTTTCACAAGAAGGTCAATTTGCCGCAAACGGCTTTGCTCCGTGAGTTGCAATCTGGGAACTGACTCTGACTCTGACTCTTGCACAAACATGAGTTGCACACCTTCCCTGCAAAGGGAACTACTAAGTTTGCATGGAAGGTGGCGTGGAAGGTGCGCGCGCGGACCGAGCACGGTGCAAAATAGTTGCTTGGGAAGGATGAACGATAGGTAGCTGGGACGAGGGCTTGCAGACAGCGTGGATGCAGGGGGGATCATAATACCACGTTTTGCTGTGGAGAGCGAGCGCACATGTCAGTTCTGATCAAATCCAGCGTATCTGATTTGTGAATGCGTATAGGTAGGTTGGCCGAGTCAAACACGCGGCTTTCGACTCAAACACACAACCACTCATCGAAGCTATTCTCCCGCTTCCTCCAGCCCTAGATGTAGAGGCTGCACAGAATCGTCGTGTCGTGCAGGAGCGCTGTGGACCTACTGGATATCCCTTTTTTCCTTGGGAAAAAATGTCAGCAAACGTACCGCTCGCGCGAACGAGCGCTGCATGGACGGATCGGTTGCGCTAAGATGTTCCATGCAGGAAAATGGAAGGATAAAACCCACCGAGTCGAGCGAGTGGGTTTGTGCGCGCCACACAAGTGCCATGGTGGTTTTAGGCAGCTCATTCAATTAATTTAGGAAAGTGGGTATTGAATGGAGACGTTTAGACAATTTTTGCGAAGGGTTTTACCGCTTCGTGAGGGTTTTTTTCTTTTTTGGAAAATTGGTATGGTGGATATTGGCCAGGGGGTGACAGAGGCTTCTCAAGTGTGTCGTGCAGGCGAGAGCATGTCAGTAACCTACAACACTGCTGTTCTGACATTCACATGAAACAACGAACGAACGAACCCATGTGACAAGGAACTACTCGAACCTGTCCACCACGCATGAAAGTAAGTACACAGCTACCTACCTACCTAGGGATGGATTCAATCTCTTTCCTATTCAGGAAGCACAACCGCATGACGCCTTTTTCTCTCCATGCACAATGCACATCACTTCCACTCCCTGCAAGGCCGTTTCGGTCCCTCTGGTCCCTCTGTCTGCCCGATTGGTGGCCTGACACGAGTATGTTTTGATCCTTCCGTGGCAACATTGAGCAGCCTGAAGAGGAAGTAGGAAGAAAAAGGTTTCTCCGCTGCTATCTTTTTCATCAGGAAGTTACTTTTTTCGTCCGCCCGCCATGTCGCACTACGAGACAATTTACTTATGGAAATTAACACGGAAAGCAGTTGATGTTGTGATACCATTACGCCGCCGCCTTCGGTGCCCGCGTTGTCGCAAAGTCATCTGCCTTCCAGGTAGAGATCGACTACGATAACGGTGGGGGGGCTGACTTGACAGCTGTCATTCCGCAGACCTCTACTCCCCTTGAAAAATCTGACCCCATGGTCAGATTATTGATTTCGTAACTTACCTACATAGCCCTGCGCTAAGATTATGACTGTAACTCTTTACCCCCCATGGGGTGGTGGTCACTTGGGAAGCCTCACTCCCGGCCAACACATCAACGTTTCAACTCAATATTCAACACACACAAGCTATTTTTTACCTTTCTTCCCGACACCTCCCTATCCGTCCCCCTCCAAACCCAAAATAAAGAAGTAAGAGGGAAAAAAATAGGTTTTCCCACCCGGCCCGTCTATCCCCACAATCCAATATTGCTCTTTGCTTTGCAAACCTGCGGTGTAGGGCGGTGAGTGCGATAACTGTGTTTTGTTTTATTCATGCAACCCCCCCTGTCTGCAGGACAGCGGGCGCCTCCGCTTTCGCAAGTTGTCAACAAACTTAAAATCCGGGATAGCTTATTTGGGCCTGAATGCGCAATAAAGTATGTGTGTATGTATGCATGTGTTGTTTTGTTTAGGGTGAGGAGGTATGAGTTGTTTGATGTCGCTACACATACTTCGTTCGTATACACACACACACACATAGTTTGTACACACCGGAACGAAAGCAAGCTTTGAAACGAGGAGTCATCGATTAACATGCAATGCAACGCATGTTGTTGCTCAACAGATAGCGTGACCGACCACCAGGAATGCGTGGCTCAAGAACAGATTCTGGAAACCAACTTTGATCAATTTGTTGGTTGGTATGCGTTCCCACCCCACCCCCAACTACCGAGCTCTAGCACTGATCCCCTTTATAGCCAATCACATTCGCAATCGTTCACCACCCCTTCATCTACGTTGTTTCCGAATACTGTGACATCAAATAGAAAAAAGAACGCGAGGTCAGATAGAGGTGCAATGTAATCATTCCAAAGGGACCAATTAGAGTCAAAGCAACAGTCTACCTTTGGAGGGCTGCCACCAAAACATGCCCCCCCAAACCTAACATGAACAGCAACCAATACACTGATAACTACCGAAAACTTTCACCTCGGGCAGTTTTGGAACCGAGTGCGCAGATAAAATGCCATGTCAGAAGGAGGGGGCGTCTTATTCAGCCAAAGTAGACCACAAGTGCGAAATAAAAAGCTTTTCCCGGAGCGAACACCAAGTCCCTTGGAGGATCTATCGTACGATTCGACCGTCGCTGTGTGCTTGAACTTAGTGATCGGTTTGCTTAAAAGAAGTGTGCATGATTTTAGCGTACTGTTGCTAGCTAACGGTACGCAAGATGGGATGTCGTGCTGGCTGCGTGAGGGGCAACTAACTCGAGAAGGCGAGGCATGATCCTATTGGTTGGTGCGCCAAGTCTATATACTCATGGAGAACAAAGCGGAAGATGCAAGCGAATATATGAAGTAAACCTTGTGCTAATAGTAGTTAGTGATTAGAGATCTCGTAAAGACGATACACGCTTCCGCTAACGAAAGCATAAAACTATAGTCGGAGTTGGATAAACGGCGGTTACTTGCCGTGTGCATGATGTATACATGAGTTAGTAATCTGCTCCTGAAGAAGAACTGGGATAGTATCTGAGCGCGGTTTGCAAAGTGTCAACACAAAACTTAAATGTAACATAGGCTATTTAGCCCGAATGCGCAAAAAGTATCTATGTGTTGTTTTACCTAAGGAGGTAGGTATGAGTTGTCCAATACCGCCACACACACATACATAGTTTGTACACACCAGGACTGAAGTAAACTTTTGAAACGAGGAATTATCGATTAACACGTAACATAATGCATGCTATTACTTAATAGATAGCATCGCTACCCATCCGCCGTCCTCGCGAACAAGGAAGTTTTCCGACCGCGGATTTCCGAATAATAGGTAGCCGTTTGTGTGTGCACCTGCGCTCTCCGGGCTCCGATAGGGGGCAGAAGCGAAGTCGATGCCTGAAGGCAAGCGGGGCCCGACGAGCTGCCCCCCCCCCCATATCCCAAGTTCCAATTACTTGCATGGTAACGTGAAACACACACCGCGCACATGCAGCCATACGTCGATATAAGAGGCTACCGCGTCATGCTCGCCATTTAACCCGTTTTGCTGGCGAGTGGGCAGACAGACCATACATGCCCCTGTGTGGGGTTGTGCCATGGATGCGAACCCCACGCTCGCAGGAATACCACATGCCCATACCCATCTGTCACATGGTGGACAATTCGCACACTTCCACATCCACACCTACCCACATGAACACTTACCCTCCGAAAGGCGTTCGTGCATAGCGAGCGAAATATTCCGATCACCCCGCATGCGGGAGCCGAGGATAGGGCCGGGTGGAGATTATCGGCGGCGGTGTTCGAAGCGAGGTAGGTATTCCTATCTCGTGGTGGGATGGGATGGGATGGGATGCATGGCATGTGCCGAAGGAAGGGTCCAAACGCCAAACGCCGAACGGGGGAAGTTGCCGGGATGGGTAGATGTTTATGGTGTTTTGGGGCCAGGGTGAGGTGGTTTGAGGTGAGGAGGGGGATGCGGGGTTATGCGACTGGGTACCCAAGTACCTACTTAGTATCCATCATTCATTGGTAGTTGCGTTCTTACAATCAGAACATCAAACCTCGCCTGGTTGTTCCTCAATAGTACAATCCTCCGGATAGCAAGGTAACAAGGTTGCGACATGTTGGAAATTCCACATGAGTTTGAGATCATCATGTGTTGTAGATCCTGCGTCTCGAATTTAGTCATACTTGCCATTTCTCAAATCGCGACCAAAACTCGGCGCATAAGAAGTGCTTGTTGTATCGAATAGCCCAGCATAAGCGACTAATCAGAAACGATTCTATTCATGACCTTAAACAAACTGTCGGTTAATGAGAAAAAAAAAAGCGCGAGTTATAACTTTGTGGATTACAGTTTACCAACTGGAGTTGATTTCGAAAATACAACCGCTCATGGTAGGAATTTTACGTGGCTTTTTCTTATCCCGCTTAAAAAATGGCAATGTGTGGCAAACTTTATCGCTCCTACAACATGATAGATTGAATCCTCTTATTGTTTCATAAAATGTGCTACATGTACACCCAACTCAAAGTCCGATAGTGCTACTCACATCCAACAGCATGATAAGCAGTCTCACGATTCAGAAACTGTTAGCCGATGCCCATTCCCTGTCTAGGCAGTGCAATCCTACCCCGTTCGGATAGGTAGACTGTACTCCAGTGGAGCATGCTCATGGCCTGTACCCGACACCCAATAATCGTCACAATTATACTTCAGCACCTCATTACCCCACGACGCCCATCCGGAAACAAGACTTCTGGCGAAGACTTCCAGTGCACTGTACCGCACCGGATCCGGCATATACGGCTGCAGCAGTTCTTTCAGACAGGGTTTCCGCGAGTGGATATCCGGTACAGCAGCAATCACTCTACGCTTAACCGTCGTCGCGTGCGTTATCGGATTCCACACATTTGGCGCCGCTCGACCAAGCAGGAGAATCTCGTAGGGCCTTCGCACGCCATCCATATCTAGAATAGGGTCACCTTTAGTAGTCGTCTTGATCCACACCCACTCCTCGATCAGACCCACATTCCACGTTTCGAACAATCCCCCGGTCCCAGCACGTGTTCTCGTAGCGATTCCTTGTTCGTAATCCATATACCCACCAGCGCGTTGTGCTCCAAGTAGCTGTCAAGGTCAAGTTGCATCAGCATTCTCCTCATGTTGGGCATACCGCCAACCTGCTCGTACGCGCCCTTCCGTTTCGCTGAGCGATTGGGCCACGGCGGGTCCAGTAGCACCAGGTCAAAGTGCCGTGGAAGGGCGTACTCATCCGTAATCTCACGAAACGAAGCACGAAAGGCGTCCGCGTGTGTGCAGTCACATAAGTAGTAAGTGGATCGAGGTGGTATTGTGAAACGGTACTCTTCGTCTCCCGCGGCATTTTGGGCAGTGCGGCCAGAGACGCTCATCTTTAACGGGCATTCTTCTGGATTGAAGAATGACGATGACCATGGCTGGCTCGGTTCGGTTCCGGTATCCTGTGCAGCGTCGGTGGCCTCACGTGCAGCTTGGTACGACGTGACCCACGTCTGTGCATGTGCTACATCTTCTCCCGCTGTTGCATAGAGCTCAGATGTCGCACCCAGAGTCGCCATCATCTTGTGCAAGTCAGAGGCGGTTTGGTCTCCCTTGCTTTCAGCCCATGCGGCCCACTCTCTCATACGGGATTCCAGCTCCTTCTCTGGGTCATCAATGCCCCCATGCTGTGGCCTCTGATGCGATATTGTGCGAGGCGCACACCATGGTTCCGAAACATGTGCTCGAATTTCGGCCAGTGCAGATTCAATTAGGGCCTTGTACTCAACATGGTGCGCTTCATTAGAGGATTCGTGCGCTTTACTTGCCTTGGCTGTTTTTGCCCTGGGCTCATAGTCTTCCCTGGGGATGGGCTCGTCCCGCGGAACAGTTGATAGAAGTGTGTCTGAGCGATCCTGGGAGATGGCGATTGAGGTTGGTATGTCAATGAGGGTGACGGTGCAGTTGGCGTTCTGGTAGAGGATAGGTGAGCGTGGTTGAGCCATGATAATGTCGGAATGTGAGAAGGGAAAAGAGGAATTCAATTAGTACCAGCTTCTTCTTCAATAAACATAGGCGTAGTTGTCGTTGTCGACGAAGCCGATTTCCTGGAGAGAATGGAAGTGGGTTGATGTAAAGTAATGTTTGCTCCTGCCTCCATAACAATGAAGTGTGGCGTTCAACTGTGGCGTCCAATTATGGCGCCCGTGAAGTCAAGTTAAGCTTATCCGTCGGTGCTGTTGGTTTATCCGGGTTGCATCGGCATCGGCCCATGGGCACGCAAACCTCGGCAACGTCATTGAAGGCACTCCACTCCACTCACCATTCCAATATCTAATATCTAAAATCATGAGCGACCGCGACATCGACATCGATCACGATAACGAATGCCCGCAACTTTAGTCCGCCATGACCATCTCGGAGTCAATACGAATATCATGAGCACTCGTGCACCGCAGGCGCAAACAAATGCGACACCCACTCTGGTGCAAGATGGCAGAAAGAACAAGGTGGGCAAGAAGAGCCCAGAGTACCTCTTGAAGAGCCTCATTGCAGGCGGCATCGCAGGATGTGCCGCCAAAACCGTAGTAGGCCCTCTAGACCGCGTCAAAATCCTCTTCCAAACACGCAACCCCCAATTCGCAAAGTACACAGGCTCATGGTCTGGATTCCCTACCGCCATGTACGACATTTACGCCTCGACCGGTGTGCGTGGACTATTCAAAGGCCACTCAGCAACACTCCTCCGCATCTTCCCCTACGCCGGCATCAAGTTCCTCGCGTACGAGCAAATCCGCGCGCGCGTCATCAAAAACAAATCCGAGGAGACTGTTGGTCGGCGTTTCGTGAGCGGCAGCCTGGCAGGCATGGTCAGCGTCTTCTGCACATACCCGCTAGAAGTCATCAGGGTGCGCCTAGCGTTTGAAACAAGAGCAGAACACACAAGCAGTCTCTTGACCATAATACGCAAGATATACGCTGAAACGCCGCCTCCAATAGCCCACAAGCCGTCCGGCCTCGTTACCACGGCTGCAACGCAGGTTGTGGAAAAGGTCACGCCGCGCTCAGGCCTGCCTAATTTCTTCCGTGGGTTTATACCCACGTTGCTGGGAATGGTGCCGTACGCGGGTGCCTCGTTCCTCGTACACGACACTATGTCGGATTTCATGCGTTATCCGCTCCTCGCGCCGTACACGACGCTTCCCAATACCTCGCGCGAGGAGTCGACGGTGTCAACACACAAGCCCGCGCAATTGAAATACTGGGCTGAACTCAGTACGGGCGGCATCGCGGGCTTTGTTTCACAAACAGTATCTTACCCGCTGGAAGTTATTCGGCGGCGGATGCAGGTTGGCGGCGTGGTGGGTGATGGCCATCGCTTGAGCATGGCGGAAGTAACGAAGAGAATCTATCTGGAAGGCGGGTGGCGAGGCTTTTTCGTAGGTTTGACGATTGGATATGTAAAAGTAGTGCCACTGGCTGCCACGAGTTTCTATGTGTATGAAAGGGGCAAATATTATTTGGGCATATAGATAGTCAAAGGATGGCATCATTCACCAAGGCGTTTTGGAGCATAAAGCTGACCCGTTAGAAACCTGGGTTTTTGAGCATTTGGGTTGAGCGTCATTAGGCCGAGGAAATACCCGGTTTGTTAGACTTAAATCTACTTCATAGTCTGCACCAACTCGCGATATATCTTCTTTAGATCTGCAACATCGCCTTCCAGTTCCTCCACCTTCTCCGTCTTCTCGCCTAGTAACTCGAGTGTGGTATCATACCTCTGTTCCATTTCCTTCAAGTCTTTCTCTAGCGCGTCGACTTTCTGGTTGAGATTTCGCTTTTCTTCCACTTCACGCATCAACTTTACTACTTCTTCCCGAGCCTCGTCACGCTGGGCACCCAATCGAGCTAATTCTTCCTTGGAAGTCGCTTTTTCAGACTCGAGCCGTCGGACAGCGGCACTCATGCGCTCGACCAGTTGAACGGACGGACCCGCACCGGCAGTTGATGCAGATATCATGTCGTTGATGGTCATTTGGGGCGAAGAAACGTTCTCAAATGGCTCATCGTAGTCCATGGTGTGAATAGACGGTGTGTCCGGTATATTAGCGCCATTGATATTGGTCAAGCTTGCTATTGAATCTTGCCGTTGTGGAGTACCAAGCTCAGGAGTGCGAACTTTGGGTGTCGAGCGATGGCGCGAATTCGATGGACGACGGATGGCATCGTCGAACATACGATCCATAGGTGAGAGGGGCATGGCCATATCTATGCCAGATGAGACAGGGCGAGGCATGGATCTGCGGTTGTAGATGCCTAATGGATCTGGTGAGTGTCTTCGACGTGGGTCAGATGGTGAGTCTGCGCGCAAATGGTTCGCATCGCTGACGCTTGGCTGCTGTGACATCTCCAGCTTCCATTTGCCTTTCTCTTCCTCCAACCGTTGTTGGAATTCTGCCTCCCACACCTTCTTCTCCCGCTCCAGCTCTGCTCGCGTATCTTGTGCAGTTGTCTCAGCCTGTGTGCACCGGACTTGCATTTTCTGCATCGCTGCGCGCTGTCCGGTAAGGTCATGATCTAGCGTTCTGGCCTGCTCGCTGACGTTTTCAAGCTCATCTTCTAGGCGCCGTGCCTTTGAATTTACGTCTCTGGCCTTTCGTCTAACGTCAGACTCCCGCTTTGCCGTTTCGTCGCGGTCCTTTTCCAGTGCCGCAATACGAGAGTTTAGATTGGTTTCAATACCATGCCAATTTTCAGACGCGAGGGAGTACTGTGATTGTAATGTCTCAATCTGGCGAAGAAGCTTTGCTTGTGAATCACCAGTCACGGATGACGTAGCTTCTTCTGTGCGACTCCGAAGTAGCTCTAGCTTGGATTCAAGGTTCTTTTCATCATGTCAGTGGTGGTCATTGAAAAGGAGGCTTGAAGACGTACGATAATCTCACCGCGCAGTTCTAGCTCAACAATCTTTGCCCTCTCTTCCTGGCTCTTGGCTTCATCTTTTGAGTTTTGAATTTCTCGCTTTGCGCGATCCTCTGCAAGCTTCTTTTCTATGCGCAAATTCTCCAGGTCTTCCTTCAGCGAGGCGGTGACTCTTTTTTCTGCCTCCAAGGCTCCCGTTTGGACTCTTTGCTCAGCAGTTTCTGCTCGTGAGAGGGCGTCGCTTAATTGCTTTCGTAACTCTGCAATGGTCATCCCTGCTTCCTCGCGCTCTTCTTGGATGAGCTGGAGGTCAGTTTCGATTTTGGCCAGGATTTTCAACTTTTCTTGAGCTGCTCGATCGGCTGCTTCTGCGCGCTTGGCTCGCTCTGACTGTTCTGTGATGCTCTTCTCGGCCTTGGATAGACGCTGCTTGAGGGTGGCGATGTCCTTGTTGTGGTCGAGGGCCTTTGCGCGGAGAGTTTTGACGGTTGTCAGATGCTTCATCTCTGTCTTGGAGAGCCTCTGGCCCTCTTCCATGAGGGAAGAAATACGCATATCCTTCTCTGCCAGCTTTCTATCTGCTGGTGTTGTGTCTGTATCGTCTGTTGTAGCTTTGGCTGAGGTGGTAAGCTGTTGGGCAAGGTAGGTGAGCTTAGATTGCAAGGCGTCGATACGCTCTAGGTGGGCGTTGAGCTCGTCATGATGGCCGCGGATTGTCTGCTCATGGGCCTCCTGTAGTGCAGACAGCTCGGCGAGGAGCAGGTCTGGGTCTCTCGTGCTGGGTTCGCTGGTGTCGTCCGGCCCTGCAGGTGTCGAAGTGTCCTTGCCTGTGTCCTTGTCCATGTCCATCGATGGCCGTGAGAGGTTACTGTCGACCGAATGCTGGGGCGAGGCCGGTTGTGGAGTCACAATAGAGGGGATGGACATGGAAGGTGTAGGTATCGAGGTCGGTTGTTGAATATCCAGGGAAGGCCGTGGCGAGGCAGAGACGGAGACAGAGGCTGAGATAGCTTCCTCATCTGGTCGCTCGCCATTTCCTGTTCCTGTTCCTACTCCAGTTCCCTTATTGACCGCGACTGCCTTGGCTAATCGGTCTTGGAGTCGTGAATTGGGCCTGCTTCTCGACGAGTTGCGTGTATTGCTCACCCCACCAACACCATTGACGCTCCCAGCACCACCAGCACTACCCGAATCGACTGGCTTGCCCTGTCCATCTTCCGTCAATATCGTGTCCAGCCGCGACTCGAGGCCTGATATGGCATTATTCCACCACCCTTTCCCGCTCATTGTGTCGTAATGCTAATTTCGAGTCTCGAGTCTCGTGTAATCACCGGCCACTTGTTCTCCTTTTGCTTTTGATCATGGCGGTCTGTTTGTGTCTGAACAGCTCTTCTGGGAAATCGAATAGTTCCAATATAAGCGCCTTAAATGTT
The DNA here is from genome assembly GCA_021365335.1 of Phaeosphaeriaceae sp. PMI808. Classification (NCBI taxonomy): domain Eukaryota; kingdom Fungi; phylum Ascomycota; class Dothideomycetes; order Pleosporales; family Phaeosphaeriaceae; species Phaeosphaeriaceae sp. PMI808. The sequence continues at coordinate 757,547 of JAJTIZ010000005.1, forward strand.
GTCGTGTCCTCTCCCGGAACGTTGAGCCTTGTCAGCAGAATGGCGTATCCCTAGCGCCACTGGTCGGACCCTCGCACTACCCTTCCACGTGATTTCCTGGAACAACGAATACCTGCGATTCCAATTTCATCTAAACGCCCAAAATGGCTCTAGCAGTAAGATCTATCTTCTCGTCTGTAGTCTATACATCCTTGTTCCAGGATATCGCCCCCGCAACCATGTGGCAGACTCACTAAACTCTACTCAGGCAATCGGCCAAATCCGTTCTACAGCCTCAATGGCAAACAACTTGGCGCAGTGCCACAGCCTTGTCCAAAAGGCTTCTGCAGCGGGTGCCAAAGCTCTTTTTCTACCTGAAGCCTCCGACTATATTGGGTCTAGCGAGTTGTGCAAGTCAGTTGAAAAATCCGAGTTTGTCATTGGCCTGCGCAAAGAAGCGCAACGGTATCGCATATCTATCAACGTTGGCATTCACGAGCCTGCTCCAGGAAAGAAAGTGAAGAACACTTTGATCTGGATTGACGAACAAGGCCAAATCACGCAGCGATACCAGAAACTTCATCTGTTCGATGTCAATATTGCCAACGGCCCACACTTGATTGAATCGGAAAATGTAGAGCCTGGAAAAGAATTGCTCAACCCCTTTAACACTTCAATTGGCAAGATTGGCGCGTTGATTTGCTTTGACTTGCGTTTTCCTGAGCCTGCCCTCGCGCTTCGCGCCCGCGGTGCACAGATTTTGACTTATCCATCCGCTTTCACTACAACGACGGGAAATGCAGGACACTGGGAAGTCTTGCTACGAGCTCGTGCGATAGAAACACAAAGCTATGTCATTGCGGCCGCACAAGTAGGTACACACGATGAGAAAGGCAAGAGGCGAAGCTATGGGCATAGCATGATTGTTGACCCGTGGGGGAAAGTGGTTGCACAGCTAGGTGGAGATGAAGGAGGGCACGCTAAAGGGCAAGATGAGGGAGGAATAGCGGTCGCAAATATTGATTTGGAGTACGTTGAGAAAATCAGAAAAGAAGTGCCCCTAGCTAGACGTACGGATGCATATCCTGAAATTTCGTAATGGGAGGATGCACCCTTAGCATATGTTGTATCATTATCGTACGACGCTACTTAGGTATCTAGACCCCTGCCCTGAGATTCAAGAGCTCCAAGAGCCTCTCCAAACCCTTGAAGCCAATGAACGGTACTCTCTCGTAAATATTTACACAATGGTAGCAATGCAACGAACATCAAAGCCGCCTCTCCCGTTCTATATAATCAGTTTATATCCAACCCCCTAACAAGCTTCGCTTTCGCCCCTAGACTGAGAAATGCTAGATTATGGTTTCTTTCATCCGTACAACCCTCAACTCTCGACTTGACTTCTCCAACCGGACATCCCTCCAATTCCGCCATCCTCTCCAACATTGCCGTAAACAAACTTCCCCCTTTATTTGATTCTTCTAGATGCGGCCCCTGAGTCCTCGGTGGTTCAAATTCCGGCACAGGACCGCCTGATGGCCAACTCCAATCATGCGTCCCATGCTCGTGGTACACATTTAACAGTGTGATCTCGCCACAGGGATCAGAAGGGTTGATGAGCATATCGTAGAGAAATTCCGGACCTACACTTAGCGCCGCTTCCGCGAAGCAAAATTCCATCTCCTCGCGAAGCGACAATTGAGTACCGTCCATGGCACGGCCATACGTGCGCTGATGAATCCAGCCATGGCCATGATACCGCCCCGTCAGCATACCGTGATCAAGCGAAATATACATCGACACAAGCGGATCCCGAGGAAGCGATTTGATGAATTCGAGTTTAGCCTTGTGATGCATTGGTGCAAGTTGATAAAGTAGTAACAACCCAGCATTAACCAATGAGACGTTTTGTGGCTGTACAGCGACGCAATTATCTGGCCACGTTAATTCATCCATTATGGCGTCTACGACATCATATCTGGCGACACAATGCGAGAGCCAGCGGAGGTTGATTTCTCCGCCAAAAGGGAAATCGGCTAGGGCGTGGCGGAGCTCTTTTTCCATGAAGCAGCGAGTGATGGAGTGCTCGTATGTTTGGATGAGGGTTTTTACTCGTGGATTTGCGTAGAGACTTGCGATTCTTTTGCCGTTTTCGAAGGGGAGGTGTTGGATGGTTTGTAGGACGAGCTCGGGGGGGACACGTAGTGAGGTTAGGAATTGAAGGCCAAGTGGGAGATCTGGAATCTCCATTTTGGTATTTGTGTGATAATAAATGTGTTCTCAAAAAACAGGATCTCCAAGTATAATTGTGTTTGGTGATGGTTATGACTGTTCAGGTATTGCGAGTTGGTTTCTCGTTCAGAGAATAGAGAGTTGAGTGAAATTTGTTTGAGTTGATAAAATGTGTTTAATTCTATCTTGTAGTAAGCGGATATCTACGTATATATACTGTATGTGAAGACTGTGATGGGGCTGTGCGAGGACCCTGATGTCCGATCCTCTTGACGTTTCCATGGTTCACACGCTAGTAATACCGTTTCTTGGTCACACTTGAATTCCGTCGAGTCCATGTTTGCTGCGCGCTTCACAAAGTTCAACCCCGTTGACTGTTTGCAGTTGTGCGCGTGTCATAGCGCAAACAGGAAGCATACTGATTTCGCCGTACCTTTTCGCGACTGAAGAAAAATAAAGTGCACGATTTACTTATTGAGTTTTTTACTTCTTCAAGACAATACATTACATCATTCCCAACATTTTGGGAAGTTTTGCATGATACAAAGAAGAATAATGCAGAAAAGAATAAAAGCCTGGTGATCTACCGAATACCCAAGGGTGAGCCATTCCCTACCCATGGTACACGTATTCCGTGAGAGCATCATAAGCAACAAGATTCGTTTCAATGAAGTCATGTTACCTACTTCGATGCCGAAAAACTTTAGGAGCTTCATATGTGACTTGGGTGGAGCCCTTCAAAAGCTGACCAACACCGTGTATTGTTTAGGCAACTTCATAATACGACATGATCTCGTTAAGCACAGTTAGACGCACATGCTTAAGTGCTCGATAGTGAAAATGCTTATCCATGCCTTGCTATGCTTTACAGTAACGCCGTTCCTGGGGTATAATGTAATCTCGCTTCGTTATTGTGTCCGCTGGCCTTGCAACTTTGTGCCTACTCCAAATCGATGCCTTCTCTCTCTGCTGCCTGAAGAATGAATGTACGCGTTTTGGCGTCTGGCACCAAATCCAGTGGGACATGGTCTTCATTGTCTCTCTTGTCGAATTCTGCTCCTCTTGTCAACAGCAGCAGAGCTGCGTCCCCATGTCCTTCGCTTATCGCATGATGCAGCGCAGTCATACCATCAATATCTGTCGCATTCAGTGGGCTTTTTGCATTGAGCAATTCTTTGAGCATGGGAACGTTCCCAACGGCTGCTGCGCGATGAAGTGGGAGCTGGCCTCTCTTGTCCTTTATACGTGCGCTTGCAGGAGGTTTCTGGCTGAGCAAAGTACGAGCAATATCTAGGTTAGACTTAGATGCGCAGAAATGCAATGCAGTCTGACCGCTGTTGCTCTTTGCATTTACATCGGCATCTTTAGCCAGTAAAAGGTCTACAATGGCTTCGCCATCTTTACGTGAGCATGCCATCATCAGTGATGTCCATCCCGATCCATCTGCTGCGTCAGGGTCGAAACTCTTGGACTGCACAAGAATTTGTACAATCGCAAGGTGGTTGAAAGATACAGCCCAATGAACAGGGAGGCGATCGTCTAGGTCGCGTAAAGTGGCAAGTTGAGGGTTTGCGGCAAGGAGGGATTCGACTTTCGAAGCTGTGACAACCACGTCAGTGTTTACTGTATAGTGGGGTGGTCATGGTGCGGGCAGCATACTTTGCCCCTCACGACAGGCCTCATGTATAGCATACTTGGCTTTGTAGTCTTCCATATCTCTTGCCTATGGGCTATTGTGGTTGCTATAGGCTCTCGTACGGGTAGATATCATGGTTTGTCTAGGTACCTAAGGTTGATGAGAACTAACCCCACGTGCCCCACTTACTCATACCACCGAGGTACTTCTTACCCTTTTTAGTCAATGCACTGTGACCTCACAAGCTTAGTTTCCTCAGGCCATGGTATAGCTATCAACCACCTAGATAATCCGTGAAATGCTAGGTATCTATACAAAGAGGAAATATGATGAAATTGAGACGTAGCGTTCTAACGTTCCCACGACTAACCATACAACACTGTAAATTGATATCTTGGCGCGTCTTGTATGTCTTGTGGGAGGTTTTGGGATGGCGTGAATAGCAGTTAGCCTCCCTCGTACAATAATCAAATTCAACCAACTAGCCACCACAGGTCATAGTTCTGATTTGTCAAGTGACCCCTCCTCTAATGCCATTTGTCGTTTTTGAAGCTCCAAGATGTGGTAGAGAAAGCTTGGTCGTATGCTGAGCACGCCCACAAGACTTAGTAAGACCATGAGCATGATACCTAGGCCAACTCCAAAAAGAACAGCATCCTGCTGCCGACTGACTTTTCGAAACCAAGCTTTGGTTTCTTCAATTGCGAGATTTTGGTCTAGTGCGCGCTGAGCGCTTTTCATGCCAGGAAGGCCGTCAAGGGATTGGTGATTCCATCGTTTTTGGTAGTCGAACAGTTCCTGTTTTTCAAGCATCTTACGTGCCCAATTGTCCATCGTTTCACGCGGCTTCCAATCATCGTTCGTATTGGTGCTTTCTGAATGCTCAACCATGGTGACTGCATCTCTTATACCCTCATCAGTGGTTTTTGTGTTTCCATTATTCATGATAGGCACCCCAAAACCACAGCTAGTTTGCACTTTCTTGATTTTCAGCACAATGATCGCCCTGGCGCCGGTAACATCTACATCATCCCCATTTTCAGTCGCCATTTTTGCTCTCAACTCTTGATAGTGCTGATCCCATTTTTCCACAACTCGGCCCTTGCAGAACAGCCTCATGATTTGTGGGGACGGGCCAAAGGAGCAGAACATGATAGTCACTCGGCCATTCTCGTAGACATGAGAAATAGTTTCGCACCCGCTGCCAGTGGCGTCTAGGTAGGCAACCGTGTTGGGTCCAAGGACAGAAAAGCTGCGTGAAGGATGCCCTTTAGGTGAGACATTGATGTGATCGCCTGCCCAGGGAGCACTGGCGACGAAGAAAAGTGGTTGAGATGTTATGAATTCGAGGTGATTTTCGTCTAGGGCTGGATAAAACTTGACCATTCTCTGATACTGATGTCTTTAGATATGATGTTAGGGTTTTTACAAATGAAGTTCCTATCTCAGCGGTTTTCTCCAATTGGACGAAGGGTGTCGAGTATGATGGCTGGTTGTGGTTTCAAGATAGCTCGGTGAACCAAATTCTCGCTTAGGTAAGCAAGAAAAGAAGGAATCTTAACCTTCTTTTCTTTCGATCGACCTATCAACTCGAGCAACCTGTGTGAACATCCAAAGATAACCGTCTAGTCCCAACAACTTGGAGACGCTCTATCAGCTTGTCGCCGTGGCTCCATATGATTCAGTGCGCCTCCACGCGACCTCTTCACGCGCAATACGGTCGTTCGCCGTGCCTCTATACACCGCACAGCATGCCCCGGTAGCGATGCTTACTCTCTGGTCCCGGGCAGCGCAGAACCCGGGTACCTGCAGATGTATATCCAGTGTCTCCAATGTGCCGGCCATGGCTGCACGCCGTGGCCACACTTGCCTTCCCCGTTGTTGGGCGTTGGGGACCCCGACCTCGACGTTCTTCTACACAACCATTTTCGCTGCTGGGTTGGCCATGGATGCAAAAGCAAAAGTAGACAGAAATAGACAATGGGACGATGCTTTTTCACAGCTACGAGAAGCATTGGATCATCCGCTAAACCCAACGAGCACACAACAGAAGGCAGAGAGAACGAAGAAATCGGCGGAGCCCCAAACCTATGGCCCACAGGAACCTGGTGGCTCCCCCCAAGACTCTGACTGGGACACGGTTCGTCGTCTCGCTAGCACAGACCTCGGTGATGAGCTTGCTCTACACGACTGGGAGGTGTCACGGCTCGATTCTGCTGCACAAACATGGGCTGACTTAGGCTTCGACTCACGCATGCCTGGAGCACAGGTGCTAGCATGGCCGGCAAACACAGGCCGTGATCTCATACCGTATCATCTGCCACCTCAGTCACTATGGGCACCCGATTCGCTGCGTTGGAAGGCAATGCGAAGGCGACATTCACACAAAAAACTAGCCATGCAGGAAATGGTCACTGGCCTGCTCATCCATAACTTGATCCGGCACGCTGACCTGGCGCGTACCTTGACTAAAGCAGATGACCTACTTTCTCGTTTATCGCCTGAGATTCGACATATTTTATCCTACACAGAGGAGCAAGCGAGTACTGTTCGCGCAGACTTCCTTCAAGACATGGAACGACTGCATCGTGTCCATGCGAGTAGTCCAGTGGAAATGATTAACCGAGCCAGAATGCTCGTGACCCAAACAGCAGCCCCAAGTTACTTCCAAGACGCCGACGGTGATTTCTACGACATCTGTAAGCAGATGAATGAAAGTATCAAACAGCTCGTTCAGAATTGTGGTAAGGGAGATGAGAGAGAAAAGGGTGTGGTTATTGCAAAAATTTGCCATAATCTGCTTGTCTCGACAGCATCCCCAGACCTTCATACGTTTAATATCCTTATTTCTGGATTTACACTGTGGCGCCGTGCCAGATTGGTTGACGATGTCATCGCTGCACTCTTCGCATCGAAAACTCGTCCCAACGAGTTACTTTGTAGGCAGATCCTCGATCATTATACAATGCAATCTCGACCAGAGGACTTCACTCGTTTTGTAGCTAAGATGCGAGGTGTCGGTGACGCACTTACGCTCGCTAGCCCTACTATCAACATCAACGAAGCTGGTCAAGAGAGGTTGATCAGAGTCAATGCAGAAAAAATCTACCAAAAAGTCTACCCTACGCCCATGGTCTTCGGCTCGCTGATCAATGGCGTTTTGAAGTTCGCGGGCTTTGACCGTGCTTTAGACGTTTACTATGAGATGAAAGCTGATGGCTGGGGCTTGACTATTCCTGGGCTTACCAGGCTCCTTGCTGATTGCGTTCGCCGTGCCGACTGGCAAAGTGGGATATATGTTTGGGAAGAAATCAACAGCATAAAAGCCAAAGTTAAACCAAGCTATGTTGCCAAAGCCTACCATCATATGCTTAGCTTGTGCTCTGTCACTGGCAATACCGTTGCATTCAATCAAATCTTGAACGAGGTTGCGAAAAGAGGATTTGATCAGAAGAACATCCTTAATGCCGCCTTGAAGACAACACGCTGGGCACAGCACAAGAGAAACAACTTAGCACCAGCATGGGCAGCCGACAATCTGATGATTGCAGTTTCAGGCTACGCGAATGATGCAAGTCCCTTTAATAAGATGGTCGATGACTATCTACCAGACGATGTGGAATTAGGCGCAGGCGATTCCACACAGCCGTCATCAGAAGGATCGCCAGCAATGCAGAATCAGGAGCATAATACGGAAGACATGAAAGAACGTACCCCTATCGACCCAATGGAGGCTTGGTCAGCGTGGGTTGAACATGAGGTTGGAGAGAGGCCCAAGGACCCTAAACTTTGATGATGATCATCGGTATACACGAGACGTCATAGTAGTACAATGAAGATGTAGATCACTGTACATTAAAAAGCATTAGATTGATGTTACATCTTTGTTCCGGAGGATTTTATGAGGGATGCTAGGGGACAAGATGGTTTTCGCCTCTGTAGAAACACCCTGTATCAAGACATCCATTACATCATGTCGCAGAGTTCCAAAAAAATATCACGACACCTGGGCAGCTCCACTTGTCACGTGTTCTATCTCTTCATGCATATAGTACTGTGTTTTTCGAGAAGATCTGGAATGATGACGAGCTCGAACCAAAACCAAGACTGTTGTTCCATTTCCCCGTGTGTCACCAGACGTAGGCATGCGCCAAGTCCTTCGTGGTTTTCCATTGATCTATTTAGATTAACAGTACCGTATCGTAATATACGACCTCGCTTCTACAGCTATCCACTCTCTCGCCATGTCCTCTTTCCCAACGAATCCCCAACCCCGTTTGTTCACCTGCGAAAAACAACGAGTCTGCACCCGCGGCGGCCAGACCGACTGAAGGTACTAGTTCACTATTTTGAGACTCGAGTGGCCAGGGTCTGGACGGGACAATTTCGTTTAGGTGATAAAGGTTCATATGCATTTGTATTTCTCTAGACATTTATCGTCTGCAGCTGTTGATGCGGCGGGTGGCTGCAGGCACTGCTAATTTTGATCGCCAGCATGCTTCATTCTTCCTGTTGCACGACATGACTTCAGATCGGCATTGACCCGTTTCGATCTCCATATATTACCCTCGCCATACTTGTGCGCAGAAATGGAAGATTGTCGAATTTCGCCTGTCCCTGCAGCATGCTGCTTTCCGTAACTTGCTGAAAGTGGAAACGTTGATCCGAAGAGCGCTGTTGAATCTACAAATAGACGTGCATGGTACTATGGCGATCATATTAATAACGGCAAGACAACAGGGATGCACCAACCGCTATCTGCCTATGAAGCGAACCTGATCTGATTCAACCCGTTCAAGTTCAATGGCCCGCCGCCCATGCCGTCTGATCCGCACACTGTTGCATCTTAGTCGGTCTACGCCATCTCCATATAGCGAAAAAAATCGAAGCTCGCCAATGGTTGTTAGCAGAACGGATATCCAACTTGGACTCTGCAATACTCCCGTCCTCTGTACCCGTCTGTTGAAAAGTCATATACTTAAGATTATGCTATATTTTCGCCCGCTCCACAAAAATATAGCTCCAGAAAGGTACAGCATGATACTAGATGAAGAGAATGAGAAACTGGGAGGGCGCGATAACGAAACTTTCTAGTTACCCAGGCCATACACGAGACTTGCCACACACATCATCGTCCCCATGTTCAGCCGTGACACACATGCAGGGATCCATTAGTACAGCAGCTAACAGATGCCTGTTCCGTAAATTACGGTGTGGAGTGGTCGGGCCAGAACAGACGTTGGGATCGATTGCCAATCGTGCATAACTGGAAAGAATAATCCCTTGGAAGGCGCATGATGTGCGGCAGGAGCTGAAAGATAGCGCTACTGGTAGTCGTATAGGCACTCAGGTGTCTAGCATCGTGACCGAGAATTTGGGTATGCGAGTGCTGATCTGGAGAGTGAAGTGGCTGGGCGAAAAAGGCGACTAGCGATCAGGGACCACCGGAGAACCTGCATACTAAGTCTAGAAAGAAGGTTTTGGCTCGAGCAAAGAAGTCCGTATTGCAGATTGTAGACCGTGGACAAGGGACACAGGGAGTGAAACGTATGCTGTAGTGCATAGACGCTGTCTCAATGTTGCACAAGTGGGCATGTCATTTAGCACTGTGGTGATGCTTCCCGGCGCAATTGCATCGTATCCCTCTAATCACTCGACATCAGCGGCTCGTCAAACCACTTGCTATCCAATATGCATCTTCATTCAACGTTGGCCAGCTGTCGCGTGCACTATGCCAGATGCGGAACAGTAGTGCTTTATCCAGATTACCTGTCCGTATCTTTCGCCTCGAACACTGCAGTCACAACCTACTGTCGCTGGCCATGTGAAATGTGGCGAAAGGTTAATACTTGGTACAGTGAGTATATGAAGCCGAGCAATTCTTGCTTGCAATGTTGATCTAGTTCCTCCGGCTCTTTATATCAACCCGCTCCTAACTCCACCCTGATTTCACCTTCAAGAAAATATTTGTACCCACTTCTTCATTTATTAGTACCAAATATTACTCGGCTTATTGTAAGCAACTATGCAATACAGATTTGTATCCGTTCTTGCCGCAGGCACCTTGGTTGCCGTTGGCAACGGCGCACCTATTGTACGATGACTATGCATACACTTTTCATTGATCCATCGCTTACCAGTAACAGGCGCAGACATTCAGCATTGGCGACCCAGCCCCAACTGTAGGCAAGCCATCAACTGACGTTACCTGGGGCAAGCGCGACCTTGTCTTTGGAAAGCCAGCGAACACAATCAACCTTGGAAAACCATCATCAGATGTTACCTGGGGCAAGCGTGATGATACAGTGCCTGCAGACACTATCGAGCAAGGCAAGCCTTCAAGCGAAGTTGTCTGGGGGAAGCGTGATATTGTATTCGACCCGCCAAAGGATACCATCGAGCAAGGCAAGCCTTCAAGTGAAGTCGTCTGGGGAAAGCGTGACATTGTTTTCGACCAGCCAAAAGATACCATTAACAATGGCAAGCCATCGACCATAGTCACCTGGGGCAAGCGAGACATCACCTGGGATACACCGGCCGACACGATCACCATTGGAAAGCCATCTACGGATGTGACTTGGGGCAAGCGCGAGGCAGAGGCAGACAAGCCCAAGGATACCTTCAAGCTCGGCAAGCCATCGTCCGTCGTCACCTGGGGCAAGCGCGACCAGCCCGAGCCCATCATCGAGCTTGGAAAGCCGTCAAGTGATACTACTTGGTCTTAGAGGCAAGTTTCTTCTCCAGGGTTTCTTTAGGTACGTGTGGTGCAGACCAATCAAGGGGTGTGTCTATTTACTGACTTGCTCTTTAGCCCGATTAGCTGTATTTCGTCCTGTTGATATGTTTGAGAAGGTACTTCGTTTTAGGACGAAGAAATGTAGAATCACTGTCGCTACACCTTGTATACTGTAGCAGAAAAGAGGATATCCGAAGGTCTGGGTTGGTTCTCGCTTTCTGTAGTAATTAAAGAGTCTTTACCATTTACCGGTGCGCATGTAACATATGCTACTCATAGGGATGTAGAATCCGTGGCTGGGCTTTGGTAATGCTATGATATTGGTAGTGCACGACTAGGCTCGTCGGATCTCCCACTTGACGCCCGTGATGCTGACTTCCTCACCGGCCTTCTCGTCGTAGTCGAACCATTCATCTTCGGCGAGGTCGATGGCGGCAAATTTGGTGCCGGACTCTGCTCCTGTGGCGAGGAACTCTCCCTGGAGAACAAGTTAAAAAGTGACGCTAGGCTGGGTAGACATGAAAGTGCGAACCTCGGCTTTGAATTCGGTAAACTCAAGCCCTCTACAGTCAAACTCGAGAATATTAACTGTCTTGGGTGGATCTGTCTGCTCGTATGTGGCTGGTGCCGCCTTGATATTGGCTGAGTGTTCTCTCTGAAGATTGTTAGACAGGATGATATAGACTAAACAACGAGGCAGGCTGAGCAACCTTACAGTTTTTGCACTTCCATACAAAGTTGGCCTCGCCTCTGCTGCCACTAACTTCGTTTTGTTCGAAGCGGCTTATGGAGATAAAGTTGGGATGTGTTTCACGACATGACGTGCACTGGACTTTGAATGTGTAGAAGAAGGGCGATTCCTCGGTGTCGAGGGGACGTAGATCCGTCACGCCATTGAGTTCTGCTTTTAAGGCTAGCGCAAGAACCATGATGAATGCAAGAAGGGAGTATGGGTGCCTGGTGTTGGTGTTGGTGTTGGTGTTGGTGTTTGTCCCCCCACCCCCGCGGTGAGAATGGGGTAGGCAAAGGAAAGGGAAGACGCGCCGGAGCTTTGGCCAACTTTTCGCCGACCAGCTTTCTTTCTCGCCAACATCATACATCACATCTAAACGTTACCTTGGTACCTACTACACTTCAAATACGCAGTCGCAACCATGGCCGTAAGCACCCAATACCCCCTTCTCTTGCGTATGCGCTTTCACTTCTCACATTATCATACTAACTGGGCCCAGGCAGTCGCACCCTTCAACCCTCGGCCGCTTCTCCAGAGCTTGTATGTCGTCGCGCATCGCATATTCTCATGTTACCACCAACTAACCTTTTCGCTAGGGTCGACAAAGACATTGTTGTCCGATTAAAGTGGGGTGAAACCGAATACAAAGGCAGACTCGTCTCAGTCGACTTGTACATGAACGTCCAGCTCGCCAACACCGAAGAGTTCGTGGGCGGAGTATCGTCGGGAACCCTGGGCCAAGTCCTGATACGGTGCAACAACGTGCTATGGATTGGTAAGGCGGATGAGGTTCAGCCCAAAACAATCAATGACACGGCCATGAGTGGCTGAGGCGCCGTCAAGTTCCCACCTGACTTCGAGTCTGAGATGCATGGGCACGAGAAGCTACGAAAAATGAATGTGCTAGAGAGGCTTGCGCATCGATTGCGCGTATAGGATAGCCTACGGGCTGGCTTTGGCCTTTGGTAGCGTGTGCGAACGTGAGCACACTATCGTCACACGTTCGTTACAACCACAAAGCCAATACGTCGAAATTATCAAGGCCACCAAGACTTATGCAGGCATCGGCTAGAATATCCTACTTTTGAAAAAAAAGCATGCGAGAGCTAATCAACTTCTTCTACAATCAGCTTCTTCCTTTGACCTTCACCTGGCCCTTGCCCCTCTCCTATCACGTGAGCCTTCAAATCCAGCCCTCTCAACCCTCCCTCGAGACCCAGATTAGCACTCAATCCTATTCTTTCATCCTGATGCTTGTACATTTTCCTCAACCGCAATGACTTTAACCCCCCGAGCGCGCTCGTTGCATGCTCCCGCACTAGGGCATCCACATCCTCATCCCTAACCCACTCCACTACCCTTTCTACCTCTTCTTGCTGTGGCATGCCCAGTTCAATTGCAGCGCCTTTGTTTGATTCTAGCGCATCGTTGAGACCACGCAATAGCCCTATAATAACAAGCATCGCAGCTCGTCGCAATATACCTTTCGCTGCGCTTGTTTCCATGGTAAGAACCAAAAGTGCTATTTGTAATGCAGCATTGATGGTGACTTGCTGCAACAGCGCGAGCTGATGCTCCAGAGTCGTAGAAAGCACACTTAAAGCCGACATACGGATCCTCACATCTTCTTCAATACCCGTATCTTCCCACCCTTGAATTATCGCGAGCAACGCATCACGTTCCGCCTGGTCTTGCAAGTTCCCACCTTCTGGATCAAGTAAGTTCGGTATCGGCCCACCCCATGCTGCTTCACCGTCCTTTTGTAATTCGCGCTCGGCATTTCCAATTTGAGTGCGAGTTGAAAGCGTTTGTGTGCGCTTGCCACGGCGGCTTGATAGAGACAAACATGCATCTGATATTTGCCTCTGACATTTACTCCGTAACGACCTGCTATTCTGTACAAAGTCGTAGGATTCATCGAGCATAAATTTGTTCAGTACTTCACCGATGCGTAGGCGGAAATCAAGAGCCTGCTGAACTGCCTTGGCCTTCTCCTCTGTCCGATTTTCCTTGACGCTCTTCATGGACTGCTCGTCGATGTCGATGAAGGCATCGACTAGGATCTGCACTACGGGGTTTGGCGCGCAGATGGCAAGGTCGACGAGGACGGGGACAGCGGCAATGTGAACATAGGATTCTGGGTCGGCAAGGGAAGCGGATAAGAGCAGATGTGTCATTGATGGAACGTCGATAACCTGAAAACCCTCCCTATCTTTTATGAACGTGCGTAAAATGGTAAGTGCCCAGGTACGATCTGGTGGCTCGGAAGAGGCGAGATTAGCGATGATAGATTTGAGCGTTGTGCGATGCTCGGCGAGTGGATCAGAAGTATCCGGAGAGGTTGATGTAGAAGAGGGTTGGAGGAGTCGCAGAAGTGTTTTTGCCGAACTCTGGATTAATGGTGGGAACGGTCTCTGAGGTTGCTCTTGTGATAGGTACACAAGGGGTGCAAGCACTGCATCTACTATTGTTTGCGTCGCAGGTGTTTGCTTGAAGTTGGATGATGAAACCAAGGTGCTTAGGATGCTAATTGCAAAAGACGCGATATCCTCATTTGTAGTTTCGTAATTGGTATCTTCACCCATCGAATTGTACTTCTCTGTTGCTACCAAATTGCGAAGATTAGCACGAGTGGGATTACTCCTTCCTGCTAGCTTCTTCACCATGTTTTGATGCTCACTGGCGATGTTCGAGAGTAGTTGCCTCATTAACTCCATGATGTGCTGCGGGCTTCGAACAAAATGATCTCTGAAACTGGTTGCCATAGCTTCCGATAACTTTGCATTGACCAAAGCAGCGAGAGGATCGATTTCCGGTTCGTCTGTTAAAAACTTTTTGCTCTCTTGAACTGGAGACAGCCAACGTTGTGTAACACGCAAAAAGATTGACCCAACAACATCGTCGGCTAAACTTGTATTAGCAAGTAGAGACACAAAGAGATTAACCCTTGTGCTTATACTGCTAATTCGTCCGAGAATGTTGCTCATATCTGGTGAGCTATAGTTCTCTGTACTACGCCGACGTATCTCTACACCGCCTTGTGAGCCAGGCCCAAAAATCCAGGCCGTATCGCCGTCCCAAAAGATATCTGTGATGATCTTACTGATATCTTTTAGATCACAAGCCACAGACATATATCGTAGTATAATGCTTTCTGACAAAAGAGCCCATTTTTTGTGCAACGCAGGGTTCGCTTGGGCGTAGTTAAGTAGAGCCCACATTGGCAATAAGACAGGGCCAACGAGTCGTTTTAGAAGGCCGGCATGAGAATAAGATAACGCGATAGCATTTAGTCTGCTCAACGCGCTTTCAAGGCCTTGCTCTTTCACAAGCACTCTTTCAATTTGATTTGGTGCGACCCTCTGTTGAGGCGGGTCGTTTTTGAAATCCAGTGGATAGAGGTTTTGTATCAGCGGTCGTGCAAACAACTCCCATCCCACCATGCCTGGTGCGCCTGTTGTTCTCTTACTCAGAATACCGCCCGCAATTATCTGGCCGGCAGCCCTACTCAATTCTGTGCCCTCACTGCCGTCCAACATCTCCCACAGTTGAGGGGCAAGTTGGCATAGCCATTGATCCTGGCTCATTCCGGGAGGTGGTAAAACGAGCAGTCGTGAGGCCTGAGAGATAGCTTCCAGCGGTATTGGAATTTGCGACTCTGTGCCAGATACATTCCCAGGCGTCTGAGAGTGATTTGCAAGGAACGAAAGAGATAAAAATTCTAACAAATGACGAATGCCTCGATGGCGAAGGGGTATGATGGTCAAATGTTTCGATACGACTGGTTTTAGCCATTCCGGAAGGGGCTGCTGGAGAAAAGTAGTGAGGATAGGAAGAAGGCGCGAGGTTGGTGTTTCCTCAATAATTCTCTGGAAAACAGGCGTAAAGATGGCGTTTTTATCTTGGTTTATAGGAAAGAAGGATAGTTCTGCGAGTGCAGCGATAATATCTGGAAGAATTCGCTGGCTGACGAGTGGTTGAACGCCTGAACCTTTTTGGTTCAATAGAGGTAGCAGAGTGTTAATGACTACTGATAGTTGCTGTACATCTCTTTTCAAGTGAGCCGGAATTACGACGGTCAGGACAGATCGTGGACGCTGGCTAAACGCTACACCAGGGGAAAGGTGAGGCAAAATGCCAAAAGCTGTGATGAAATCAAGTAAACCATATACCACGCCAGCTAGAGATGCATCGTATGGAGCATCTGGATCTGCAGCGAGATCGGCTGTGTTGATAGCTTGTAAATGAGAGAGCACTTGTTGTATAAGTTCACTCGGGTTGCTGATGCCTTGTCCCTTTTCATTCTCGTGTCGGCTTTTATCTATGAATGGCCCGATAAATTTAGCAGCAGAATCAATGGCATTTTCAACCGCTCCCATATCGTTCTCTTGAGATCAATGCAGAGTGAATTTGCTCGTGGCAAATCACACAAAGAAAAGCATCGAAGCAGCAGGGCATTCTCGCTTAGTAAGAGGCGAGGCGAGCGTGATATCTGCCTAGCGTGGCTTGGCGCGCGCTACATTCGTGTGTACGACGCGTCTCAAGACCCTTTTCTGGATAACCACTCCACGACACCATACTACAAAGTTTGCTATCTCTTTCATATCCTCGTATGCTCGCTACTGTGCATCGATTGGATCTAGTTCTATCGCTTCCCACCAACAAGTCTCTGACCATGTCGAAAACAGTGGGACGCACACGCAATGCTCTCTATCAACTTCAATTCTTCTCTCGCTTGTTTACAAGTACTATCGTATGCCACTTTCCCCATAGTTGCCGATGTCTGTCTTCCTTCTGGAATGTGGTTTTGTCCGCGCCTCATGTACTGCATGACCGACACACACCCGAGCCTCTTAGCATGGTCTCAATGGGTCGTTTGCATGTCGATTCATGCACCCTGATGTACGCATCGGGGATGTGCATGAGGAAGGCAGACTCGGATCTTAACCCTAATCATCTTTTGGTATTCACTGTGCCCTGGGCGCGGTGGAGAGTTCGTGGTCATGTCGCCGACCTTTCGATTAGCCCTGGATGGTGGCCGGCCCACTTCGGTGGACGGCTGCGCGGAAGGTGTGCAAAAGACAGACTCGAGGTACGGGAGCGAGAGCTCAAATTGATGTGTCATGTGCCTGTCGGGGCGTTAAAGTTCTCACACGAGGACCACGTCGACATCATCATCTGTGCAACAGACTCTGGTCATGATGGATAGCTTCATGGTGAATAGGCCGACGTCGTCAAGGAGAGATCTTGAATGAGGTGTCGAACACCTCGAACGAGGATTGTTTTATGGGTCTTGCTTGCCGTCAACTCAAGAAGCTATCACTATCTATATTCCGCTTGGGAGCTACAGTACCGGGCGCCAACATCAAGCGCGTCCTCTATTGTGTCCTGGATCATTCCGAAAGGCAGAAGAAGAGCACTGTTCAGATCTTTGATCGAGCCATACCACAGACGCGCACTGTCTTGTTACGCGAGATCCACTCGTCGGAAAGGCGCAAGCCTAGCGAGGTCTCTGCGTTTCAAGACAGTACTGTCATAATAGGCGGACTGTCACGCTCCGGATCTGATGTCTTGAGGTTGTCTTTGGCATGAGGTGGATCAACGCGTGTTGGGCCTGGGTTGGGCGTTTGCACCTTGCGGCAACTGATATGAGTCCGCGTTTTGAAGTTGACGATGAAGGTTCAGTGCAGCTCATCGACAAGGACGAGAGTCCTAACGAGATCTCCAACCTTGCACATCGCGCGTGTCATTAAGAAGCCTGTGTATAGTGTGGATTACACAACACTAGTCACTTTGATGTGATATCCGACCAGTCGCGTTAATCGTCAACATGTACGTATAGCGTGCATTTGAATTGATGAACGTTTACCCTTCCGATTGAGCATCTTGATTGATGTTACGATCGATACTGCGGTTTTGAGGATGTCCTTTGTCCGCATCACAAAGCCCTCTAGCGCCACTACGGAACTAGGGAGGAAACAAAGACAAGTCTCAGAAAGTCATACCAACACATACAGAGAGAAGCTCCTTCACTTAGCAAGTAAGGTGATGATATTGTTAGGAGAGCACCGTGCATGCGTTTCACTGCAATGACTAGGATTCTGAGGATGGATAGCGTCGAACCAGTGAGGATATTCATCCTGCAGTGGGAAGTATACGAGCGCTGGGATACAGCGAAGGGCCTGTACCGAAGCACCGTTGCCTTGACGACCTCTACCGAAGCCTCATCTGCCAACTTTCTATGAACCGGTGGTGTTTGAGAACATGGGGCAAGAATATGCAGTGATCAGGGACACTAGTCTCGAGGTTCATTGGGAAACATTGGATGCTCCCGGCTTTGGAGACGGGGCTTCTCAAGAGTGAGGCTCAAGGTCTAGGCCTGTCCGTCAACATTGTTGGCAGCATTCGTGGATGTATCCTATGGCATCCTTATCTCGGGACTTCTCCCTAATCATTATACTGCTTTTCTTTGTGAAGTTTCTACGCCGGTAAATAGGAGCTGGAGCTGGCGCGGCTCTTGGTTGATGCGTTTGTCTCCGGCATTTGGTGTGAAGGTGGGAGCCCGTGGCACTGGTGATCTCGAGTGGTTCACCTCGCTGTCCTTCGGGATGGCGGCAGTTTTTTTTATAAGTACATCCCTTCATTGAGTGGGTGCTACGCTAATACAAACAGGTGTGGCCCTGGATTATACTGTCTTGAGGCATCTAGTGTGGATGACCAACTTTTGGGTCAATGCAAACCAGCTCAATCACTAGATTCTTCAGGACTTGCTTTGTATTTTAGCTTGGAAACTTGTTCCGGTACCTTCCTTTGGGATTTCTTTGATCAACAATCTCCGTATTTTCTGCCTTCATTAGGCTCCATTCGCGAGCTACGTGAGTATATTCGATGAGCAAATTATTTTTAAGTATCATATGCTGGTTTTCAAAGATCTACGTAGTGCATAGTCTCCATGAGACGCTCGATTCTGTGAAGTTTTGTAAATACCTAACTGTGATCAGCCAACGCGGCACAGAAGTCATGTAGAGGGGAGGGACCTACTTGAGCTAGATGAACAGCTGTCCTCGAGACGACTGAAGCAATTTTGCTAGCATTTTGTCAAGCCAAACAGCCATCATTCATCATGTGCCACGACCGACGCAGAATGAACGAAGAGGATGGGCAGGATAGTGAATGACGGCATTATTCAAAGCCGCGACAGAGGTATGGAAAGAGAAGCCGTTGCTTGCTGGACTTGACCATAAGCCCTGATCAACGTGTATTTGTCAACTACCTAGGTACCTAGGTAAGCACGGGGTAGGTAACCACTGACTGAAACACGGTTATCGCCCACCGCCTGAGTCTTTAGTCAAGCTATTTTGGCTGCCTTCGTCTCAGGTTCTACTAACGTCTATGCAGAGGACCACGGCCCCGCCGTATCTACCTATCATCATACCATGTTGAGTACATTGATCGTATCACGTGCGTTCGCACCTTCCCACAGTCACGCTAGCACATGTCAAATCTACATAGTTAGTACACGAGGTCATCTTGCATCATGCTGTTACAGTATATTTGTTGACCAATCACAACCTTCATAATGCCGAGCACATGGGGCCGAAAATCCGGTTGAAGTGCGTCCCCCCGCCTCAAATTCTCTCTTGGACGTACATAGCCTTTGCGAGAAGCATTGATTCGAAAACCAAGGCCATCGTGACGTTATTGGAAGTCCATCTCCATATCTACGCACAGTGCGTGTTGCATTACCCTCGGCCGAACTGATTCCACCCTCCGACTGTGGCACCTCCAAGAGTCACCAGTCCCAAAACGGCCTCAGCAAATCATCGTGCTCAGAAAACTCCACAACGACCGAGGCATCTTTTGCGCAGGCATCATCGTAACGTCTCATCATATTTTTCGGAGCGCGCGAAGGGGTCTAATAAAAGATTCTTCCAAGGCAATAAATACAGTATAAACGATCCACCCTGAGCCACCCATAGGCATCCTTTGTGACAGCTATCTTGCTTGATTTTTACCTACCTACATTTCTCCTCCCTTCTTTTTTGTATCTTGCACTTCGAAATGGATCACGCAATCATACCTGGACCCCCAGGTCTGCCCATTCTTGGCAACCTTTCAGATATCGATGCACAAAATCCAATACAAAGTCTCTGCAACTTGACAACAAAATATGGTCAGTGACCGCAAACTAATCATGATCGGCCTTGTACGCTACACTCCCAAAGAAGCGTATTAACAAAGTCAGGTTCTATTTGGCGATTCAATCTTGCGGGTGCTGAGCGTATCGTTGTGGCCTCACAGGCACTCATGAACGAAATATGCGACGAAGAACGATTCTCGAAAATCGTAGCAGCCGCATTGGAGCAAGTTCGTAACGGTGTCCACGACGGGTTGTTTACATCCTATGGGCCACAAGAGAAGAATTGGGGCATTGCACATAGAGTCCTACTCCCACAACTCGGACCCTTGTCAATTCGGAACATGTTTGGTGAAATGCACGACATTGCTTCACAACTTGTAATGAAGTGGGCACGTCACGGACCTAATCACTCTATTGAGGTAGTTGATGACTTTACGCGGCTCACTCTTGATACCATTGCGCTGTGTGCAATGGACTACCGCTTCAACTCATATTATTATGAGAGCATGCATCCATTTATAGATGCGATGGCTGATTTCTTGAAAGTCAGTGGCGACCGGGCAAGACGGGATGCTATATCACAGATGTTCTATCGTGCAGAATCACAGAAATATTGGGAGGACATCGAATTGCTGCGAAAGACAAGTCTAGAAGTAATCAAAACAAGGCGAGACAATCCTACCGAAAAGAAAGATCTGTTGAACGGAATGCTTTTTGGCGTCGACCCGAAGACTGGAGAGAAGATGACTGTGAGTACTATAACTTACGCTGCGTGATCGCCGTTGACACTAGCAGGATGACAATATCGTCGATAACATGATAACCTTCTTGATTGCCGGACACGAAACGGTACGTATACTTGTGTGAAACAGAATATGAAATTGGGGGAACTCCTATGTTATTCACATACTTCTGTGGATATGAATTGAGTATGGAGGCCTTCTAGGTGTTTTAGAGTATCCCACGCATGCTGACAATGCCTTCCTAACCATGTATAACTGGGAACTTCGCTAACTGTCCTATCATACATAGACATCGGGCCTTCTATCTTTCACCTTCTATTATCTTCTCAAAAATCCGGCTGCATATGAAAGAGCGCAACAAGAAGTGGATGATCTAGTGGGCAAAGGGCCAATCACAATCGACCATCTGACGAAGCTTCCCTACTTGAACGCAGTGCTCCGTGAGAGTCTTCGCCTTTCACCAACCGCACCATCAATCGGTTTGACAGCCAAGAAAGATACTGTGCTCGATGGGAAATACCCAATTAAGGCAGGTGTGCCTATTGTTGCGCTGTTCCCTATGGTTCACCGTGATCCTGCCGCGTATGGGGAAGATGCAGAGGAGTTTCGACCTGAGCGCATGCTTGATGAGGAGTTTGAGCGTCGCAATAAAGAATTCCCTAATTGTTGGAAACCCTTTGGTAATGGTATGCGGGCTTGTATCGGACGTCCCTTTGCATGGCAAGAAGCCTTGCTCGTACTTGTCATGCTCCTACAGAAATTCAATTTTTCTATGGAGGATGCCTCGTACCAGCTACAAATCAAGCAGACGCTCACCATCAAACCTAAAGACTTTAAAATGCGTGCGCATCTGCGTAATGGTATGTCAGCCACAAGTCTTGAAAACGCGCTCTCCTCCACCACTCTCACCGACCAGCGATCGGTGAAAGGAAGCCAGGAGGTTAGGAAAGATAAGTTAGCAAAGGGGAAGCCGATGGCCATTTTCTACGGCTCAAATACTGGCACATGCGAAGCACTTGCAAATCGGCTAGCAAGTGACGCTGCCAACCATGGATTCAGAGTCGATGTCGTTGATACATTGGATTCAGCACGGGAGAACATGCCCACTGACAAGCCTGTGGTAATAATTACCGCATCTTATGAGGGACAGCCTGCAGATAACGCTGCACATTTCGTTAACTGGGTTGGTACGCTCAAAAAGGGAGATATCGGAGATGTATCCTTTGCCACGTTTGGCTGTGGTCATCGCGACTGGGCGAAGACTTTCCTTCATATCCCGAAGTACCTCGATACTACGCTCACAGAGCTAGGCGCTGTGGGGCTTGTAGAGATGGGTAGCACTGACGCTGCACAAGGTGACATCTTTACAGACTTCGAAACCTGGGAAGATCAAGTTTTGTGGCCAGCTTTGCGCGAAAAGTACGGATCATCTGAAGTTGAAGGTGAAGGATCATTGGAAGCCACGCTAGATGTCGAAATTTCCACACCGCGGTCTTCAATATTGCGCCAGGATGTCCGCGAGGCTCGTGTGGAGGAGATTCAAACTCTTTCAGGATCAGGAGTCACCGAGAAGAGACACATTGAGATTAGCCTGCCTTCGGATATGTCGTACTCTGCTGGTGATTATCTAGCAATCCTTCCTCTAAACCCCCAAGAGAATATACGCCGAGCGATGAAGCAATTCGGATTGTCGTGGGATAGTATGCTGACCATCACATCTGCTGGCCCGACCACACTGCCCGTAGGTACACCCATCAGCGCAACTGATGTCCTTGGAGCCTACGTGGAACTTGCTCAACCAACTAGCAAGCGCAATATTCTCGCCCTGTTGGATGCGACACGCGATGAAGCCACAAAGAAGGAACTTACACGTCTTTCCGATGTTGCATTTACAGAGGAGATCACGGCGAAGCGTGTGTCGGTGCTCGACTTACTCGAACGGTTTCCCTCCGTCCAACTCCCGCTTGGTGTCTTTCTCAAAATGCAGCCACCAATGCGTGTACGCCAATACAGCATCTCATCATCACCCCTATGGAATCCTAGGAGTGTGACTCTCACATATGCTGTCGTAGATCAGCCAGCATTGAGTGGTCAGGGACGCCATGTGGGTGTTGCTTCGAACTATCTCTGCAACCTTGCTCCGGGAGACAAATTGCATGTCAGCGTGCGCTCATCACACGTCGCTTTCCATCTTCCCAAGGATCCGAAGAATGTTCCAATAATCATGATTGCCGCGGGAACTGGTATGCGCAATTCACAATAATATTTGAAAACACTAACACATGGCAGGAATCGCACCATTCCGCGGATTCATCCAAGAACGTGCCGCTCAAATCGCCGCCGGTCGCGTGCTTGCACCCGCCCTTCTCTTCTTCGGCTGCCATGCGCCTGACAGTGACCTCCTGTATTCTGATCTCCTTAAGCGATGGGAACAGCTCTGTGCAGTTTCTCTCCGAACCGCCTTCTCTCGCAAACCAGACGACTCGGAAGGATGCAAATACGTTCAAGATCGTCTCTACCACAACAGGTCTGAGATTGTAGAGCTATTTGATGCCGGCGCGAAGTTGTTCGTGTGTGGTAGTAGGGAAGTTGGTCAGGGCGTACAGGAGACGTTGATTAAGATTGCGAAAGAGAGGATTAAAGAGAAAGAGGGTAGAGATGTGGATGATGCGAAAGCACGGGAATGGTTTGAAGGACTACGAAATGAAAGGTTTGCCACGGATGTATTTGCCTAAATTGGACTTTTTATTTTTGTACTCGTCAAAGTTTTAGTCTAAAAGGCTAAGATTACTATAACTTTCTTACATGATGTTGCCATTTTTTTATATTTGAAGTAAAATCCTCAAAATTGTGTAATTCAATATATCCTTTTCAGGTAGTTTTCAAGTAGTTTCATTTAAGAACTCTATCTAAAATTCGACATATGTAAAAATATTGTGAAGGGTCGATGGGCTGTAGAACTTCCCGAAGTCTTATCCATTAGGGAATAGAGGTGGTTCCCTGTGTAACTTTATGGTGTTGAACAAAATGAGCCATAGGTGCATACCGACTACTTCTATATACTCAGGGACCTTATAGTGTCATACGCGTCCCAGGGGTACGACTCTCTGAACAGCGTGAGACACAGTTGGTGATATCACGTGACTTGCCAAGCCACGCCAGTAGGAGTCGCCCGCAAGCGCTCCTTCGTAACTAACCTTCCTCACATTACTTCATCAAGCCTTCTGCACCGCTGGTTCGTAACATGGTCACTCGGATCCACGACAACGAAGGCTCACCATTGCTCAATGAAGCTACAAGCCCAAATAACACTGAAAATGATGCTGAAATACCTGTTCGTAGCGATTCGAAAGGAAATGACGCCTTCAAGATCGCCTCAGCGATGTTTTCCTTTTCTGCTCTTGGTCTCTTCAACTCATCCATCGGCGCAGCTCTGCCAATCATATCGCGCTACTACAACCTCACAGATGCTCATGTTTCTATAATATTTCTTACAGGGCCCTTGGGATATGTCTTTGCTGCTCAATTTAGCAACTTGGTTCATTTTTACTTTGGGCAAAGGGGGATTGCTGCCATAGGACCTCTTTTTCAAATCATTGCCACTCTGATCATTGCTCTGCACCCAAAAAGTTTTGCGTGGGTATTAGTTGCTTTTGCTGTTCAGGGTTTAGGGACAGGATTACTGGATCCCAGCTATTGTGCATGGGCGGGCAGTATGGAAAAGGCAAACACCATCTCAGGACTATTGCATGGTAGTTACAGTGTAGGCGCTGCAAGCGGGCCATTTTTCTTCACCTTGACCACGGCTAAGCATTGGCCCTGGTATATTTGGTATTATGTCTTGGTAAGACATGGAACTTTGGCGTCATCTCCTTGAACGCTAATGAAGTTTGCATAGGTGGTACAGGGCTTTCTAGAGCTACTTGTTTTGGTCCTTGCATTTCGAAATGAAACAGCCTCCGTATACCGTCATAGCAAGCGATCAGAGTTGACAGGGCGCCAGCTCAATTCAAAGGCTATATTCCACTACCGCGCTACCTGGTTATGTGCTGCTTACTTTCTCACATATGTCGGCACGGAGACAGCGATATCCGGATGGGTGGTCTCTTTCATGTTGCGAAACCGCAACGCCTCACCATACTTGGCAAGCCTTTCATCGTCCGGATTTTGGAGCGGTATGGCGGTCGGGCGACTTGTCTTAGGTTTTGGTACCGATCGAATGGGCGTGCGGCAGGCAACGATATTGTACTTTTCGATTGCTGTGGCACTCGAAGCATTATTCGCCATGTTGTCATCGCCTCTTTGGTCAATCATGGTGATGACCTCGTTAGGTTTCATTATGGGCCCCCTCTTCCCATCAGGCGTGGTCGTTTTGACGCGTTTACTACCAGCAGAATTACATATTGCAGCTGTTTCATTCGTTGCTTCACTTGGACAAGTTGGAGGCGCTTTCCTTCCTTTTGCAATTGGTACTATTATTCAGAGTTTAGGCATTGATATCTTCCGGTACGCTATTCCCCTACAAACTGTCTTAGCACTCGTAGTTTGGGTTGCGTTTACTAGAGTCCGAACACCAGCGCCAACTCCATGCATTCAGGCCAGAGAAGACCGATTAAGAGGGGACTAGATCTAAAGAAATAAGCATAGTACCCAAAGAAGACAGGGAGGAAAAGGGAAGAAAGAAGTCCTACTCGTAGCTATAATAGGCTAGAATAGAGGTAATACGAGTGCGACAGCCTATCATTATTGGACTCACCCCATAAAAACTACCATTACTATAGCATGCGACGTACTAACCTAATTAAAAACGGAGGCGTAAATCAGTATGTCTATATTAGCGCCGAAAATATGTCATGCCACATCTTGGAGATTTTGCATTTGGGTATATAAGTGGACCATAAATTCCCGAAATCCGGGTAAGTGGCCGATGTCTGCAGACACACTCGGTATTTGAGCCTAGCCACGTATCCAAGCGTATTTTGTATTATATTGCATGTAAGCCCACAGCGGAGCGAGACATTTCGCATTCAGCCTATGCATTCTCAGTGCATATCGTGTTGTGCGGGTAATAAGCGAGAGCTCATGCGCACTGAAGTCCCCGCCCGCTTCCGATTTATAGGTTTGAGGGCTGTTTCCAAGATCTAGCCAGCAACATAAATAACTTTTCCTCGATATCTTTTCAACTCACAACTTTGATACACCCTGGGCACCCCCTCGAGGCTTTGAAGAGTTTTTTTTTCATAAGTGGGTAATGTCGTTGATGGTGTTAACACCAATTGATATAATCGACACATTTTAGTGCCGAACGGCGAGAATGAAACTGACGACAAGCCGATCTTTGCCTGTCTGATACTCAGCATCGGGTAAAAAGTGAAATGCAGTAATGTCATGAGCATACATTACATGGCAGCGACCAGGAAGAGCCTATTTTGAGAAGCCTCTGCAGATACGAACATTGCCAAATCCGTATCAATGCCTACCCTCCTCAATCGGGAAAGATTATGACGTCTGTGGCACCACACATGGACGATCTGGTTTGGCTACCCAATTACGCTTCATCCTCAGTAGTGAAATGACTACCTAGGTAGTCACCATAGCTGTTCAGGTTACCTTAAAGAAGAATTGCAAGATGATTGGCAAGCGCGCATCGACGTCACAAGCGGAGTTGCGAGAAGGCTTGTAGATATAAAGCACATTCAAAGAAGCCCATATCTGAATGCCATAACTTACAATTAGCCTCGAAAGACGGAAGCTATGTTATTCTATATCATTTCCCTGCTCTTTTTATTCCACAATGCCATAGCTGATACTTGTTCTTCTATCGAAGCTCTTGGTAACATCAGCGTTTCACGCCCGTTGAACTTGGCCTATATCGAAGAACAAACCCAGTACTGGTCTACATCATGCTCTGCTATGCTGCCTTCTTGTATTATCTTCCCAAAGTCTGTTCAAGAGGTTTCTGCAGTAGTAAAGATCATTGCCAATACCACTGAAAGGTTCGCCATCAAGTCTGGTGGTCATAATCCGAACAATGGATGGAGCAGCGTTGCAGGAGGACCTCTTATTGCTCTAGAACACCTTGATCAGGCCAATCTAAATCCTTCTACCGGGATCGTTGATGTTGGTCCAGGGAATAGACTTGATGGTATTGCGGCAAAGTTGCAGGGCAGTGGGTGGACCTTTGTTGGCGGACGTATCGGAAACACAGGAGTTGGCGGTCTAGTGCTCGGTGGCGGACTCTCATACATGAGTACTCAGTACGGCTGGGCAGCTTCCTCTGTTCTTGAGTATGAAATTGTTTTCGCAAATGGGACAATCGGCCATATCAATGGCCAAAACCATCCGGATATCTTCAAAACGCTTAAAGGAGGTGGCAATAACTTTGGTGTCATTACAAATTATCGACTACAGGCGCGTCGCCAGGGCCTCGTCTGGGGTGGCAATCTGGTGTTTCTACGCACGCCTGAGAAAGACAAGAAGTTGCTTCAGGCAGTACGAGATTTTACTGAGTATAACGATGATGAGAAGGCTTCTGTCATTGTCACTGCCGAACGGACAAACGTTAATGTGGTTGATTCTTGGATAATATTCTTGTTTTACGACTCTCCTACTCCTCCAGCGGGAAAGTTTGACAACTTCACCGACATCAACCCACTTTTGGACACTACGAGGACACGGACTTATGCTGATATGATGGCATTAAGCAACTGGGTCGTTCTGAAGGGCTCGGTGGTTGATATTGCGACTGAGACCATTCCAATTCCCTCTGCCGCAAACGCTGTAGAGGTCATGGAGACGCTCCATAATCACTGGCGTAACATTTCTTCCACTACACTACTTGTTCCTGGACTTGTGGCTTCCATTGCATGGCAGCCCTTCCCTAAGAAAATTGCACAGAAAGCAAGACAATTGAGCCCGGATTTAATCGAGGCAGATGATAAAGTAGACCGCATCATCATCGAGATGAATTATGCTTTCATCCCACAGACTTTATATGGGCAGATGGCAGATACAATGGAAGCAACTTATACGGGTGTTCGCAATCGAGTATTGGATTGGCAGGCAAGCGGAAAGCTGCCCCAAGCATATCTACCCTTGTTCATGAATTATGGCTTCTTTCGTCAGGACTATTTTGGGCGATTAAAACCCGAGAATCGAGAACTTGCAAACAGGGTATCTAAGCAGGTAGACCCTAAGGGGCTCTTCAGAGACCGCACAGGCGGTTGGAAACCCTGAAATTGTACTATGTAGGTAAAAAACGAAAGATGCGCCAATGCAGTGCTACAGTATAGAGTACTGTCATATTTTTTTAAACTCCTTAGGTTTACAGGTTTTCGTTTAAAATAAGTTATACTACGTTCACCCAGTCATGGCGTTATTTGTGTATATCTACTATCGTCATGATTTGTTGCACATTGCTTTCAATAATCGTCAACTCGTACACCTGCAACAAATAATAAACCGCATCGCGAAGAAATCGTCTTGTTTTTAATGACAATATATATTTTCTCTTCCTATTGAATGCCTTCTTTTGTACATTGGAGAATACGTAAGTAGTCTTTTTCACATACTCAAGATCTTGAAGACTGAGAGCTGGGATAATGCCTTTTGCATCTATCCTCTTTGAAAAGAATACACCGTTTTCAGGTAAGTAGCCAAGCCATCACCGGAGAAGAAAGCGAAATGTTGTGAATGTTTCCACACCACCTTAAAGTTCCAAATCTTTCCTGTCATTGTGAGGCCTTTAATTAAATTGACTGTACTTGTCACAGCAGCCCAAATTTATTCATAGAGGGCTGAGTATTGTATGAAGGGATGGTATCACAGTTTAACTTTCCTCCATTCGTCAGGCATAGTGGCTGACGCAGGGAAGCTTGTCATTTCAATATTTCAATACCTAGGTACATGGAAGCTATTCGATAATTCGCTTTTATGGAACTTGAATGCAGGCGTGTTTCGATGAAGCCTACATTTTGTTATTCCCAAAGAATATTTTAAGGTCAATTGAGTCAATAAAATCACAATTCGTAAAGGTACTGTATTGCAATAACTTGCGTCTCTAAAGGTAATAATCTATGTTGAGGGAAAGCTTACCTAGCCGCGTAATCCTAGCCCGAGATATACCTAGCTTAGTTACAATAGTTCGTGGTGATTGAATTAGTAGTCCTCACCTAAATAGTCGACCAGACTATGCCGTATAAAAAGCTAGAATTAAGTTATATAAGAATAAGGCGAAGATATATTTAAGAATAACATCTTTAGGGCGCTTTTTGGTGTTCTAGCTTTAGTTGTAGAGGTAATTGTCTTGATGGGCTGTTTGCGATGGTTGCTTATGCAATCACCATGAATTATTGCCCTACCTAGTGACGATATTTACAAGGGGGTCTCATGAGCGGGCCAGCTGCGCTCCCTGCTAGCGCTTACATTGCCACATTAATACGTGCTTATTCAGTAAATTATCAGTACTTTGTAGGTCCCCCATTTGCAGCAATTACAGCAAGGCAACGCTCTCTCATATTACCTGTATACTTCTCAAATTCTTCAGGCTTAAGCTTCTCCCATTCTTCTTCTGCGTACCTCCTAACTTCTTCTTTTGTTGTTAGAAATCTACGCTGTATTCTTCCCTTTAACAACCTCTATACATTCTCAATTAGGTTCAAATCAGGAGAGTTTGCTGGCTATACTATAACAATTATGCTATTCTACTCCTAGGCCTAGCAAGTTACTTTTACTAAGTAAATTAAGGCATTATCCTCTACAAGAATAGGCTAGTAGTAGACTATCTACTATAGTTCCCATGCAAAAGCTTTAATACTAGGGTATATATACGTACGATATACGTCGCTATTTATTATCTTCTTCTTGTAGCTAAGCTCTATTAACTAGTTCTCTTTAAAAATTACTAAAGGTCTCTTATTACTATAAGAGAGACTACTATAAATTATCTAGCTTGAATAGCCTCTAAATTTAGGGATATAGTAATTAATATTATACTTCTCCTTAGTAGATCTAGTAATAAAGGCCTAGCCTCTACTAGTTATAATTAATGCCTTATCTATCTAAATTACTACTACCTATATCTTAGGAGTCTATTCTAGATAAGAGTAGGCCTATTTTAGCCTAGCCTCTTATTATTTAGGTATAATAAGTAGCTTTTCTGTAGTAATATAGCGAAAGTAGCCTTCTTTTTTAAAAGCTTTATATAAGGATTACTTGTAGGTAGAGACTCCTTCTAAGAATATAATCTCTTTAAATAGCTTCTATCTATAGACGCGATTAAGCTTAGCCTAAGTAATAAGGCACTATCTAGTTAGTATATTAATATTTAGCTTTCTTCCTCTCTACTTATAAGGTGTCTAAGTATTCTTTTAAAGAGTAGAGCTAATTATAGTGCGAGCGATATTAAGAGAGCTAGCAATCTTCTAATAAGTCTAGCTAGCGTAGCGATTAAGAGAATATACTATATTACGCTCACGGGTAGAGAGCTAGGTTTCTTGATCTTGACCTAGATCTCGAAGAATAGGATATTGAATTAGTAGGTGATTGCTACAGTTCCAGCGTATAAGATTTAGCATCTTAGGGTAGAGTAGTGAATTACTTTATACTAGGTATTTTAATTCCTTTTATTACTATTACGTTACGTTCTAGTAGCTTCCTCTACTTATAAATTATGCTATATAAGGCTAAAGCTACGCCAGCGCTAGTAGGGAGCGTAGCTGGCCCGCTTATAAGATCCCCTTATAGGTAGCTACAACTTTATACCTAGCCTAGTTAGTAGCATATCTATAAAACCTAGGTAGCTATAACTATAAAAATTAACCCCTCTAATTATACTAGGTATATCTAGCGTTAGGATCACGCGGCCGAAAAGAATACTCTAGAAAGAATTTCGGAGTATTATAATAATCCTCTAATAAACCTAACGTGTTCTACTAGTTAGTCGTAGACCTACTAACAAGTAAATCAAATTAACTTAAAGCCTAAAGTTAATTTAATTATTACTTTAGAGCTATCTAATTAATTGTAAGTTAATTATTACCTATTTAGGATAAAGTTAATTAATTTAATTAAGTTAATTGATTTAAAAGAGGTACTAAGGGATTATATCCTATATAAATTATAGTAGTAGAGAATCCTACTTATCTATATAGTAATCTTAGACAATTTACTTATTAGTTAACTCTATCTTATTACTACTATATAGTATTTTAAAGCTAGCTTTTACCTAGGATCTTACTAGTTAGAGAGCTATAAGTTGTTTACTACCTATCTAATATTATTTTAGCTCTAGTAGATTACTAAGCTTACTAAAGAGGCGCTTATAATTACTACTTAATACTAGGATTATTAATATATTAATTATAAACTATACTAAATTAGGGTATTTTAGCCTTATTTAAATCTAATACTTAACTAGGTTACTATTAGCCTTATTCTCTTCCTACGTCTATACTAGTTCTCTTAATCTCTACTACTCGTACTTATCTTCTAGAGCCTCTAGAGCGCTACTATAGTAGATTAACGCAGCAATCGCGTTATTAATACTACTTATACATACTATAATTACTTGTAGCGAGCGTAGGTAGTAAGGCTTATACTCTACCTAGAGCTACTAGAAGCCTTAGCTAGCTCTATTAAGCTAATTAGGTTTATTAACCTAGCTATTCTTATAGTAGTACTTATAGTATAGATAGAGGTAGGTAGTAGTATAGTAAGTAGGTAAGTTATTAAGCTTAGAGTAATAGTTATTAGCTTTACTCTAAGCTATATTTATATTAACGAGGAGGTAATCTTTAGGAGCCTTATAATAGGTAGTAAAGTTAACCTACAATAGATAGGTTTTACGCGCTTTAAGTTACTTTAATATAAATTTAAATACTAGTATAATCTTATATATAGCGCTAAATTTACTAGCTTTACTACGCCCTTTAAGGCGCTTAGTAGTAAGCTTTAGCGGCTCTAAGTAGTCCTAATACTCTATAATTATAATCTAGTTAGTAGCTTATAGCCTAGTTAATCTTATCTAACTTAGAGTATCTAGTAGATTAGTATAGTACTATTTAGTAAGAGTATTAGTAGTTACGATCTTACTAATATAGTACTTAGTATATAAACTAAATATAGCTTAAAGCTTTATAGCGCGCGTAAAAGCTACATAATATAAGTTCTAATAAGTAACTACTAGCTTAACTAGCTTAAGTATATAGGTGCGTTTATTAGTAGTAAGCCTAGTATTTACGCACTCTTAGTACTTATAGAAGAGCTTATATTATTATAATATTTTAATATAATTAATTACGTTAATTAATACTCCTAAAGGCCTATTTTTACGCTACTCCTATATATACTACTCCTCTTAAGTATAGTACTCTTTAGTATTCTTATAGGCGTCTTTATTAGTACTAAATATAAGCTTCTAACTAACGAGGTTAAGTATATAGTAGCTATAGCGTAGGCGCTAGTATACTAGCTTAAAGGAGTAATTACTAGTAATTATAGTAATTATAGTATTGTTACTCTTAGCATTATTAAGTATAAAGTAGCCTAATTAACTATAAGTTATACTATAAGCTTTAAGCGTTTAAGTAATAGCTTAAGTAATTACTTTACCTATATAGGTACGCGCGAGTTATAGGAGAGTAATAGGTAGATCTTATATAGTGCTAGAGTTATTAGTAAAGTAGGTAAATACTCTAAAAAAGCTATATTTACCTCCTTTAATTATCTAGCCGTTAAAGCTTATATAGATTTTACTTATTATAATTAATAGAGCTATAATAACTTAAGGCTTTAAGTACTAGAATAGCCTTATTATAAAGGTAGTAGTACTTATATAACTTACCTATAATAACCTCTTAGCTTCTAGGTTAATAGCTATTATTATCTTATAGAAAGCTAGTATCTCTAACTTATAAAGTAGGTAATTATTCTGTCGCAGTACAAATACCGTTCAAGGAAGCAGAATTATAGAGTTCGGATTCTATCTTTTGCTTCATCACAGTTATGAGCCCGGTTCGCGCGGTCTCCACTGCGCAAGCATAAAAGAGCGGTAGCAGTACTTGGGTGGGTGCCCATAAGCGAGCTGCGCTACTGCACGCGCAGCTCGGCAACAGCCTCATTAGCGATCATTAGCGATCAAGCTCCTCCAAGCAGTGTTGGGATCGCAATTAAGGAGGTTGGCGCTCTCCAGTAGCTCAAAGTAGCCAAATTATAGCGTACAATTGGTCAGATCAACTGCTCTTATCAGGAAGCTGCAGTCTATTGGCAGCTCTCCTGGGGGTGTGTCGCAGTACAAATACCGTTCAAGGAAGCAGAATTATAGAGTTCGGATTCTATCTTTTGCTTCATCACATATTCTTAATAAGCTATAGGATAACTACGCGCTAGAAGTACTATATATTAAAGTTTCCTATTACGTTAGTAACGCCTTAATCTATTATAATACTAGCTTTAAATACTTACTATAATAAGCGTTGCCTAGAGGCTCTTATAGGCTTATAAATACTATCTTCTATAAGGTTATAGCTAGGTGTACGCTACTTAAGATAGGATACTACTAATAAAGTAGCCTTTATTGTAAGGCTGCGCTAACTGCAGAGCTTCGAGCCGATTGCAGGGCTGCGAGCTTATACGATATATACTGTTCTACTCCAATAATCAACATCGTTGATTATTCGAACCTTTTTGGTTGTTTGGCGTAGTGGAGTAGAGCTGCGTTCTAACATTTATAATATTAAATATACTACTATAGCTAGCGTTAATACGCTTATAGAGATAGTAGTACTTATATATAAACTATAGTTAAGATAGATCTTTAAGCTTAGTAACGTAATAGCTATATTTAAATATCTAGCTTTTCTTATACTACTAAGTTGCTAGAGGCTTAATATATCTATATAGGCGCTTCTATTTAATACCTTTAAAGTTATTAGCTATAGAGATTATCTTATTACTATCTCTATCCTTAGTTATAGCTATAGTGCTAGCGCTACTACCCTTAGTAGGCGGCGCGATCTCTACCTTAGGCTGCGACTCTAAGAACTATAACTTAAACGTTGGCTTTAGGTGCTGCAAATAGGTAGCCTAGCTCGCGGTAGCTAGGGCTCTCTAAGGTAATTGGCGCAGCAATGTAGGTAGTAATGTAGGTGTTAATATAGAAGGGATAGTACCGCGCGCGGCAACTCTAGTACGTTTACTCGTTAAATTACTTGGTTGGAGACGACGTTTAGGCGCTATCTTGGATAATAAAACGCTTAAAAACGCAATAATATAGGTGGTATAGATGGCTGTTAAGTATTAATAAGGGGCGCGCCAATATAAGATAGCCTAAATAAGTTAGTATATTAGGCTAACTGCAATACTAAGAAAGTATCGCGGGATCAGCTTCCTACCCATCACAAAAACCTCAAAAACGTGCACACGCTGAACCAATCAACTAATCAATTCAATCAAATTGACAGCTTCAAGTTGATTTGATTGGTTAACATGGGACCTCCGAGTTGATTTGAATTGATTGGTTTAACCAATCAATTCAATCAATCGAGTTGATAGTGATTGCTTGTTGGCAGGTCTGGTCAGCCGGCCACACCAGTCATCCGGCCACCCCACCAGAGTTGGCGAGTCCCTATGATCAATTGCGCCACAACAGTACACTCAAATTAGCTGAAACTTTACAAAGAGATAGATTATACAGATCTACATTGACGCCTGTTATGGCCTTGTATATGGCAATTGCTGCACGTTGGCGCACGGTTGTAGCCTCTATCCAGATACTCCGTTCAGCCTCTTCAATTAACCTCTGTCCATCTTGAACTTGTAATACGCCCCCAGAAGCAATATACTGTCTGCGCCTATCATTCTTGCGTCTCTAGCGCTCACTTGTAGCCTTAAGTTTGATATTTTCCTCAGCTAGGATTACTGCTGAATGCATTGCTATATGACAGCCCTTGACAAGCTGAGATAGAGCTTGACTAGAGGGGCTTTGGGAGTGACGTTGGAGAAGGTCTCTTAAGAGCTGAGCTTGTTTCTGAAGCTGATTAATTGTACGGGGCGTCTCTGCTGTCCATGGGTTTGTACTACCAGTCAGTATTGGAGATGGTGTTCTGATAATAGTAAGGTTTGAAAGAACGCGTTCAGGCTCAAATGGGATAAGCCCTATTGCCTGGAATCCACTTTTGATTGATCCTTCAGATAATATAGATGGCCGTATACGATTGTAGATATAGAGGAATTCCTCCTTATCTACGTGGAAGACCCCTTGGCGCGCTAACTATCCAATCTCATAACCATATATAGACTTAAGAGGGGAGTAGCAGCTAACATCAAGCGGCTAGAGAAGGTGCGATGTATGGGCGGGCATGCAGATACTAATAATCTTGTTGTCTGTACAGTACTGGTCAAACTCAGGTGTAGCGTGGCTGCTATAGCCATCTAAGATTAACAGCCAGTATACACCTGTTGTACGAGGCTAGGTACACTTGTTAAAGCACTTCAGCCATTCAAGACCGAGCTGATCAGTTGTCCAGCCGTTGTCACTTAGTGCGATTGTCCAGTCTAGTAGGAGGCCTCGATACCAGCTGGCTTGGTGGAGCTTACCAGACAGAATTACGAACAGTGGTAAGCTCCAGCCAGACGCGCTGATACATTCAATTGCCGTAGCCCAGTCACGATTGCCAGGCTGTACGTTAATAGCCCGTCTAATTATATCTAAACTTGTAACAACCTTTAATGTACCAGCTACTCCTATCATGAAGCCAGTCTCATTAAAGTTATATATATCTTCATCAAGTATTCCATACGCTTGGCGCGTCTCTTGTACAAGCTTAAACCACGCTCTAATAATAACTAGGTCCTCACATTTAGCCCGTTGAGAGTTAAACTTTCTATTCTACTTTGTCTGGAGCTCAGACTAGCGGTTAATCTAACGCGACACCCAATTCTTTCCAACTGGTTTAGGAGGAGGATCTTGGCCGCGGGCGGCGAGTAGAACGTCTGCCATACGTCGTACGTCAATAATCTAGGGGGGAAAACCTCGACGATCTAGGTCTAAGATCAAATGTACAAGGGACTGCTCCTCCGTTGGCAAGAGCTTCCGTTTACGAGCGTTAACAACGGCGTGAGTTTAGGCACCTTGGAGGCGGCCTTAGAGAGTACTACGGGGGACGTCATAGACGCGCGCAGCCTTGCGCTGACTTGCAATAGTAGCAAGTCTTACAGCATGAGAGGCAAGAATAATTCTTCCTTCTTTTTGAGCTAATTGAGAGCGTTGTGTAGATGGCATGGCTGATGGGAGTTGATGGAGATGCGCGACTTTGGTGGGGTGGCCGGATGACTGGTGGAACACGTTACGGCGAGCTTTAACATATCTTATCAGCCGGCGCACGGTCTCACCCGGCGCACAGCGAACACCAAAATAGCCATTTTTTCCCACGCCTACAACTCCACCAATATGGACGATGAGGATAAAATTTTAGCTGCGTTAGATGCGCTGAAGCTCGTAGATGAGATTAATTATACTGCAACAGCGAAAAAGTTTGGTGTTGAGCGCTCAAAGCTGAGTAAACGACACCGCGGGGTTCAGGGCAGCCGTGCAACCCAGGCCGAAAATTCCAGAAATCTTAGCACAATACAAGAGAAAGAGCTTATAAAGTATATTAGACGTCTTTGTAGCCGAGGACTACCACCTACGAGGGCAATAGTACGAAATTTCGCGCAGGAAGTTGCCCAAAAACCCATTGGAAAGGCCTGGGTTGATCGGTTTCTTAAGCGCCACGACGACGAGCTTCTTACCCACTGGACCAGCGGCGTCGACAGCAAGCGCTTCAAGGCTGATTCTCCCTTCAGGTACCGCCTATACTTCGAGCTTATGCGAAAAAAAATCGAACAATATAGTATAGATGCGCGGCAGATCTACAATATAGATGAGAAGGGCTTCATGATTAGGATACTCTCTAAGTAGAAGAGGATCTTCACAGAAGAACAGTACAACTCTAGGAAGCTTCGAGGGTTCCTACAGAGTGGAAATCGTGAGTGGGTCACTGTTGTGGCAGCCATTTGCGCCGACGGGACTACCTTAAGTCCCTCACTAATCTATAAGGCGGCTTCTGGGAGCATTCAGGACACCTGGTTGCAGGATTTCGACCCTAAAAAGCATAAGGGATTCTTTACCTCATCGCCAAATGGCTGGACGAGTAATGAGATTGGGCTCGCGTGGCTCCAACAAGTCTTCGATCGCGAGACGAAGGAGAAAGCTCGACAAGCTTACCGGTTACTCATCCTAGATGGCCACGGCTCCCATATTTCGATGAAGTTTATTGACTTCTGCGACGCTAATAAGATACTACTTGCAGTCTTTCCGCCTCACGCGACCTATAGTTTGCAGCCGCTTAATGTGGTGATGTTCTCTCCTCTAGCAGCAGCGTACTCGAAGCAGCTTGCCAATCATATGGAGAAGACCCAAGGTATCTCATCTATCGCGAAGCGCGACTTCTATAGACTCTTTAACGCTGCTTGGAAGCTCTCCTTCACTGAAAAAAACATCAGAAAAGCCTTCGAAGCTACCGGGCTCGTGCCGTTCGAACCAGAGGCAGTACTCTCGCGCTTCCGCCGCAAAGGTAGCTCGCGCCCTAGCTCTAGCAGTAGTAAAACCTCAGCTATCTCAGCGACAGATTGGACAGAAATAAAGCGGCTCTTGAAGCAAGTAGTAGTTGAGACTCTCAATTCTCACGCCAAGAAGCTCACCCACACGGTTCACGCCATGTCAACGAGGAACCAGCTTCTCCAGCATGAAAATGAGCGGCTACGAGAAGCTCTAGATGAGGAGAGAGGTCGCAAGCAGCAAGGCAAAGCTTTGCCGCTGCTGCCGCCGCCTCAGAACGACGGTGGAGCTGTACTTTGGAGTCCCACTAAAGTGGCGGAAGCTCGCGAGCTTCAGGCACGAAAGCAAGCCGAAGAGGAGCGCGCAAGACACCAGAAAAGCGAGGAGAAGCGCCTCCGAGAGGAGAAAAAGCTTCTACAACAACAAGAGTCTAAGGTGAAGCGCCAAACAAAGCTTCGCGAGGCAGAGGAGAGAGCTGCCGCGAAGGCCTTAGAAGTGGCTCTACGCGAGGACAAAAAGCTGGCCAGGCAGCTCGAAAAACAACTCCAAACCGACATCAAAACCTCACGTAAAGGCAAGCAAAAGCACTCTAAGACACTACAATCCAATGAGACAAATTTTGATCAAGTAGTTGACGACGAGACCTTGCTGCTGTCATCGCCGCCTCCACCAGTGACCACGCGCAGTGGCCGCAACGTCAAGCCTTCAGCGAAATTAAAGTAGCTCATCTTTTTCAGCATAGTCTAAAGTACAATATACTAGAAAATTACACCTCTATAGCTATTGTAGATCGCGATATAGCTTCATTTTTGTAGCGGAAAAAATGATGTTCAGCGTGCGTCGGGTGAGACCGTGCGCCGGCTGATAAGATATGTTATTACAAAAGTCGTAATATGGGCCAGTAATATTGAAACGACATACTTGACGTGTAGTCCCTGTTCCGCATAAGCGCCGACACTTGATATCCACCTACTGTAATTTCCTTCATTACCATCTACTAGAAACTTGCACAGATATTCAAGGGTCGGGACCATGTATTTGTCACATCCAGCCCCGTTGAGGGGCGCGAAGCACTCACTCCTGTACAAATCCACGATAGCTTGTTACCCTACCTACTATGCAGGTAAAGCTTGATCATTCTCCCAGGAAGCATCCGGTAACTAGCATTGGTCACACCCTTGAAGATTATCTTTTTTAACCACTCCTCTCCTTCCTCAATGAGCTTAGTTGCAAGGTTAACTCAAGTGTGGCAGAGTGACTGCGCCATGGTATGTTTCAATTGGGCTGAACTAGACACGCGGTGGAAAGAAAGAAGCCGACTCACGCAAACACTAAGTATATATACCTAATTAGAAGTAGTATGTTTTGAGAGTCGGCTTTTTTCTTTCCACCGTGTGCTAGGGTATCTCTCCACTACACTTGTCAATTCATTTGTCACGTGATGCTAGGTTGCGGTAGCTACCTACTCGGAGACTCTCTGCATCATCCAATCTCTCAAGCATCAAGGACTTGCATTAGCGCACAAGAGATAACAAGGATATTCTGCAGCGACGTGCACGAACGCTCCACAGTGGCTGATGTATGCTGCATCCTTCTATTGACTGGCGCCCAATTCATCAGCGCTGACTTGCATTCTAGAAAGTGTAATATCGCTCAAAGTCCATCCGACGCAAAACAAATCTTTACCTCAAGTCATCTAAGGTTGTTATACAGTGTTGCTTTGATCCTTATTCCCAGGCCAGGCTACGGACTATACTATGACCTTATGGCCATCTTTGCACTGCCCCAGATTTACTTTAAAACCGCTCACTATAGGCCGGAATCGGTCCTTCGTTCATGCATGGCGGTGGCGAGTACCATGGCCCCGGAGGGAACCACGGCACACGGGCGCAGGAATGTGCCGCACACCAAAACTGCCACTAACAGTGTAGTTTGGCGTTCCTCACCAAACCTTTATCAAGATTCTTCTAACACAAGAACATATTCTGTAGGCAAAATTATAGTAAATACTTGTTTTCTTTATACTAAAATAGAGAATAAGCTTTTCTCTATAATTATAAAGAAGGAACTTATTTTTTTATGAAAGAATGTGCTGCTATTGAGCTTTGAGTGAGGGTAGTTTTAGGTGTGCGGCTTATTATTGCGCCCGCCTGCATGGGTAGGGCTCCTCCCGCCTTGGCTTACTTTAATAGGTTTCTCTACGCGATGCTCTGTCCTACCACATGTTTTTACGCTCGCTCATGGTTCCGCTTCAGGTAAACAGGGAAACTTGGATGTTCAAGGCTAGTTGGCGTCCCAATTCGGGCTTCATGTTGTATTGTGTAATGCTATCCAGATGCTGCCCTGATTTATAAAAGCTGGTGCTTACAACTCGAATTCCGTCGTTTCACTCACCGTCAAATCCCTTTGTTTGTTCATCATGCTTCGTTCTTTACTCTTGACAGCCTTGGCGGCTGGCCAGGTACTTGGTTATGAACAGACTCTTGGCTTCAGAGGCGCAGCCACTGTTGAGACTCGCTCAATAGACGAGATTCACAAGGCTGCCGTGGCGGAAGGAGGCGTGGTCACCATGTGGCTCGGTGGCGACGAGAGCACTGATGAAGACGCACTCAAGAAGGAGTTCGAAACCCGCTTCCCAGGCATGACCCTCAATCTCACCACGGATTTGTCAAAGTACCACAACGGCCGATTCGATGAGCAACTGGCCGCCAACAATGTCTACGTGGACAGCATCGCCTTTCAGACCGTCCACGACTATCCTAGGTGGGATCAGATGGGAGCTTTGCTGCACTACGCGCCAGTGGGCTTCAACAACATCTACCCCCCAATGAGAGACATACGTGCTGCCTTCTATGGCATTTTGACAGTGGGTTGGGCTGGCAAATGGAACACTGAAAAATTACCCGGTATTGCGCCACCAATCGAGT
The DNA here is from genome assembly GCA_021365335.1 of Phaeosphaeriaceae sp. PMI808. NCBI lineage: Eukaryota > Fungi > Ascomycota > Dothideomycetes > Pleosporales > Phaeosphaeriaceae > Phaeosphaeriaceae sp. PMI808. Next base: position 797,270 of record JAJTIZ010000005.1, read on the forward strand.
GGGAGGATTGGTTACGTCCAGAGTTCAAGGACAAGGTAAGCAACGTGCACATTCACGTCATGACTAGTAAGTTAACAACAACAGCTTGTCCTGACATATCCCAATGACGACGACGCGGTCCTATACGCTTTTGACCTAATGTAAGTTTTTTATTTCCCAACAGAGTCATTTTTGAGAAATCAAATTCACGCACACATATCTACATAGACAGCTAACACAACATGCCTAGTATGCAACAATACGGCAAATCCTGGTTTGACCGCCTACTCAAGCAAAACCCCCGCTGGGTTCGCGGCACCCGCACACCCGACACTGTAATGGCGGCTAAGAACCAAACCTGGGCCGCATCCTTTACTTCCGACGGCCTTTTCCCCACCTCCAACATCAACGTCAGCCACCCCGTCCAAGGTTCCTTCGTAACATGGTTCCAACTCGCCGCCATCCCCAAGGACGCACCGCACCCCGAGGCCGCGAAGCTCCTACACAACTACATGCTCACAAAGGAATGGCAAGCTACTCGAGGCTCGTGGCCCGTTCGCAGCGATGTGCCGCCGCCAGAGGGATATCCGGGTATCTTTGAGATGCCTGGCACAAACATCACGTATTTCCGTGAGTGGATGTCTGATCGGCCGCGCGTGGAGAGGCTACGGACGTGGTTTGAGGATAAGTTGGGTACTGCGCAGGGGCTTAGTCCGCTTATTGATGGGATTTAATGTAGTGGAGGATGATTAGACTTATGTGTAGAATTATTGTTACATAATTAATTGTATTCAGGCCCAGTAAAGGGTTTTACATGAAAAATTCCCCTTGGATGTTGAATGTACCATACTGAATTCACTATCATTGCGCGGGTCTTTTGGCCTAGAATCAAGTGTATATTTACATAATAAACTCATCTAGACATTCGTGGGACTGAATTGTTCGTCGCAGCTTCTTGCTCACCTAACAGCATTCTTCTCCTTGCTTACACACTCCCCGTACGCCGCGACGTTGTAATTTTACTTCGATTTCAAATTACAATTTTGAATCCGGCTGCGCGATTAAAACCGCGTTCGGAGATGTTCTAGGGGCGGAAATTACTTCATTGGCATAACCTACCGGGTCACCATACCTTAAGAGCAGGGGTACTTTATTCCAGAACTGGGGTGTTCTCGCAACCCGAATTGCTATTGGTCCTGTTGCGAAAAGGTTGCCTCCTATCACATTTACTTCTATTAGGTGATATTCGAGGAGCCGGCGAATCAGGTGTTTGTATAAACTGTAGCTGAATTCAATGATAAAATTGTACAAGGTGTTCAGCAGTGTTGGTCGCAAAAAATGGCTGAACATGAAGCTCTGGAGGTGTTGAACTTCTAGTGTAAGCTGTACATCGAGTCAAATTTGCTCAGTGAAACTTGCAATTTCGGGATCATATTGACTGTGATACACTGTCAGAGATTTCAATCCGCCCTTCAACCCCTGCCTGGTATTTGAGCGCATGAATTGTCCGTTATTTATAGATTGTGACAGTGAGTATCCTCCCCCAGGGGCAAGGTTTGGCCATGCGGCTCTCAAAGGAAATTCAGGAAAAAAAAAGGAGATCGCCATGAACTCCTGTGGTACGTACTCGTGAAGCCAAAGGAGAATAGTTATTAGGATTACCTGGTAAATTGGAATTGACTCCCAGCTCGACATAGTCATCATCTTGATTAATTTTTTGATTATTCAGATGCAATTTCAATGTCGTCGTTTCTAAAGAGCGCATGCTATCTTCATGATAGTATTTTCATGAACAGTATTTGGAGCATATACTTTTGCTTTAGGTATACTTTTTAAAAAAAACTTTCAATATGCAGCTTAGACTTCGAAGTCAAAGAAATGGCCCAGATAGTGCGCAGTTGTAGTACGTCTCGACCTAGCTGAGCTGACTATTCATAATCATCGCGCCATAAAGTATGTATTGAAATGAGAAGTCGTGCCGAAACGACTGTTACAGGAATGTATTTTCGTGTTCTAATTTGATGAGTTGTAGGTATTTCAGACATTTGGACTATGCAATCGACTGTGTTGACTTTTTCCTTACATGGATATCTGACCAGGTGATTTGGGAAGTCGGGTGAGATAGGAGGTTGATCTCATTTGATGCAATTGGTACCATGACCGGTTTGGGCTAGATCTCCCGCGGGGTTCTCCGCATGATGCCATTTGCTAGGGCAGATGTATCATGTGATCATCTTAGTGATACCCCGTGCACATTACCCGTTTATAATGGGTGCGTCTTGACTCACCAATGGCGCTGCCACTGCCACCAGCATCTAACCTACACTCCATCTTGCTTGTCACCAAATCACGCTCCCTTGGCCCACGTCTAGTCTTCCACTACCCACCTCTCTCGCCTTCAGCAGCAATACTTGCAGGTGCAAAGGACCCGGCATGGACCCGGCATGACACGTCCACAGCCAGCCTCGGCTCAACAAGTTCTGACAGCGATTGGGATAGCAGCACGGCAACAGATGACGACAATGATATTGAAATAGGCAGTCGCACAAGTGGCGGGCCTGGCTCGGGCCGGACAGGAACAGGAACAGGAACGGGAACGGGTGATCGTGACAGAAACAAGCTCGGCCCCGATGTTTGGAACAAACAGGAAACGATTGACGAGCATGACACGGAAGACGCTGCTGGAGATGGCCACGGAAGGCGCAAAGGAGGCGACCATGACTGGGACACGGTGCTCGGCTTTAAGACAGATGCGCTGGAGAAGATGCTGAGCCCAAGCGAAGAGTTTAACAAGCGACGATTCGAGCTGGGCGTCGAAAGTATCGTCTTCGTCGGTGCACCCATGTTTGTGAGAGAGGACGGATTATGGAAAAAGCTCAAGCGGCGGAAGAAGAAGCGAGCAGAGAAAGACGACGAGGACAAACCTCAAGACGGCCTTCTGGCCAAGGATTCAACCGCTGTGAAAGGGGACGATGGAGTAACTCCCGAACCCCCACCCCCTAAACTCCCAGAGCCTTTTGTCTACCCGCCAGGCTTTGAGCCGGGCTACGGCCATGGGTCCATATCGAGTGGACCGTCGCGTGTCCCTTCGGAAGCAGGATCAGATGCGCCAAGTGCCTCAACCCAGGACAACAATAGCCCCGACATGACCATGTTCAATGTTGTGTTTGTGCTCAACCCCCCGGCACTAGAATATCAGCAGCGCGTCAAGGACATGTACGACAATGTGACGCGCAAGTATGCAAAGGCGTTGAAGTATGAAGAGGCCCGCTTTCATTACGTCTGGAAGGAGTCAAAGCGCATCATCGACATCAAGCAACGGGCCAAAGAAAGCAACGAGTCGTTGACATCGACCTGGCGGACCATTGTTGCTACCTCGCCTTTGGCCAAATCGATTGCCATCATGTTTGATGCCATCTCAAATGACAAGATCGCGCACATTCACTTCGATGCCACCTTCAATACCTCGTTCCAAATACCGCAAGCCGACTCAACACCCTACTTACCCACTGCGCTTGAACCACAGATGCCAGGCCTATGGTTGACTACGTCTAATGTAGTGCTTGACGACGACGAGTCACCAATGACACAACATGCTGCTTTGTTGCTGCTCGAGGATACAGAGACTTTGATCAAAGATCTCGGTGGTGAGTCGACTGGTAATGCTGCTGCCATTGCCTTCTACATTCGGAACATCGTTCCAACCAAATCTCTTCTCAAAATATCAAAACGACAGAACATTTCTGCCCATGATATGGAGTACATAGCATCCCACTTGGTGTACTGGCGTCGCGCCCGCCTCATTGCTCCTCTATCGCCGCGAGATACGTACATAGTATCACCCAATGCTGACTTCTCTACGTTACCTGCCGCTATCAATACTTATGCGCAACGTTTCCCGACCCTACCTACACTCCCTAAAGTGCTTAGCTTGCTGTCTGGCACATCGCGACCTTTCCGAAACTTCATCCCATCCACCGAGCACCGCGAAGCTTATATGGACATTCTTGCCTGGCTTATGCGTGGTGGTTGGGTAACCCAGCTACGTACATTTGCATGGGTTCGGGTAACACCTGAGATCAAAGCACAAGTCGCAGCTGAGTTGGAACATGAGGATCGTGCCAAGAAAAGGGAAGAAGCAAGAAAAGAACTCTTGAGCGACAATGACTCGGCTTCCGAGTCACTTTTATCAGAGAAAAAAAGTAGTATGTTTTCTACGGGGACTACAAGGTCGTCTACACCCCTGCGAAAAACAAGGCCAGATAGAAGCGCAGAAGGGCTAGGTGAGGAAGAGATGCAGCATAGCACAATTCTAAGCCCGCGATTGGCGACATCAGCCGCATCTAGCTATCGTGGAACATCTGCGCGGGCTGCATCCGATGCAAGTAGTGTGAGCAGCCAACGTACTACGATTGCACTTGGTTCTACTCAACGTCTGGAGTCGCCCTCGCGATTAGTAATCCGAGATGTCAAACCACACCGTCCAAGCCCACTTCACTTGCAACCTGCTTCGCCCTCGCGCGGCTCAGCTGTATCACCTACATCTCCTGCAGCAACACTTCCACCACCATCTCCCAAGGACTTCCAACATTCCGTTGTATACAGTCCACAGAAGGCAACTTCACTAGAAGCGCGCTGGCTGGAAAGGATTGGGCAGACATTTGAAGATGTTGGAAATATCTCCACAGCAAATCCAAGCCCACCAAAAAGCCAAGAAGGAGGAATGCTAGGTATTACGGGGAAAGAATTACGGGAAAGCTGGCCAACATTGCTGAAACATCTAGACGGCAAGCATGCAATCGAAGACGTGGCGCCGAGGGAAGGGATGAAAAGAAAAAGAGTTGCACTGCTGTTTAATGCGATCAAGGAGCGAGGGTGGTTAGTGGTTGTGAGACACTGGTAGTGAGGGTTGGTGACATGTAGATGTAGCTAGAAGCATAGAAAGAAGTAGAAGAGAAGTAGCAGAAGAAGAATAATTAGAAAGGCAAGGCATTCTATTCATGTACATGATAGTACTTTCCAGGCATCTGCTGCGATGTCGCTATGAGGTTTATTTGGATGACATAATAATAAATAGTAGGTGCACATCATTCCAATGAAGCAGGGATGACACGGGCCACGGCGGAGAGACATGCAAGCTCACTCCACCACGACAAATGCACCACAACGCTACAACGCCAGTGTTAATTGCAAGAGCAAGTGCATCAAGACACCAACGCAAAATACAAAATACACACAAGAAAAAAGAATACAAGACACAAAACCCACTTAATCCTCCTGCTGCATATCATTCTTAGTTGCGATGAGCATCGGTGGCGCAGGCCTTGGGCAAAAGATCCAAAAGCCAAATCCGTATGTCAGTCCCCCTTACCGGTGCTGTATGATTTCAGCTTTGCAGACGTCAGAGCAGTATTGGAGGTAGACACAGAGACAGTAGCAGAGGCAGTGGCTAAGCGCAATACACTTTACAGGCCCGAGCGCGGTTCCTTTCCCCTCGATCACGATGGTATGCTCCTCTCTCCCAGCTCCCAATGCGACCATGCGACCATGCTGGGCATCTTTCAAGTCTGATGTTACATCGTAGGAGAATGCAGACATATTATGCTATCTTACCTGAGGTGTATCAAGTCCCATCGCGGCTCCAACGACCCCGAATGCCGCAACCTTTCAAAGTCCTACCTCTCCTGTCGCATGGATCGGTATGTGCTCAACCGTCTTTTTCTTCCTTCTTCCTTCTGTGTTCCTGTACACCCAGTCTATACCCATACGTCACTCAAAAGAGGTGCCAATTGTGCTTGTCATTGTTAGGCAAGGGCGAAGATGATTTTGTGACACCAACATGTCAAAGTGCCTTGAACCAGGTAGTCGGATTAGTCGAGGTGGAGACAAGTAAAGCTGCAAGGGAGAGGCAGCGGACCTACATTCCTTGCCACTCGTCAGTTTCGAAACGCCTGGGTTGTCGAATCGGCACAGTTCCAGCCCCTTCAGCTCATTGCCTGTCCAAAGAAGATACCTGGCGCCCTCGAACAATACCCACATCCCCACATCTTTCCGTAGCACCACCCCGGCAGCATCCGGCATCCGAATAGAGCATACATCTGCCTGATATGGCCTTTGACGAGGCCAATGCTGATTATCTTCAATAGGAACCTCATGGCCCCTGACTCATTCAAAAATCTTGGTTTCGGCCAGGATAGCGACGGCCCAAACGATGGCACTGCAACCTCAAAACTCCCACCGCAACCTCAGGATCAAGCAAAGCCCCGCGCATCCTAGATACGCCCCTGTATTCCAGGAAGGAAGCTTGGTGTCTCCTGGTCAGTGGTTCGGCAGCATCCGAGTAACCGAACAACGAAAGACAGTGCATATCACACCTTTCCTATCTAAGTCCTACCTAATCACGAGCAGCGCCAGAACCATCTATAGAGTCGCAGCCCCAGGCCTACCGAGTAGAGATGCAGATTTGACAGATTACGTCAATGACGCCCTGCGCGCTTTGGATTCAATTTCAGTGGACGACTTGAAACCCGAACAAGGCTTGGGCCTGAAATTGTTGAGGCTGACCTTGAAAGGGATAAAATCTATGCAAGACAGGACAAGGAAAGACATACAGAAAGTGACAGCTGCCAAAAACTGTAGGCGACCAAATTGTTCTACATGGGTCACGCTACCACAGGTGCCTGATGCGGTTGTGTACATGAACACAGCGCTCCCAATCCAAACACAAGAATAACTTGATAGGCTTGGAAAAGGCTAGTCATAATACATACTTGTCGCTACCACTGCTTTTCCAGACCACCTCCATAAGCGTCTCCATATTGGTGCAAATAGCTACATACATAGATAGAATGCCTTTACGATACCTATTCGGTCAACAAGGCAGGTCACTACTACCCAAAATGCAACTAACACTTCACACCCACCCAACCTAGATGGCAGCAGGCGCTGCGCTGCGGCCGATCAGCAAGACACACACGCCAGTGCAACGTCACACAATTGGGCCTTTACTTTCCTTGGACCCGGCGCGCGATGACTAGACTGTTCAACACAACCCAACCCTGCTCCTCCATCCCAACCGTCCAAGCTTTCTAATGGCGCAATAGGCGCTGTTCCGCACACACCTAGTCATGGCACAACCGTGTTTGAAACAGAAACGGTGACCCGGCTGGTTTTTGGTGGTGGTGGCGGGGTTCTGCTTGGGGTTGTACGAGGGGGAGGGGGGCAGATGATTTATTGTTGGTGCTGTTGCTGGTGCTGCGAAATTTGTTTGGTTGGGTGGTGTGAGGAGGAGGGGATAGGATAGAATAGGAAATATGTTTAACACACTTGAGCGGTATCATTTCGTATCCTTGTCTGATAGATATGGTTGGGGGCTACGGGCGTGATGAATGCCACACAAGTCCATGACCCGATACGATCGACCCGATACGATCAACACGATCCTATGCGTGTACAATACAGCGCTTGCGCCGCACCCCTCCTCCTTCTGCTCTCTAGCCACAACCGTTGGCGTCCTGGGCCGTCCGGCGCTGTGCAACGCAGCTACTTTGGGGGCGTCTGTTACGGATGTGGATTTACGTGCGATCTTGTACGGGGCCTTGTTGAGAGGTCGTACGGGGGGGTGTATGCACTTGTCCGAGACACGGAGGGAGTATGGTTTGTCTGGAGGTGTTGAGAGGGAGGTGGGTGGGTGGGTGGGAGGGAGGGGGATTAGGGGTTGATTGTGTATGGTGGTGGATGGGCCGTATGATCAGTTTAGTTGTTTTGGATAAGGCGGTTAGTTTTGGGCGGGGGAGGGGGGAATGTACACCTGCTTGGTGTAATATCAGTGTGTGTGTCGTGGAAGATGATTGGGAGATACAGCATATCTACACCTTTTCCGTACCCTACATCCACACCACACCAAAGTAACATCCCCACTACCGCGGAGCCCCAAACACAGTGGTAGGAATGGTAGGTGGCCCGCCAACGCAGCCGTCAAATACGGTTACATCCCAGCATGCGCCGTGAGACAATCCTTACTTTCCATGAGGGGGGTGGGGGCACCCGGATCTCACAGGATGCGGATATGCGTGCAGAAAAGCGGAGTGAGAGTTGTTCTCCTGCGAGCAAAAACACGGAAGCTGTTACCGCGTTGTTGAGCGAGATGTCATGTTTGGGAGAAACGCATGCTCGCTTTCTTTCGAGGCGTGGGAGGTTGTGAATGGATTGTTGAAAAGGGTTTGGACATATTTGATGGTACGTTCTCAGGACGTCGTTTTAGCTTAATATTAGTATTGGCAAATACACTAACGCACTCACGCCCCTCCTTCCAACGATTCCCCTCCCCAGGGGCCAGCCCACATGATTGTTTACAACCCCTTGTGATCGATTCACCATGCTAATCGATTTCTACTACTATGACCAAAGACTAATGAATCGTTCTGTCTAACACCTCTATAGACCAGATGATCGGAGTTTTCCCATTTGATCTTGCTACTGTGCAGTTCACTGGGCCAAACTAACTAAGACTACAAACCGATTTATTGGTAGAGATTTGAGACACTTCCACCCCATGGGTCCAAAATCAATGATCAGTATTTATCAGTTTGGTGCACAAATAGATCGGGGCTTTTTATAACAGGCTCAAACCATTGCGCTGCTTTGGGGCAAAGTGGGAATGGTGCAGTATGCGAGACAATACTTCCCGAATAGAAGCTATTCAATATCTCAAGAGAAAAAAGCAAATAAGGTAGGCGGTAGTGAAGCGAGGCATTGCCTGTAGATCGCTCATAATACAGGGATAGTACATCTACTCAAGATATTACCTGTGGTGGCTGAACATGTGGATTGTAATATCCGCTCTCAACTCCAGCAAGGACACATCACACACAACACAATCCAATTCAACTCAGTGGAACTCATACGGAAAGGGTGTTAAATTGAAAGCAATCAACTATAGGACCGATGCGAAGCTCCATACCATACCATCAACGCCTTGAATGAAGTCATAAGCCATAGGAAATGAGTTAACTCCGAAGAACAACTCTTGTAAAGGACAAAGGAACTGAACTAAAAATGATCGCTCACTGGCTACACCCAATACCAGAACGCACAATCCTGCTTCCAGCCGTAAAGCGTTGACTCCATAACGCATTACTCAGTGGTGACATGCGTAATCAACTACCCAGTGTGCTCGTGTAAAAAAAACAGATATTAAACAGTCAGAGGGGTAATGGTGTAAATTAAAAAAGCCGTGCACTACCATTCGAGATTGAAAAAGGAAAAAAGGAAATGTTCAAAAATGGCATGAGAGTTCTTGTGTGCTGTGAAAAGCCAAGCACTGGTGTCGACAAGGTGGGTACCCTCCCCCTTGTATGGCAGATTGTGCCTAGTGACAGACTCCGTAAACACCAAGTACTGCAAGATGCCATAGTATTAAAGGACAAAGGCTACACAAATCAAATAATGAATGCCGAAATGCATGCTGTGAGCATTGCCCATGACCAGCACAGGACGGTGTGCATCGAGTTGATCCTGCAACAAAAGCCACATCTGACTTTCAATTGATATTGGGAAAGTGGTGAATGATTCTTGTTAGCCTGGGGCACCCGTTAGGATGCTCAAGCATGCATCGGCAAGATGCAAAATAGGTGCGGGGGTATCGCGGGGTATCACTGGAAGAAAATCGACGATGAGAGGAGAGTATTGTTGATAATGGAAAGTGGACAGAGCAGGAGTCTCAACCCATGTCCATTCCGTATTCATCTTCCTCCTTCAAGCTCGTGTTTGACCAGTATTGTTGGTTGGAGCCAGAGCCACTACCGGTACTTTGCATACCAGGGCTGAGACTTTGTGGCGAGATGCCATTGATTTGCTCGCCAGCAAGGTTGGTGTGCTTCGGCACTCGCAGGCCAGACCCGGGGCCACGGGAGTATCGGAAAGAACCAGTCCCGTTCTTTTCGATTGCGTCGATGATCTCAGTCTTCATTCGCTTCTCGTCCTCGTCTCCCTCGGTCGACCACTCTTCACCCGTCGCCTGTTGAAGGCGCTCAGCCAAATCGTCACACTCTTGAATCTTCTTGTACAACATCCACATGAGATCACGGGTCCAGCTGACAGCACCATTGAGGATGTCTCCTTTGTTTGGTCCTTTGTCCTTTTCTTCCATTGGCAGCCCCTGTGTGATGTTACCAGCAGCACGCCTACCACTACCTCCAGCCAACAGAGACGTTGCTTGTGGAGGTGACATTCCGCTAGACATGGTAGGTGAGAGGGGCCCATTGTTGTTGATGTGCTTGCGAATCTTCTCGTCTTCAAGACGATGCTGGGGCACGAGGCGGGACAAGTCATGAATGCGCTCGTTGATGTTGTCTCGTCGACGACGCTCCACTAGATTGTGGGACTCGCGTCGGCGGCGCTTCTTTGCATCTTGTGTCTGACCAACATCGACCTTGGCAGGTAATGAAGCGTGTTTGCCCGAGTGAATGACCTCGGAGATTTGTTGGTGATGGATGGCCGATGTATGGGGTGATTGAGTAGGCGAGTCGATCCAAGAATGAGCACTGCCAGGCGTGCCATCCCACTGACTCGAAACGCTCTTCTGATGGCGATGCATATTCGTCATGATTGGTTGGGTAGCAAAGTTGTCGGAGTCTGGCGTGCCCAAATGAAGGTTACCCATTGCTGGAGTCTTGGGTGACATGGGTGTGCGGCTATCAGAACCATTTCGGCTCATTACAATGCGTTGCCGCATGGAGCCGTTAGGCATACTACCCGCAAAATTCATCCTTGACGGTCCTGATTGGTAATGGTTGAAGTCAAAGTTGGACGGATGAACAAAGGGGCTGTGCATAGGCAAATCGTCGGGGGTGTTCGAGTACATTTGATTGATGTTGGAGCTGTTCGCGTTTTGATGGTAAACATCATGCTGGTTAACATGCTCCTGATTGTAGCCATTGAAGCTTGGCTGGTGATCAAAGTTGCCCCCCAGGGAGTCGGCAAGCTCGTCATCGGCAATGTTGGCCGCACCCTGGATATAGCTGGTGGAACCAAATTGGTTGTTCATACTCATGCTACCACTCATATTTAGTTCGGATGGGTTGATGCTACCGACATTGTCATGAGCGGCGCTGAACTGTTGGTGGCTGTATTGTTGATTCATATCGAATCCGTTGTGGCTTAGAAAGCGATTAGGATTGAAGCTGATATCGTCGACTTCTTCCTTGATATATGTTTGAGGTGAACCTGTTCCAGTCATGTTGAAAATATCAGCGTCTAGAACGTCGTCAGAGGGTGAGTCCAATCCAAGGTCCAGCCTTGCAATGGTCTTCTGAGGAGAGTAGGAAGAGGGGGAGTGAAGAGAGCGTCCGCTTGGGGGACAGTCAGTATGGTCTCGTAGTACATGAGGAAATTGACGGTTTGAAATGACGGATAGGAAAGAGAAAAGAGGAAAGAGAGAGCAAGACGTTGCAATATAGGAGAAGGGAGCATGGGACGACTGAAGGGGGTTCTCGGTTCTCATGACAATGCAGTATGGGGACGTGACAAAAGGCGTACTTACTAGGCGTGGGCATCACTGAATGTTGCAGTGACCCAGGAATGTGGATGGACGAGGCCAAGGACGATGCTGGTCCCCGAAGTTTGGATCTGAAACAATCTGTCTTCGATCCCGGCAAGTGATTAAGGAATGCACTTATGGACTTGCAGGATGATCGCCGCACGAGACGCTCTGTGTATCTATAAGAATCCTGGCCAACGATTGCTGTTGAGTACAGGGATACTCTAAGCAAGCCTCCCGTGACGTGGGGAGCAAGCTGGAGTTTGGCTTCGTGAAAAACGTTAGCTTTGCGTCTCTCTTGCAAAACGGGTCTTCTGTGTTTAGACAGAAGCTGCTTACCTAGAGCGGGCCTGGTCTTTTAAGACCAGCACTGCTCGCGCGCGGCCTCTGCTAACCTCTGCTGTGAACAGAGTACAGAGACAACGGACCCGAAGGGGTGGTTTTTGACAGTAGCGAAAGGGAGAGGTGAGTAACAGAGAGGCTATTTCGGGAGAGTCTGGCTGTGAGGTCTGGTGGGCACTCGTGGCTTGGAGGTTGGAGGTGGCCTGAAGTCAAATATGTCAGCACGCCGCCCAGAAGCGAAATGTTGAGCGACTTCCAAAGTCGGATGCATGGATGTGTGTGTGTGTGTGTGTGAGTGTCTGTGTGTCTGTGGCGCACAGGTAGGTAACCTTTGAGGCAAGCGACGGTGGACGGCAGCCGTGCTGCACGCCGGCGTTGTGGGGACGGTGGTACGGGAAACCAAAGCAGCGAAACAGTCGCACAATACCGCAACGTCCGTTTGGGATATTCTTTACGGCCCCTGGCCAAGGTGACGGTAAAGAAGGTGGGGTTGTGGTGTAAAGAGAGATGGGGTGGAGTGGAGACGTGTGGAGAAGAGGGAAGGAAGGAAGGGAGGAAGGAAGGAAAGAGGGAAGGAAGAAAGGAAGGAGATAAGGTGAGAGTGATTGAGAATTGGCTCACCTTTGGTATAGTAAGATAGGACTGCTGGGCAAGTGCGAGTAGGCAGTCAAGATGCGATGAAGAAGGTGCAGTGGTGGTCAAGGTGAAGGAAGGTGTAAGTGTGTGCTTGGTTGAGAGGCAAGTGCAGCAAAGGTGGTGGTGGTAGTAAGAGAGGGGTGAGGGGCTCTGCAGGCGCGGTTTGGTGGCACAGGTTTGTTTCTCGTTCACTCGCTGTAGACGAGTGGTGGTGGGTGCGAGGCGGTTGGCAGAGGAGATGCGGCGCAGGCAAGCTTGGAACAGAACAGGGCAATTCCTTGGAGGGGCAAGCGGTGTTGAGTGCCTTGTGCAACGTGTGGGTACAATAGATACTCGATGTGGGAGGTCGAGTAGTAGATGGTCGGTAGAAATGGTGGGGGAGGGGGAGAGAGTCCAAGGGTGGAATGGGCCGCCGGTTCAGGGCGTCTGAGTCGGCGGGGTGTGGATGTTGCGCAGTGAGTTTGTTGCGGCCTGGATGGAGTCTGGTGGCAATTTGCAGACACAAGCTGAAGTTGAGCGGGTAAGTGGTAGAGAAGTGCAGCGCAGGGCGGAGCAGCGCACACAACAATGGGAGAATTGAAGACAAGCAACCGGAGCGAAAAAGGGCAGAAGGCGGTCAAGAGAAGGAGTATGAGTCGCTGTGTCGATGTGTCGCTAGCCTGGGTGTGCCAAGAAACGAGGTGCGGCAGCGAATCAGGCCGGACTGCTGTCGGTAGCTGTAAAGGAAGTTCAGGCGGGGCGCGGGAGCCGAGCGCAAACATAAAACAGGACCAGCAGCAAAAAAGCAGACGGAAGCTAACGGCAGCGTTGTACAGTATGTGCAATATGAGAGAGTATTAATGTGGAGTTGGGGTGCGAGTAGGAAGAAGTAGGAGCATGAGCATAAGTATGAGTACGGCAGACAAGAAGAGTAAGACGAAAAGGCGCGGCACAGCAGCATAATATACTCGTAAGCCTCTGTTGCTGCGCGGCTCCATCTCACCCACAGTCACCCATCTCCCTGCAAAGCCACTGTACCGTACAGTGGACTAGACTATCTATCTACACACACACACTTGCTCTCTAGTCCTGGTTTGGAAGCGAGCAGGGTGGCCTCTGATGGATGGTCACCTTGTTGCGCCTGTCTCAGGTTCCTAGATGCAATAGAGCAAAGCTTGGCCTGATGAGGTGTGGAGCAGGCAGAAAGAGGGTAGTAACGAGAGTAACCCCATAAATGTACTTAGTCTGCAGTCTATTTGGGTAGTGTCCTGTCAATTACCAAGCTGAGGAACGGTCCTGGAAGTGTCGTGCAGGGCGCATCTCGAACCATGTCAGTCATGTCAATCATCATCAGTTGCTGCGGGAGGCGATCGTACCCGCGCTAGTGTGAAGTGGTGAGTTCAACAGGGATGTGAGCAGGATGGCAAGCCAGTGAAAAGGTGTGGGTGGAGGATGTACTGTGTAGGATGGAGGGTGGCTGATGGAGGTGTGCCGTATACCTATCTAGGAACAGCAACAGGGGTCCAAGACGCCAAACGGAAAGCGTGCGAGGCCTGCATGCCTGCCCGCCTGGTCTGTACGCCCAGACGACGCCTGCACCGTCTGCGCCGCCGCCTGTTTCTCTAGCAGTCTAGCTGTCTGTCTAGCTGTCTGTCTGCCTGCCAAACCTCAAACAAGTTTGGGGGTAACCGTGCCAAGACTAAACACTAACCCCAAAAAGGAGAATCCGCTAGCTTTTCAGACTAGTTTATTAATTACTTAGCGCGTCTAGCTACCTTTGATACCATCCATCACCATTTCACCACCACCACCACCATTTACCACTACTACCATCTCCACTACCACCACCACCACCCTTCTCTAGTCACTCCCGCTATCCCCCGCTGCCCATACGCCCACAACGCCCTCACGCCCTAAAATACCCCCGGGACTTTCCCTGCTGCCTCCTTCCGCACCCAATCGCTGCAGCCACGCGTGCCTTCCTCCCCACCTCGCTCGCTGCTTCCCGCCCTCCCCAACCTGTTCCTTCCGTCACAAGCCTCATCCACCAGTCATAGTTTCTGAGACGTGGTCTGACATACCCGTCATTGGACCTCTGCCTCTTCTACCTTCAGGGACATCATCTGCACGAAATCCTCCGTCCACCCCCCCCAAACCTCTATATCTCCATCCACCCCAATCCCTTCCCCGTTACTGTACCCATCCACCTCTACGCCCCCCAAGCCACACCGCCGTCGCTGGTATTGGCCTGCATATCTCCGTGTCGCCTGCTGCGGCTCCCCCCCTTCCCTTTTCTTCGTCTATTACTTGTATCGCCTATATCGCAGCCTAGGCCCTTTTCCATTCCCTTTTACTCACCCTGTTTCTCTACGCCGCAAACAGGCTTCTCCAACATAGCGAGCCACTTTTCCAGCCCTGGCCTCTTTTCGGGCCACTTTGGCTATCTAAGCACCTGAACATGGCTTCCGCCTCGTTCCGAGACTCGATGAACTCGCTGGGATGGAGTCGTAGAGAAGCTGAACCCGTGAACACTTCGCCGCCCTCACTAATGGGTAGGCTTCAAAACCTGAATCCATTTGGCGAAGGTGGCTACGTCAGACTCCCCATAACAGAGACAAACCCAGGCGCTCCTCTTCCAGCGCCCACGCGAAGAGAAGAAGAAGAAGGGTGGTTTGCGCGTAAGTCTCCATATTTTCACTGTGGCAAAGCATCTTCGTACCTCGTTGCGCATCCTGATCCCCGTAACGCGTTGTGCCCTTATCGGGCCTGTAAACTGCAGATCAAGGCCGTCTCTTTTGATTCATACCTTGTTGAATGCCATGATGAGTCGTATCGTGGCCTCGTGACCACACCAGCCGGCCTGTTTTCGCGGCTAGTTTCACCTGCTCTTCCTACATGGGACTTTTCACTACATGGCAATTCTTCTTCTTCGTCACAATAGCATTTTTTTTTTCTTTTGTGAGGCGTTGCCCACTTGAAACCTGGTCATGTCATCTGCTCCTGCATAGTGCACCGGATGCCAAATTCCATGGTCGATGTGACAAAAGGGAGTTCCTGCGCAAAGCCCTTTGGCCTGCAGGACCTGCCCGTTCGCAGCCTGACCATTAAACAAGTTCACTTTCACTGACCGTTACTTGCAGTGAGTCGATGGGATCGGTTACTCGTTTTTGGTGGGCTTCTGATCGCAGCCTTGGCCATGTTTGCTACCTGCATTGGCCTCATGTTCACCCCCATCTTCATTGTCAAGCCTCGCAAGTTTGCCATCTTGTAAGTCCTTTCAAGCTTCTCTTTCGCAGTGAAATCGCCCTCAGGCAGATAGGCAGTGGCACATACCCCATTCGTCCTGCTGTACGGCTATGCGAACTCATGCAACCCTCCGGGTTTCGCATAACGAGGCTTTGACCATCAGCTGCAGACAAGGGAGACGAATGGGCCACTTGACCACTCTACCTAGCCTCCGTCCGATCGACATTTGGACCCTCTACAGCGATCATGCGGGCCCAAGGTTCGGCGCGTTGCAGGGTGCAGACGGCCCTACCCAAATCCGACTACGCTTTCTGCCCAGCCTCCTCCACACAACCAAAGGAACACTAGTGCTAACTACGGCCCTATTGTAGATGGTCCATGGGAAGCGTTCTTTTCCTCGGGGCTTGGGGTGTATTGATGGGACCCATCCTATACTGTAAGCCAGCATCGCACTCACAATTTTACTGTTGCTGACAATACTCTCAGTCCAACATCTTATCTCTGGTCCGAGGCTTCCGTTCACTGCAGCCTACTTTGGGAGCATTGCTATGACCCTCTACTTTTCACTTGGGGTAAGTCGACGTCCGCCACCCCTGTCCTTGTTTGCATTGCTGCCTGCTTATCCCGCTCTGATCCTGGTCCCCCGCCCCACCCCACGCTGTCCTTATCGATAGCCTTGTTGACTGACCATGTCCGCGTGACTAGTTGCACAGCACAATTCTTACCTTTATTGCGGCCATTACGCAGTTGATCTGTTTGCTATGGTACATCGTCTCCTATTTTCCCATGGGCTCATCAGGTTTGCGGTTCGCCGCACGCTTCGGAGGTGGCCGTGTTGCCGCCTGGATGAATGATTGAAAACACCTAGGTAGCCCAGTAATAATAATTTTGAAAGCATGAACACAAAATCAAGCACGCAAATGCCATTCTCGTTTACCGCAAACCTCATTACTTCGAAGATTCCTGCGACCCCTTTGTTACAACCGACACCCATCTTGATTAGAAGGGCAACATAGACTCCTTCTCGACGTCACGACGCATTGTCACGCCCATCTTTTTCCCTCCCCATACCCTATTCTCATGAACGAATGATCGGTGTGCAGCTACACTCACATGCAACACTCGGGAATGTGCCACACCAACGCCACTTAGTCCTTGTTTTCTTGACCGCCAGATTTGGCCCTTGGTCTTCTCTCTCACACCTAGCGCAACCGCGCATCAAAGTAAATGCTAAGCTCTACTACTGCATCTCCGGTAGGTAAGGTGTATGTTTATCCGCGTTTCACGGTCAAATATGCCGAAACATGGAAGAGTCATTGATAGTAGGTAGGTAAATGGTCCAAATGCCCTAGTTCTGATTTACGTTCTCCATGTGCTCGGGTGATACCTACCTACCAACTCTGACACATCCTTTTCCACGGGTTGCTCGCAACTTCATGTCTCAGCTTCAGCTTGGCGTAATTTCTGCTCGCTACGAAACGTCGTCGGCGGGCCATTTGTCTCGTTTGTTTCGTTTCGTTTCTTGCGAATAAGGTAGGTTGCATGCGCCGCGCTACTACCGATCAGCAGCAGGGCAAAACATGGGTTTTTTCCCGAGGCAGGGTCGACGATCGGAGGCAGGGTTCCCGCAAGCCAAACATTGGTCCTTGTGGTGTGTCTACGGTGCGCGCGTGTTTGGGAAAACGCACTTGGGAATCCAGCTAGGTAGTATGTACTAGACTATTTCGTTTTGGTCACAAAGCGCGGTGGAAGATTAAATCCTGCTTGGAAGCAAACATGGGAAATGGAAAAAAACTTGCTATTGTGATGGAATCCTACTAGTGTGCGTGTGTGCATGTATGTGTGTGTCCGACAACAAAACGGTGTGAAGGGCGCACACCTAGACAGTTAGGAGGTTGTGGTCGAGGCGGCCCCATGATCTCCTTGTTCCCTTACTATATCAAACCCCTTTGCCCAGCTTCGCAGTCGTGAAGGGAGTGGGTGTGGGTGTGTCGTTGCAGGGATGTTGGTAATCTACGACATTTTCCCCGCACTCTCGCGAATGGCAGCGCTTAGGTGCGCCACAACGTGTCGTTGCAATGCTGTGTGTGTGTGTATGCGGCGGGCGCGTTAACTGCATTGAGATTGATTACTACTAATACCTATGCATGATTGTTTGGTACAGGTGGGTAAGGTAGGTTATCTAGAAGGGTGGTTTCGGAGAGGCGGTCAAGAGGTGTGTGTGTGTATAGTGCGGATTTTGCGTGGATTGGTGAAATGGGATTCCTAATCACACCTTCGGAGCATACAGTACTTGGTTCTGTGGATTATTGGGCGGAAAGCGCGCGGAGAAGGGAGCGTAGCGTTAGGTATTCAGCCGTTAGTGGGCGATGACGACATGAGTTTTATTCGCGAGATGGGGAACGCGTGGGAGGAAAGGGAGGGTTACTTTGCTTCTGGCGGCAGCGGTGAAATGTGCCGACAACGGCGGTTTGTTTAGCCGTTGATGCAAACTTGTTTGAACGAGTTCGTCTCTGTCTCTCTCTCTGCTCTCTGCGGCCAAGTCTGCCCTTTACAAACTTGCTCCTATCTAGCAAAAGCAAAGATAAATCAATCTAGACATAATATCAGAGCAACAACATCCCCTTGCTCGCTTGCTCGTACACATCGTACTCGCGTCTCCAGGCCCGCGAACGCAAGCCAGAAAATCAAGGATCGACACGGGCTGTCTTCTCGCCTTTGTGCAGGACTCCCGTGCGGGCGAAAAAGGGTAAGCAGCCAAGGCTGATTTTCAATACTTGTTTGCTGCATTGCGCCTAAGAATAGGTGTATATGTGGTCCGATCGGTAGGAGGGGTGCGCCATTAATACGACATTCGCTTGAACAGAACGACAGAACATGAAGCAATATCGGGTATGTTGTTTGCCCCGGAAACTTGTTCGCGAAACGAAAGTGTTTGTAAGGTAGGTAGGCAGGTATCTATTGGCCGACGAACCCCAAACTCGCGAGGGCCCCCTGGTAAGGTATGCGCGATGCGATGAGATGTGTGCAACCGCAACCCACATTCTCGGCCCACTTGTCGCACATAGGCGAGATCCGAACAAGTGCAACCTTGTACGCAGGATAATGTCTGCGTGAGATTGGGTGAGACGGGGTGAACCCACGCGTAGGGCTGAAAATAGGGGATTATTTGTGGCGTTTGATGGATGGGATGGAGGGGGGGTTTTGTTAGCTGGATTTGGATGGGGAGCTGCGAGGATAATTATCGGTGAAGGTATGGATGACTGTTTTGGTAGGTAGGCCCAATGCGGCTGTATATCATAAGCGACTATTACCTGGGTAATTACAGGTATAGGTATTTGAATTCGGAGTTGCACACTACAATGATAAAAAAAAAACCCAAAACTTTGTACAAACCTTGGAATGATGATGGTTTAGGCGTTGCGCATAACAACTACATAGTACAGACCTTCCTATCCATCAATCAGTATGGCTACCCCTGACAGCTGTGATTTAGGTTTTCAATACTTGCATCCAAACTTCTCGTGAACTCGCAAATATGCGTGAAGCCTACGTCATTTTAACATTCCACATCACGAACCTCTTACCATAGCCTTACAAAGCCATTTCAAAGTCTCCTGCGTTTCTGTCCGTCAATTAAACCGCACAGGTTGAGCGAATGGGCGCTGTCCAAACTCCGCTCTTTCCCGGCGGAGCTACCCCTCTCAGTCTTGGAGGTGTTTCGGCAGTTCGGATTATGCGGGATCGCATACCAGCGCTGGTCGATCGTTGGGCCAGTCTTTTTGGCGTTGCTGTCGATTGGCCAATCCAAGGCCTCTTCCAAGAGGCACCACCTCCCAAAGTAGAAAAATATTTCCATGTACTACAAGGCTGTGGGGTCATCAAATGTGCAAGTGGGGTCATTGGCATTTCAAGATTCTACTACGGTTTGGCCCTTACCTTCAACCATCACCACATCTTCAAAGCCTGTTGATTTCGAATCCTTCGTGGCATGAACGTACCCCAAACGCAACACAACGCATCGCTGCATAATCATACCGATAACCATTAGTGTGCTCACAGTAATCTGAATCAGCATGCCTACCCAGCTCGATCACCCAAAGGAGTATCAAGACATCTTCCACTGGGCAGAGACGCAAAAAGATGGCTCGACGCCATCATTCAGAACAAGGAAAAATGACCCATATGATGTGAGTTTGCGCCTTCTAGAACAACCGATATACGCTGACGTACACTTCGCGCAGTATCAACCCGGCTTCGGAAATAGCTTCGAATCAGAGGCAGTACCAGGTGAGAAACCGCCCGAACTCTGCAGCGTAATGACAAAGCCTGATGAGGTATGGAACATCAGGAACGATCCCTCAAGGACAGAATAGTCCACGTTGTGTCAGATTCGGACTTTACGCGGAACAGATGACTGCGTCTGCTTTTGTCGCACCAAGACATCTGAATATGAAGGTCAGATTCTTAGAACACTATGGAACGCGCTTAAAGCTGACACTTTCTAACAGGCTTGGCTGTATAGAGCGCGCCCCGCCGTTGCGCATCAGGGATTCGTAAGATTGCCTTTTCCAGCATTTCTTTTTGAATGAACGCGTGCTACACGTAAGATTGGAACACAAATAGGCGAAAAGGACCGCGAATCAGCAAGGAACAGGGTGGCTTGAACCGCTACGCTGCCGTCACTTGCCTCAAAGATCCATTTCACCCGTTCATCTACTTAGCTACGTCATCGGCTGACGCACACTACAGACCGACCTTCCAGACAATGAGGATACGGAATCGAACTTCCTGCCTTCCAATAAGCGCGTGCACTTGTCGCCCACACAGCTTGCGTGGCTGCCGTTTGACATACCTTCAAATGGAGAAGTGGATTTTGTCTCAGGGCTCAAGAGCATTGCGGGCTCGGGGGACCCGACCCTTCGTGAGGGTTTAGCAGTTCACACATACCTTGCTAATACTAGCATGAAGGAGAGGGCAATGGTAAATTCAGATGGTGACTTTTTGATTGTGCCCCAGGAGGGTGCTCTGGACATCCAGACTGAGTTTGGTATGCTGTACGTGCAGCCTGGCGAGATATGTGTGATCCAAAGAGGCCAGCGATTCAAGGTGAAGGTTGAGGGACCCACAAGAGGTTACATATTGGGTATATGTCTTCTCGTCAATCCCTTAGATTCTGGCTACTAACAGGAAGTAGAGATCTGGGGCTCAAACTTCCAGCTCCCCGAGCTTGGACCCCTGGGAGCCAATGGACTTGCCAACGCTCGAGACTTTTTACATCCCATTGCAAAATACGAAATCGAGCAGAAGCCATGGGAGATTGTATACAAACTTGGCGGCAAGTTTTTCAGCTGCTCGCAGCAGCATTCGCCCTTCGATGTGGTGGCATGGCATGGCAACTATGTGCCGTACAAATACGATCTGACAAAGTTTGTGAACGTCGGTTCTATTTCCGTGGACCATATTGATCCATCTATTTTCTGCGTGTTGACCGCGCCTTCGCGAGATGCAGCAGCACCACTTGCAGACTTTTTGATCTTCAGCCCACGATGGGATGTAGCCTCTCACAGTAAGAAGTCACCAACATGAGAACATACGGGAACATACGGGAGCATGCACTAACCGATCATCAGCGTACCGGCCACCATACTATCATCGTAACGCGGCTTCTGAATTGATGGGGTTAATATATGGAGAATATGCCGGCCGTTCAGATGAGTTTCAGCCAGGCGGAGTCAGCTACGAGTGTGGATTTGTGCCACATGGCGTTGCATACGAGGAGGTAAGTTTGTTGACGAGGAATAATTTGGGGACGCGGGGCTAAGGTGCATATAGTTCAAGGCGGCCAGTGCACAGCCTCCGCCTGAGATGCAGATCTCAAAGGGCGCTGTTGCCTTTATGATGGAGAGTTCGAGGATGTTCACTATTACCGACTGGGCATGGAACAGCCATAAGAAGCACGAGCATGATCCAAAGATGTGGTACGTAACGAACCCACGGGCTGGATTTCCAAAGGGCTGGGATGGTAGCTAACGAGAATTAGGGACAATCTGGTGGATAACTTCTCGGGCCACAAGGAAGAGGTTGAGAGGATCTTGTCCGAGGGCATCAAAAAGGTGAGGCTGAATTGAAGGGAGGGAGAGTTTACGCTAGTCTGTTTATTGACTAGGGGTGGCTGTGAGATTGAATGTTCAGGTGCCCCGCGGTGCTGCGCCACCAAGTATTTCAGCCACTAGTGATCTCATAATTATCAATGTCCAACGAAAACAAAGTACACAAATACAAAATAATATTCAACCTAATGTCCGTTCACTTACGCCCTTTTACTGCCTGATCCACCAATTTTCTGCTTTTGTGGGCTGATATTCGATAGCCTATCGCAGTGCACTGCGCCCTTGTGCAACCAGAGGAGTCATCGCCAGTTTGGCTAGTTAGTGGCTGCATGTTTTGCGCAGCACGTCTGTCCAGATTGTTGCCTGTACCTGTGACTATTTCTGTTCCTGCATGGAAACCTTCAAAAGCCTCAGTCCGCTCCGTCCCGAACAACTTCACACGAGCACTTCTATTCACCATGGCGCACCGTGACACAGCACCGTTCGTGCCGCAGAATCCAAAGGAGATCACAGAGCTGGTGCAAGCGCTCGAAGCACACAAAGGCAAAAGGGAAAGAGCCGGCTTCTCGGTCAAGAAACACACGTTTAGCCTTCCCAATGGCCGCACCGTCGACTCGTGGAAGATGAATGAGTGGGACTATAAAAAGGCAAACCTGCCCACGTACGCACGAGGTCTCTTCACCTACAAGAACCACGACGGCCACCATGAGATTGCCGTGAGAGGCTACGACAAGTTCTTTAACCACGGTGAAGTTCGCAAGACCGAATGGGAAAGCGTCAATCGCGACACGCGTGGCCCATACGAGCTCAGCGTCAAGGAAAACGGCTGCATCATCTTCATCTCTGGTCTCGATGACGACACACTGCTGGTATGCAGCAAACACTCAACCGGCGCACGGGGCGATGCTGAGCTCAGCCATGCCTGTGCAGGCGAGAGGTGGGTAGAAAAACACATCGCCACGGTCGGCAGGACCAAAGAACAATTAGCTCGCGCATTGCGCTCCATGAACGCCACCTTGGTCGCTGAGCTCTGTGACGACGACTTCGAAGAGCATGTGCTACCCTATACTGAGGATCAAGCTGGCCTCTACGTCCATGGCATCAACCTCAACCTTCCTGAATTTGCTACTTACCCCGGCCACCTGGTCGACAAGTTCGCTGATGAATGGGGCATGAAGAAGGTCGTCTATGTCCTCGAGGATGACATCCACAAGGTTAAGGACTTCCTCGATCAAGTTGCCGAGACGGGCAGTTATAATGGCCGCGACACTGAAGGCTTCGTCATCCGGTGCCAGGCGCGCGAGGTGGAGGGTGGCCCTTATGCGGACTGGTTTTTCAAGTACAAGTTCGAGGAGCCGTATCTTATGTATCGTCAGTGGCGCGAGTGCACAAAAGCCGTGATCGCGGGCAGGCCACCGCGGTACAAGAAACATGAGGCCATCACCAAAGAATATCTCGAATATGCTAGGAGAAGATTCGTTCAGAATCCCGGCCTCGCAAATGCTTACAATCACAATCACGGCATCATCAAACTCCGCAATGATTTCCTGTCTTTCCGTGGAACAACTGGCGCCGATATCATCCGCCAGGAAGCGGAGAACGGTCTAGTAGAGAGCAACAAGGCAAATCGGAATATTGTCCTAGTCCCCATTGCCACCATCGGATGCGGAAAGACAACCTTGGCTATTGCTCTTGTGAAGTTGTTTGGGTGGGGTCACTATCAAAACGACAACGTCAAAGCAAAGAAAGGTCGTGGTCAGATCTTTGCCGACACCATCTCCTCCCTCCTCGTCACCAACGCTGTCGTCATTGCAGATCGCAACAACCACCAGAAGCGCGAGCGAGACCAAATTATAACTGACATTTCAAAAACCGTTCACGACGTGCGCTTTGTAGCATTGCACTACGTGCACGATCGCTCCAACTTCGACCAGATACGTGAGGCAACACGAAAGCGCGTGCTTGACCGCGGCGATAACCATCAGACTATCCAGGCCGGTTCAAAGGGCCCAGGAGAAATCATCGAGATCATGGAGGGTTTCATGCATCGTTTCCAGCCAGTCGATCCCTCAGAGGGCCCCGACGAGCTGTTTGACTTGGTCATCAACCTCGACCCCACCCTCGACTCTCGCGAGAACCTTGAAACCATTATTAGTAGCATGTTCGAGACATATCCCGCCCTTTTCGAAGGCAAGGACATGCCCATTAATACCGACATGGACGCTGCGATTGAGTGGGCTTTGCACGATTACAAACCAGACTTCAAGATGGATTTGTCGCGTAGTGGAACCGGGGGTAACAAAGGGGCACAAAATCTCAATGAAAACCAGATCCGTCAGAACATGCAGCGAAACGAAAATCAAATTGCGAGAAGGCAGCCTCAGTCAGTAGTACCCAAGGTGAAAAAGGCACCGCGCATGGAGTACTTTTCAGTCGGACTAAACACTTCACGAGTCAACTCTATCCTCGATACGCTGTTCAACAACAAAGATGCAACGACGTCCAAGTTCTACAATCAACTCAAGCAATCCCGCCGCGTCCAAAGTGTATTCCACGTCACCCTCATACACCGCGCATCTGCCGCAGAAAACCAAACCTACTGGGACAAACTAGCTAAACTCCACGAAGCATCACTCACCACCAATGCACACAGCGGATCCTGGGATCCCGAAATCGGGACATGCAAAGTCCAAATGGAGCGCTTGATCTGGGACGATCGCATCATGTGCTTCGTCGTCCGACTACACGGCTCAGGCCGATTAGACGGCGAAGAAGGCATGAGCGAGGAGGTCAATTTCGAAACTGTGAACGCAGTCGCGCATGTCACGGTTGGCACGGCGAATCAGAACATTAAGCCTAAGGAGAGCAACGATTTGTTGCAGCGCTGGCTGAATGGCGGGTCGGGTGGTTCGACAGGGATTGGAGAGCTAGCGGTCAAGGGCAATGTTACGCTTGATGGGAGTGTACGAGGCGTGCTCGGACGAATGTAGGGGCGATTAGGGAGTTTAAAAGCATGATGGATGAGGAAATGATGAATACTTTGCCGTTTAGGGCGGGGGCATTCACGGCGATTAGGATGTATGAGGTGTTCTCAAAAACATGGACAAATAATTATATACTTTGCCGTGGGTATATTTGGTGTGGATCTAGTGTATATGTGACTTGTAGCTTTTTTTTTAACCTCAACTGATGCCTCCGACGATCTTCAGGCCTTGACTATCTGCGGAGTAGGCTAGAATATAGCGACACGGGTGCCAAGCGACATGCGAGGCGGGAGTCGGGAGATCAATAGAGTGCACGATTTCGCCTGTCTCGACGTGTGCAATGCGCAGAGATTTGCCCTCTTTGTCGTCGGAGCCAGCGGTGATGTAGCTTCCGTCAAAGGAGAAGTCTATGCTCTTGATGAGCTCCTTGGTAAGGTCGAAGGTGCGCACGCAGATCCACTCCTGGGTGTCCCACAGCGAGACGAGGGCGTCTCCGCCGCCGGCGGCCATGTATTCGCCGCTGGGGGACATGGTGATGGCGTAGCAGGACGAGGTGTGTGCGTTGAGTGTGAGGGCGGGCTCAAAGTCGGGATAGCGGACCATCTTGACGGTGCCATCGCCACCGGTCATGAAGAGGTGGGAGCCAGACCAGTCGAAGACGCACTGGTTGGTTTGGATGGGCTGGCGGTGCTCGGCCAGGACGCGCAGGGCGGTGCGGTCCACGGAGACGAGCACATTGTCCTTGCGGCCAGCTACCATTTCGCGGCCATCTGGGGTCCAGGCGAGGGTGAAAGGCTGCTCGCCTATCCTGATCTCGCCAACGCTGGCTTTGGAGCGGATATCCCAGAAACGAACCATGCCATCTGTGCTGCAGCTTGCAAGCTCATTCTCGTTGATTGGGTGGAAGGCCACGCGTTCGAGAGACGTGATGGCAGATGCGCCTGGCGTGCGCAGCTCGGTTGAGTTCTTTACATTTGACTTTTCTGGATTCCAGATCCGGAGCGTCTTGTCGGCCGCGCCTGTTGCAATAAAGGTGCCGGACGCATTCCACGAGAGGCTGCGAATGTGGTGAGAGGACGAAACAGGCCGTTGGTTGTCAACGTAGACGGATGTCTTGAGCTTGGAAAAGGCTGGCGCAAAGCCTTGTTTGGGAAGCGACCGGGCGCGCGTTGGGGGCGCCATGCTCAGAAGACGAAATGCATGGAAATGGACTTGGACGACATGTATTTATTATTTTTTCAACCTAGGCGCACTACAAGGGAAGAAGATGGAAGAAGGGAGGTTGGTGGTTGGTGACAAGATGTATGCCAAGCAATCTCTCTATCGATAAACACACCCTACTGCTTCTTACTTTCACCTCCCTCCTTCTGCATCCCTACGCATCCTACTAGATTCCCTGCCTTTTTCTCTATGCCCCCGTATCCCTGGCTAGTATCTCGCTGTGCACTCGCCGCCTTCATCGATTCCACAGCCTGTTCTTTGTCTTGTACCCCCGAAGCCTTCCATGCCTCGTTGCCTGTTGCATTGCCAATTGTCTCCTATGGCAGTGTGAGCGAAACAAATCCATATTACGATATCCCGGAGAAATACTGAAGCTTACCTCTGCTGCGCCTTTAGCGTACTGAGCGTGGCTGCTCACAAGACCTGGTTGATTCTGGTTGTTGTTACCGGACATGATTTTTCTTTCTTATATAGTAGAGTTGTTCTATATTTGCGTACACGGTTGCATTGCTTCTATATATTATAGGTATTTTCGTTTATGTCATCAATGCTGCAAGACGTATGACGTCACTACGTCAACATCAAACACTGCACCTATGGTAGGCATAAGACGTGCAGAGCTATCATGGCCTTCCCCACTCTAAAACATCTATACCTTCAACTCAGGTCCCTTTGTGTAGGCATTTAAATCTGCCTTGACAGGTCTGGGTCAAACAAAGCGAGCCAGCATGGAACCCATCGCACGCAATTATGCAGATAGATAGCGGCACTAGCCGATATCAAGACTTACTAATTAGTAGAATTATCTACCTACTGTTTACAGATACCTCGGCACTTTTTTTACCTTACAAATCAACACTTCTCTTTATGTCTTGCTTTAAATTCTTCCTGTTCACTTGAACTGCACATTATTCAAAAAATCGGCTATTCTGTCACAATGGCACCACAAGATTTCAACACCGGGGCAAAAGGCCTGGATTATTTCACACCCCAGCACTTGATCTCCCCAGGATCTATAGTTCCAGACAGTCAACCAGCTAATGCTACGCCAACTCTCTTCAAACCTCTGATAATCAGAGGAACTACCCTTCGCAACCGCATTATCGTGGCTCCCATGTGCCAGTATAGCACTGCATCACACGGCCCTTCCACTGGTGCATTGACAGACTATCACATCGCCACTCTAGGCCACTACGCTCTCAAGGGTGCTGCACTAGTATTTGTTGAAGCCACAGGCGTACAAGCCAACGGCCGAATTTCACCAAATTGTCCTGGAATCTGGACTGATGCGCAGATTCCCGCGTTGAGACGAGTAAGCGATTTCATCAAGAGCCAGGGAGCGCTAAGTGGAATCCAATTGGCGCATGCGGGTCGAAAAGCAAGCACCTGCGCGGCCTGGATCGCTGGCACGCAGAAAACCCAAGGCGGAAAGAGGAAAGTCAGCGTCAAAGCTGATACCGATGTCGGGGGCTGGCCTGAGGATGTCGTCGGACCCATGGGCGGTCAAGAGTGGGCATGGGACATGAAAACGCTAGATGACGAGAGCGCTGGATATTGGGCTCCGCGTGCTCTAAGCGAACAGGAGATTGGCGAGCTCGTGCAAGACTGGGCCAAAGCTGCCGAGCGCTCTGTCAAGGCGGGAGTCGACGTGATTGAAATCCACGCCGCGCACGGCTACTTGATTCACCAGTTCCTCTCGCCTGTGACGAATCAACGTACCGACAGGTACGGCGGGTCTTTTGAGAATAGGACACGTTTGTTGATCGAGATCATTCAAGCGATTCGCAAAGTGATCCCGGAAACAATGCCACTGTATCTGCGTATCAGCACGACCGAATGGATGGAAGAAACGGAGCGAGGAAAGCAATTCGGAACATGGGATATTGAGAGTTCGATTCGATTGGCTAAACTTGTGCCTAGCTTGGGTGTGGATTTGCTGGATGCTAGCAGTGGTGGTAACCACCCTGAGCAACGTCTTAGTCCTTTCGATACCAAGGACTACCAGACGCGAATTGCATCTCGCATCCGCGCTGAATTGAAGAAGGAGGGGCTGAAAATGTTCATTGGCGCCGTGGGCTTGATTACAGAAGCTGAGCAAGCGAGAAACATTGTTGAAGAGGCTGGGTCTGCAACCACGAGAAATACACAAGAGGTGACTGAAGAAGCGAGGGCTGCAGTGGGCATGACTGAACCAAGCGACGGGAACGAGCCCATGGCTGATGTCATCTTGGTTGCGAGGCAGTTTATGCGCGAGCCTGAGTGGGTCTTGAAAGTGGCGTGGCAGCTGGGTCTTGATGTTGCGTGGCCGAATCAGTTTTTGCGTGTGAGGTTTCCAAAGTTGTGAGTATGGTGTGTAGGAGTATTCTAGATTCATAGACATACACTAGAGCCAAGATTTATTAGAATGTCAACATTTCGTAGAATAGACAATCATACATGTATACAAGTGCACATTGAATCCCATATATCCAATTACTCAATATAATACTTATGCAAACAAGCATTCAAGGCCACGCCGGATCCTCCACCCTCCTAAAACACGCAACAAACTTCATCCCCCCATTCCTCTCCACCTTCTTCCCCTCCTCCGTCTCACTCCGCATAATCCGCACACACTCATCCATCCCCACCCCTTCCTCCCCATCCCCGTCCTCAAACACCCCCCCCACCCTCTCAAAGCTCGGATGCCTCTCAAAATGCCCCTTCATCCACTCATGCAAATCCCTCACATCAGTAATCGTATACACGACACCCCCCGGCCTCAACACATATGCATACTCTGAATTAAGTGTGTACGACACAATGCGCGCCTTGTGCTTGCGCTGCTTGAAGTGCGGGTCTGGGAAGCAGAGGAAGATTTTGGAGAGTTGGGCGCGGGCGAAGAAGTTTGGGAGGAATTTCATGGTGTTGGCGCGGATGCAGGATATGTTTTGGTAAGTTGGTGGGGAAGAGGAGGAGGCGTGTTGGGCGCGGAGGGCGCGGACTTTTTCTTGGACGTATTCTGTTACTGAGGTGCGGATTTCTAGGCCTGGGGTGTGAGTTAGTTAGGTTGGGTTGGGAAAGGTGGTGGGTGGCGTGGGTGTGGGCATGGTTGTGGTTGTGGTGTTGATGGTATCGAGGGACACACCTAGGATCAGAGTGTCGGGAAATTTTGGTGCAAGTGCAAATAGAAGTCCTCCGAAACCGCATCCAATGTCTGCAATTTCAACATTTTTCATGATTGCTTTATCATTTTGCTGCTGGTCCTCTGCCTCAGTTCTTGATGACTCTGTATCAGCGGTAGTCGACTGTTCTGGCCGATTGACACTATATGCAGGATATAGACTTGCCCAGTCCATATCAGCAGGGCTTTGAGGGCTGTTTTGATTCAGTATCAAGCTAAAGTTGATCAAGATGATTTCATACTAGGCTAATGAATGGTCTGAAAAAGGGTTGGCGTGTGCCCGCTGCCGGTAAAATTTCTTCTTTGGTAATGCGGCATTTTGATCATTGTTAAGAAGCGAATTCTTGTACTCTTCGCGCTTCTGGCGCTTTGCTGGAGCGTGTGGCATTGTTACTATCTCTTGAGTATCTCTCGAGTATATTGGGAATGGTGTAGGTGCAGTGGTGTGGAAAGAAATTTGGTCAGTGCGCTAGACTAGGCCCAGGGTCGTCGATTTGTAGCACATGCCATGCGGGGAGAGTCGACTCGTGTGTACAAAACGATCTACAAATCTAAATCATAGTGTGGGTATGACGTAAGAGCGATGTATGCAGATATCAAAAGCAATTCTACATAATACAAGAAATCCTACAGTCTTCTGATGCACGCTGCGTAAAAGACCGTGGGCTTAAGGTAGGATACAAGAAAGCTGCCCTCGATCGTTGCGCCCAAACGCTTGACCCATACGCCTGTTCGTTTATTCATGATTACCGGAATTCAATTGCGCCTTGGCAACCGTGATCCTGCACATGTTCCAGTTGCAGCCTTTGATATCTGGGCATGATTAGCATATTTTGTGCGCAGGTGCATTTAATATTCCACAGGATGATGAACTCACTTCTCGCTCTTGGCGTGAAAGTATATGCCCTCGATGCCACCCGTCACTTGGTTGAAGCAGATGTAATAAAACCCCTCAAAACTTGCGCCGCTAATTGTGCGGACTCGATGGTCTGGCACGAGGAAGTATTCTTTCCAGCGCATGAACAAATGTTCCTTTTGTATCCAGTCCTTGGTTACCATTTCGGGTCGCGAGGAGTATTTTGAAAGGGGCTTGTATGCAGGGAAGCGGCCCCAGTGCTGCCTATCAACCTTCTCATTGGAACCCCACTCGGGGTGTTGTGTGATGAAGTTATATTTACTGCCGATGATTTCGCCCTCAAAGTAGGTAGTTAAGCTGGGGTGGTCCTCGGTTAAGCCTGGTGTTGTGTTAGTGTTTGCGCGCTGTTGTGCTAGTAGTTCCGGATGTGAAAATGCAGACTGCAAACCTTTTATGCGCAAGTATCCACACATAAACGACTCGCGCATGTCGACATGTTTGACCTCTACCTCGACTTCATATTGCTGGCGATCCGAGGTTTGATTGCCTTTGAAGCGACTACCGGGGCGGAGGAGGGAGGACGAACTCCGAGGAAGGAACTGGGTAGGACGTCAGTTGAGCATGCACATGCATATAACATGAATACATATCAATGTTTAATTATATATATATATATGAGCATGATGATTACATGGCGTCCATAATGCAAAGAACTTACCCTGTGCGCCGGAAACGGTGACGATAAGTGACTGGCAAAAAGTGAGGCGGGGGTTGGGGCGGTGGCCAAGAGCGGTGAGGCTTGCGATGTGCGATGTTGATGTTCGTCTGCAGCGTCGTCTATCGCAGTCATGGGCGTAGGAATATCTCGGGCTGGCGACTCTATGGGTGCGCTCGAAGGTTTGCTGTGGCTTTCTGGTGGTGGTGGTTGCGCATGGGCAGACATATCTTGCGGGGGCGGTGTTGGCAACTGCATGGGGGGTAAATGATTGAAGCTGCCATTGTCCGGGCTATTGAAGGCGTGTGGTGGATTCAAATTCGAATCGCGTATATTCGTGGTCGGATTGGTGATGATAGTGCGCAATTCATCTGGCGGACAGGTTGTGCGGCCTGCCGCTGTTGTGCCCTCGTGCTCCCCAGGCGAGACGATAGCATCGGGCGTCGGCATGGTTCGGTCGAGTGGAAGGGGAAGACCGAGGGCGACAATCACAATGGAGACACAAGTTGATTACACATGGGACGAAAGGAAGTTGAAGACAGCAAAGCGATTACAGAATAGGATAGTCCGGACTAGTAGGTGTCCCGTGAGAAGCAAGCAATAGAATAGAGTAGTTGGTAGTCGGATCTGGCTCTTCTTGGCCTGTCCATGACTAGACGGGAGAAGAAGTGGGTCTGCTGAGTTCGCGGGGCAGGTTTCGCACTAGTCTAGCCTCACGTGGACTTGACATGCCACGGTTTTTTGACGTTTTCATCATGTTCCCACCAGGACTACTAACAAGTAGTAATGATCGGTACGTTCGAGGGTATTCCCTTTTGTGGCTACCAGGTAGTATACACTCTTGGCCAACCATCCCATTCCAAGCACTGTTGACAGCGCGGCCCATCAACTCCAGACGCCAAACCCAGCCAATACTTACATTGACGCCTTTCCGCAATCGCAGTCTAGTCTTGTTCAATTGCATGATGGTCTTAAACAAAACCTCGCACACTTGACACACTGGCTAAGCTTAGATTGGCTTGATCTGAATACTTGTGAGCGACCATCCAACGCATATGTGTCTGAGAGCAATCAATACCTTGAAGTGAAGCGAAATCAGCGAAAAAACCAAAGCCTTCAGATCCTGCACCAGATAATAGAAGACACGCAGCCCTTCTGGATCTGAAGAGTCTTGCACGTCCTGCAATGATCCAATTTTGGCCGTCTCAAAAGAGATGTGTTCACTTCCTAAGCGAATCTCCAACTCTTGACGGCCATCTTTGTTTTTCTGTGGCCATTTGGTGTCGTCTTCCCTGTTACATGATGTGGTTAGTTCAGGTTACTGCCAAAGGATGAAGTGTTTGGGGGCATACTTAAGGATTTCACTTTCTTTGACAATGCGCTTGATCTCGGTGACCAAGGCATCGCTCACGCACACTGCTGGGAGTTAGGAGAGCAAGGTGAGTGCGTAACATCAAAAACTTACTCTCTTTGCGAATCAACGAATCATTACGGTAGTTGGAGTTGTTTGCATATCGTGCTGAAGCGCTGCGTCCGTCGCCCAAGACACGGAAGTCGAATTCTGGGACATAGTTAGATAATGTGGATGCGAATGGAGAAAACAGTTGGACATGCCCAAAAACTCGTGACCGAATCGTCCTTGGTGACCTGAACTGTACATAGTTGGTTAGTACAGTGTGAGAACACCACAAAAACGACTTACTAATATCTCAGGTAGAATGGCTCGTTTCCACTCATTTTGAAGAGTGAGAAGTGAGGAATAGATAGTTGTATGTGAATGGGTTGCTGCACACCTGGTGGTAGAGACGAGGCTCTGTGGCTCTGGTCCTGCCAGCGATCTTCACGGCGGACAGGGATTAGCTTAGCGAGTTCTGGTCTTGGCAGCCCTGGAATCTCTCAAACGGACACCTACCAAGTTCACGGCGAGCACAACCAAGGGAACGCCGCCCCCACCACCTCGAACAAGTCCAAGTCACCCCTCAACGCTGGGCAATCGCAATCCTTACGCCCTTATTTCTCTCCCTGCAGCTTCACCTCGGCACCCAACCCCGCTGCACTGATATTACTCTGTTGGGTACACGTATACACGTAGTATCCCACCACTCTTCGAGGTTTGGGCCATTGCGGGCTGAGGGTCACGGGCAACGGGCAGAGTCGGAGCTCTTGGGCTAATCTAGACACGTGCACACGTGCAGTCGGGCATACGTGACTGACACCACCTTCAACATGGCGACGTTTCTCGAGAATGCCTACAGTCTGGTATGGATAACCTGGTCGTGGATGGAGAGCTCGGGGGAGCTGACTGCGGGCAACAGGTTCACCAAGACAACGCCGCCGATGTGCCGGCACAAAATGACCTCAAGCAGGCTCTGGAGAAGGGAAATGATGAACAAAAGATCGAAACCATGGTGCGCCTATACCAATACCATTGCTACCAGCATGGTTGCCCCACCATCCTCGACATAGCTGTCTGACAAGCTCGCAGAAGAAGATTCTCTCTATAATGCTCAATGGTGACCCCCAAACTGGCCTTCTTATGCACATCATCCGATTTGTGATGCCGAGCAAGTCGAAACCGTTGAAGAAGCTCATGTACTTTTTCTTCGAGGTCTGCCCCAAGCACGATTCGCAAGGAAAGCTGCGCCAGGAGTGGATTTTGGTCTGGTGGGTAGATCTACTAACAAGCTTTTGAACACGAGAAGGCTGACCGCTACGAATAGCAATGCCATCCGTTTTGATTTGCAGGCGCCCAACGAATATGTACGAGGCAATACATTGCGATTTGTGTAGGCATCTCTGCCCTATGCCACGGAGCTGTGACTGACAATATACAGTACAAAGCTGCGAGACGCCGAGCTTGTGGAGCCATTGTTGCGTGAGCTACACATTCAATCAACTGTCGTTGTGTCATGCTAACCGGATATATAGAACCTGTACGCCAATGTCTTACACATCGACACGCATATGTCCGGAAAAACGCAACTTTCGCTGTTGCTGCCATCTTCACCCACCTCCCAGAGCTCATGCCGGATGCGCCTGATATGCTGACCTCATTTTTGGATGATGAGAACGACCCAACATGTAAAAGAAATGCCTTTGCTGCGCTAGTGTCTGTCAGCCACGAAAAGGCATTGGAGTACCTGAGCACTGTTTTTGATTCCATCCCGAACCACGAAGAGCTCCTGCTTTTGGCAGAGCTTGAATTCATCCGCAAGGATGCGGTTGTGAACCCGCAAAACAAGGCAAAATATCTTCGTTTAATTTTTGATCTCCTCGAATCGCAGGTCTCCACCGTCATTTACGAATCTGCGCACGCCCTCACTACCCTCACAAGTAATCCTGTTGCGGTCA
The DNA here is from genome assembly GCA_021365335.1 of Phaeosphaeriaceae sp. PMI808. Classification (NCBI taxonomy): domain Eukaryota; kingdom Fungi; phylum Ascomycota; class Dothideomycetes; order Pleosporales; family Phaeosphaeriaceae; species Phaeosphaeriaceae sp. PMI808. Next base: position 831,394 of record JAJTIZ010000005.1, read on the forward strand.
AGGCAGCGGCTGGCAAGTTTGTTGAGCTAGCCATCAAGGAGCCAGACAACAATGTGAAATTGATTGTCCTGGAACGCGTCGATCAACTGAGGCAGAAGAATGAGGGGGTGCTCGATGATCTGACCATGGAGGTACTCCGTGTCTTGTCAAGCACAGATCTTGATGTGCGTAAGAAGTCGTTGAACATTGCCATGGAGATGATCTCCAGCAGGAACGTGGAAGAAGTTGTTCTTTTACTGAAGAAGGAGCTCATGAAAACCGTTGACGAACAATATGATAAGAATTCGGAATACAGGTCGCTTCTCATCTCCTCTATACACTCCGCCGCCATCAAATTCCCTGAGGTTGCTGCCAGCGTGGTTGGATCGTTGATGGACTTTATTTCAGATGTCAGCAGCAACGCGTCAGCTGTCGATGTAATCTCTTTCGTCAAGGAAGTCGTCGAGCGATTCCCTAGTCTGCGCCCATCCATCATTGAACGATTAGTGTCCACATTGGGCGAAGTTCGTGCTGGAAAGGTATACCGTGGTGTCTTATGGATTATCGGAGAATTTTCGCTAGAGCCAAAGGACATCCGCGACGCGTGGAAGGGGATTCGGTCATCCCTTGGAGAAATTCCCATCTTAGCGTCTGAGCAACGGTTGTTAGATGACGCTTCCGAGGGTAAAGAGGAAGCTGATCAAGTCAATGGAAACGCTAAATCAGCAGCTCCTACAGGGTCGCGAAAGGTACTCGCTGACGGCACATATGCAACAGAAAGTGCCCTCACGTCATCGGCGGCGGCGAAAGCGAAACTGGAGGCGGTTAAAAACTCGCAAAAACCTCCACTTCGTCAACTTGTGCTCGATGGAGATTATTATCTCGCCACTGTTCTCTCTAGCACATTGACCAAGTTAGTGATGCGACATTCAGAAATCTCAAAAGACACAGCACGAACCAATGCCTTGCGTGCCGAAGCAATGCTTATAATGATCTCCATCATTCGCGTCGGTCAATCTCAGTTTGTCAAGACGCTCATAGACGAAGACTCAATTGATCGTATCATGTCGTGTGTTCGATCGCTATCTGAATTCTCGCAAAGAAAAGAGCTGGAAATCGTGTTCTTGGAGGATACACGAAAATCTTTCGCTGCTATGGTTCAAACCGAAGAAAAGAAGCGGGCAGCCAAGGAAGCTTCTGAGAGGGCGAAGTCGGCTGTCAATGTCGATGATTCCTTCAACATCCGCCAGCTCAAGAAGAAAGATGCAGATGGCGGCGATGAGATTGAGCAAGATTTGGAAAGGGCGACTGGAGGCGACACAGCGACTGAGGATCTCACATCGAAGCTCAGCCGTGTTGTACAGCTCACAGGCTTTTCAGACTCAGTTTACGCTGAAGCCTATGTCAAGGTATGATATGTACTTGGTAGTAAGATTTGAAAGCTGACATTTGCAGGTACACCAATTCGACATTGTACTGGATGTGCTCTTGGTAAATCAAACGACTGAGACGCTACAAAATCTGACTGTTGAATTTGCGACGCTCGGAGATTTAAAGGTTGTTGAGCGACCGCCCACACAGAACGTCGGACCACATGACTTTATCAACATCCAAGCGACGATTAAGGTCTCGTCAACAGATACGGGGGTTATCTTTGGCAACATTTTGTACGAAGGAGAAAAGGGGGTTGACTCGAACGTGGTTATTCTCAACGACGTGCACGTGGACATTATGGATTACATCAAGCCAGCGCAATGCACCGAGACACAATTCCGGACCATGTGGACAGAGTTTGAATGGGAAAACAAGGTCAATATCAACTCCAAGGCTAAGACTCTACGGGAGTTCTTGAAGCAGCTGATGGCATCAACCAACATGAGCTGTCTTACACCCGAGGCATCGATGAAGGGCGACTGTCAATTCTTGTCGGCGAATTTGTATGCCAGGAGCGTGTTTGGTAAGTTTTTTTTTTCTCTTTTGTTGGATAGAAAAGGGATGATGTAAGAAAAGTCAAAACGCGTACTAACGTGGAATGTAGGTGAGGATGCTCTGGCGAACTTGAGTATAGAAAAGGAAGGAGACAATGGACCCATTACAGGCTTTGTTCGTATCCGAAGTCGGTCACAAGGACTGGCATTAAGTCTGGGGTCGCTGAAGGGCCTGAACAAGGTTGGAGTGGCATAGGTTGATGGGTGATGAGTGATGAGCGATGAAGGAGTGGAGAATAGGTAGGTAGATAAATAGATATAACCTATTATACCATGATACGATGCATATATCAATCAATCAATCAAGCAATCACTCAATGAATTTGATCATCCGATATTTTGATACCGAGGCTCATGGTGATGGATTGGTCAAAGCAGGGTCTAACGGAGTAATTTCCTTATCAGACGGGCAGGTGGTACCTGCGTTGGCTTGGGGACCTTCTTTAGGCAACCCCAGGGTGCCGGTGCAGTGGACAGGCCAATGTTTCTCGACTAATAATTACCCATGTGATAGTCTTACAAGATGCTGATAATACCACGACCATGCGCCCTTTGCTTTGAATACTTATACACCTAACTGCCTACCTAGCCTTTTCTCTGTGTCATAATGGCTTCTCCCATCATCGACGCGCCGGACACCAAAGCCACGCCAGACACACTCGCCGTGGGTGAAAATGGGACCCTGACTTTAGGAGCCGACTCGTTGGTGGTGTCAAGTATGTAGATACATCAACACCGTGGATGATAGACGCACACACTGACCAAAGCACACAACAGGCAGCAGCAACAAAAGCAACAGCAATAACAACAAACTCACTCGCCCCATCCCTTTTTACAACATTCTCTGGGCCGAACACGCGGCCACCGGCGACATCGTAATCCAATATGCCCTCTCGGCTGCCAAGAAGTCCGTCCGTCCGGCCACCTTGAGCTACAAAGTGACGAAAGAAGATAGTAGCAAAATAGCGGGCGCATGGGTCGAAAAGTTACTGGACCGCGCATACGGAGTATCGCAGCGGCGCAAGCGCATCAAGGTGCTCATCAATCCCTTTGGAGGGCCGGGCGGGGCGGTCAAGTCATATCACAAGCGCATTGCCCCAATCTTTGCTGCTGCAAACTGCGAGCTCGATGTGCAAACCACCGAACACTACGGTCATGGCGTCGAAATTGCCCAAAACTTGGATATTGAAGCTTTCGACGTCGTCGCCTGCTGCTCGGGAGATGGCATCCCCCACGAGGTCTGGAATGGGTTTGGCAAGAGACCAGATGCTGCGAGGGCTCTGCGCAAGATTGCCGTCGCTCAACTGCCCTGTGGTTCAGCCAATGGTGCCAGTATCAACTTTAACGGGACCAGCAACCCCAGTCTGGCTGCCCTAGCCATCGTCAAGGGCTTCCGCACAGCTCTCGATCTCGCCTCCGTCTCCCATGGCGACAGTCGTACACTCTCTTTCCTTTCGCAAGCTGTGGGAATCATCGCTGAACTCGACCTTGCTACCGAGCACCTTCGCTGGATGGGCAGCGCGCGTTTTACATGGGGTTTCCTCGTCCGTCTCATCAACAAGACCGTCTACCCTTGGGACATAGCTGTCAAAGTAGAACACGCCACTAAAGCCGACGTCCGCGAAGCCTACCGATCCGGCGCCAAACAGCCTCCCCCACCCATCCTCGATTCCCCCTTACCCGCCCCCGATATTGGCCTCCCCGCCCTCAAATACGGCACCGTGAAAGATCCCCTCCCTGCTGGCTGGGAACTCATCCCCCATGACAAACTCGGCAACTTCTACGCCGGAAACGTCGCCTACATGGCCCCCGGCACCAACTTCTTCCCCGCCTCCCTCCCCTCAGACGGCTGTCTCGACCTCGTTCGCATCGCCGGCGATATCCCCCGCACCACAGCCATCAAGGCGCTGCTCGCTGTTGAAAACAACACTTTTTTCGACTTGCCGCATGTCGACTATCAGAAGATTAGCGCATATCGGATGATACCGAGAAACCAGAAGGACGGATATATCAGCATTGATGGGGAGAGGATCCCGTTTGAGGGGTTTCAGGTTGAGGTGCATCGGGGGTTGGGGACGGTGTTGACGAAGAGTGGGCATTTGTGTGAGGCGCCGGGGGTGTAGAGGTGAGCAAAACTCGTCTGCTACGCTCTCCACATTGCCAGCTTTCTCTTCTTCTTTGTGTTGATTTTTCTGAGAGATATACCACTGTTTAGGTTTTGTTGTTTTGTTGTGACCATCAGGCATACTTGTGCTGTTGTGGGTTGTTGACGAAGCTCTTTGCTTGCAAGAAAGAAGGAAGTGTTTGTTATACACTGCAGAAATCTCGTCACTGTATTATTGGGTAATTTGTAGGTAAGCTCCCACATTTCTTTGGGGCAAAAATTTTGGGGGTTAAGAAATATTGATGTTCCTAACAGCTATGGGAAGGAAAGAATATCTTTCGTGTTTTGAACACCTGCCAAGCGTGATCTTAAAAAGATGGTGTCTAGAAGAAATACTCTTTTACTATTATGGTACTACGCCATACTAGGCAATATTTGAGAAATGAACATTGTCAGCCGGTGGAGGGGGTCTTCGGCAAGTAGTTAGTTATACATTTCCTCTCTTCCATAACCTCAGTACTTCATTATAATCACTTGTCATAATTTACACAGCTTTCTACCACCCACATAACTCCAATGGACGTCCTAGCGCCTTTAAATCCAGCTGACCTGTTCTCTGCGAAAGGTTTGGTCGTGGTCATAACTGGTGGTGGGACTGGTATGTAGTAGCTACCTACCCCGCCATGTCCCTACAAGATCACTCACTACAACAGGAATTGGCCTCGCAATCACCTCCGCCCTATATCAAAACGGAGCCACCAAAATCTATATTCTCGGTCGCCGCCTCAATGTCCTCGAAGAAGCCATCAAAACCCTCCAATCCTCACCCTCAGCGCCACCGTCCTCAACCTCCGTCCTCGCCGCCATAGCCTGCGACGTAACAGATCTAGACTCCGTTAAATCAGCTGTTTCTCAGATTGAAAATGAAGTCGGCCACGTCGACGTCCTCATCAACAACGCCGGCGTCCTCGGCCCCCTAAACGGCCACGAAATATACAAAGCCGACTCCATCACGCACCTCCGCGATGCCCTCACAACCGACTGGACAGATTGGCCCTCCACCTTCGCGATAAACACCCAAGCCGTCCTCGGCGTCTCCGCCACTTTCCTCCCCCTCCTCGAAGCAGCAAACACCCGCCGCGGCTTTGCGCCCGGCCGCGTCTCCGGCGCGGGCAATCCGCGCGCCCACGATAGATCGAGGCTCAGGGAAGTCGGCACGACGGACGATGACGACCGCATGGCGCAGATCATCACCGTGGCCAGCGTGGCAGCGTACATGCGCTACGTCTCCGCGGGGCTAGCGTACAACGCGTCCAAAGCGGCGACCGCACATCTCGGCAAGATGCTCAGCTCGGTGCTGTCCGAGTGGGGTATTCGGAGCAATGTTGTGTGCCCGGGGCCGTATCCGAGTGGGATGACGGCGGGGAATCCGTTGGTTCCGGCGGCGTATGGGACGAATCAGGTGCCGCAGGGGAGGATGGGGAGTGTGAATGATGTTGCTGGAGTGATGTTGGGGTTGGTGGGGAAGGGGGGTGCGTATGTTAATGGGGGGGTGCAGGTTAGTGATGGGGGAGGTTGGGGGTGTTTGCGGGGAGTTATTAGGTTGGGGAGGGGAGTCTTGGTGGATTGGAAGTAGGTTGTGAGCATGGCTGGGCGGGGAGGCAATGTGATGGTCAAGTGTTGTAAAGCAGTTTGAGTATTGAATCGGTGTATATCATATGTTATCAACTAATGGGATTGCACAGGGCTACCTTGTACCTACTACTTCGCATCAAATCATCAAAGCGAATATTTTATCACTCACATTTGATTCGGTCTGGATAGGAACCTATATCGGCTGCGAGAATGTTTGCCGATTATTTTATTTACTGACGGTAAGGGTTACTCCATACCTAAACTTCACTGTTATGTACGACGAAGAAGTAAGTTTAAGGGTTTACAATGATCTGTAAATTTCTACGACAGTATGAAATCGAAATCACTGTTCATGTGACGACTCCCTACTAAAGACGAGTCCACATAGTCAAGACTACCGTGTGAAATAGAAATAAATTACTAAAATAACATGATGGATCACAGGATTAACAAGTATGATGACCGATTGACCATGACCCCAGCGTAGATCTGTCATGCTGTTCTATTGCAGACTGACACATCTTTGAATGATCCTATCTCATTGACTCTGACCATAATCAATAGATAATGGTATCATATATTGTAGAAGTAACACGGAATTAGAAACTAAAGGGATGTAGGAAAAGAGTTTAGCATAGGGGCTTGGGATAGATGCTAGAAGGAGGGGGTGGCTGATGAGTGGTCGAACAATCAATACACGACATTGAGCCTCAGGCGACTCCACTACAATATTATCAGCGTAGGCAACTCTAATCTTGATCTAGTAAACACGCCAGCCACTATGAGGCTGTAAAATAATTCGTTGTAAACCTTCAGGTGAAATTCAAACGAGTGCTGTCTTTACACTACTTGCCTTCAAGTGCTTCTGTGGCTTGAATTGAATATCGCGCCATGATTAAGTATTGCGAATAAAACTTGATTTTCCAAATTTTACTTCGTACAATTTTGATAAGAAAAAGTTTAGGATACCTATACTTTCAATTAATCAAACATTTTTCTAGGTTATGCGCCCAATCTTATCTTTAACCTGGCCTTTCTTCTCCTTTGCTTTCCACTTGATGTCCCCAGGTTGTGGCCATCTGTAATTCACCGGCGATTCCCCTCCAACAAAGACGAACATGTCATAGAGGAAACCACCGAATAGAGCACCGCTGATGGACGCTCCCCAAGGCCCATATGCCCAGTAGCCAGTCTTGAATGCATCTTCATAACCAACCCATAGACCCACAAGCCTCGGACCAAGATCTCGCGCTGGCGAAATTCCCAACCCGGTATTATAACCGAGAGCAACCATGGTGAGAAAGCTCGTAAAGCCAAAAATAAGTGCAGTCATACCCTGGCCAGGCGGTGAATTCTGATCGTCGCCTAAAGCGAAGGTAATGCAGACCCAAACAGCCATGTAGACAAAGTCATTCAAGAAGCCATTGGCTGCCGAAAAAGAGGGGCCTTTGGGGAACAGCGAGCCTCCCGTCATTTCAATAGTGAGATTGGGATCCACAGCGTATATCGCATCGCGATAGATCCTATTCAACGTCAGTACATGTACGTACTCAGTATCCAACGAGCGAAGAAGAGCAACTCACGCAAAAGCCAACGCCCCAGCACACAACCCCGCCACCATCTGCACGCAAATATACACAACCGCCATCCTCCACGGAAACCCACGATATATGGTGAGCGATATCGAAATCGTCGGGCTGAGATGAGCACCGCTCACGCCACCCGCAAGATAAATCCCAACCATAACTGCAAACCCCCAGCCCCAGGCTTGTGTCTCAAAGCTCCCCGTTTCCTCCCCAGACGTTGCGACGGAAAGATTGACGCAGATACCGAGGAAGAGGTAGACGAAGGTTGCGAGAAATTCTGCTGGGGCTTGGGGGTATTGTGCGCGGAGCCTGGCGATTGGGTTGCGGTATTGGTTGTAATAGTCTTGTTGGGCTTGGTGTTCTCTCTGTTGTATTTCATGGTGTTCTTTCTCTGTTTGGGTGGTATCGTGTGACGTGAGTTCTTGGAGTGGGGGAAGGCCATCGGCCATGCCGAAGTGATTGTGTTTCATTATGTCGCCTTCACCTTCTGTGTTATATGTGAGGCCGTGTCCGTTCACGGGGGCGCGCTGTGGAGTATCATGGCTGGGGCCATGGCTATCGTGCATCTGCTCAGTTCCTGTAGTGGGGACTCGGTGCAAGTTCGCTTTTTGGTCTTCGGTTGCGGATTGTTCTTGTTCCGAGCCATCGACGAAGTTGGCTGAGTATGGTCAGTATATCAATTGTATTTGTATGGCGGGAGGGAAACTAACCTGGGTCGTTATGGAAACTCAACCCATCGTGTCTTTCAACCCCTTCCTTGCCGTTCTCCTCATTAACTTTATATAGTGAATTTCGCACATCTCCTCTTCCCCACCACATTCCACGGCGAACTGTACGTGGGAGTGGAGATGCTAAGCCAAACACCGGCTTGTCTTTTTGTTGATTAGTGTATCTCACCACCTGACGCCCAGCCCCACCTAACGCCCGTTTTTTCCCCTTAGCCCCCCCCCCTCTATCTTAATAACTACTTCTTCTATTAACTCTAAATTTTAGTATATATTATAAATAGCTATTAGAAACTACTTTATTTAATTTTTTTAAAAAAAGTTTAATATTAGTAGAAATATTAAACTTTAAAATATTTTAGTATTTTTTACTTATTTATAAATAACTATATAATAAAGCTTAATTAGAAGCTATAAATCTTAATATAGATTATCTATATATATAGTTAAAAGTTATAAATATTAGTTATAATTAATACTAAATACTTAATTAGTTATTTAAAGCTAAACTTTCTATATAAAGCTCTATAAAAATATCTTTAATATAATAGTTATTTTATATAATAATAAAACCTTTTCTAATTTATATATATATATTATTACTAATATAAGTTATATTAAAGTCCACTTTCTTAATATTTAGTAAAATAAGTATATTATTATTATAAAGTAGTAATTTTCTATATAATTAGGAAAATCTTAAAATAAATTATATATTTTATAGCTATATAGTTTATTTTATCTATATTAGTACTATAATTATATATATAAATAGTTAAATTTATAAATTTAAAAGTAATACTATAATTTATATATTCTTTTAAAGAATTTACTAGAAATTTAATTAAAATAATAGGATTATATATAGTATTTAAAGTTTTATAATATATATAGGTTCGCTTCCTCTATAGTATTCACTACGGTAAGCAGTACTTCCTCTATAGTATTCGCGTGCGGTAAGTAGGTAAGAGAGGCTTCCTCTATAGCATTCGCGTGCAGTAAGTAGGGAGGGGATAGTAGTACGAAATAGACATATAATAGGAAAGGATAATTAGTATTCAAGAGTTATTCTATATACGATAAGAGAGAAGGGCTATATATAGGGGAGTAACGTATAGGCCTATTAGCCCGTACGTTCTCTCCTAAACGTTTACGCGTTATACGTAATATAGCTTATTTATATATAGATACTAGCAACTTTTCTCTTTTTATATAAGTTACCTATAATCTCGTACGTAATATTACTATTTAATTACTTCACCCTTACTATTTATCTATTATACGTTATCCTTTCTTTTCTAGTAGGTTAGCTATACGTTTACTATTAACGCGTGTAGTCTTAGCTACCTCTTCTCGTACGTTATTCTTGTGAATTAAAATAAGTAAGTTAAGTTAGCCTCTATATAAGGGCCTTAACTTTAATATTTAGTATATTACTTGTAATTAATTTCTATAGTACTAAATTTAGGGTCTTCTTCATGTATATATTAGCTAGATTATCTTATCTATTAATCTATTATACTTCTAAGATCTCTTAATTCTTATACAATTCTCTTAGAGATATAATATTAATTATTAGCTACTTCTTATTCATTATACTAAGCTTAATAAGGTAGTCATATAGTAATTTTAAGTCTAAGTAGACTATAACTAGTATCCTTAGTAAGTTTATTATCTATATAATTTAGTAGAGTATTATACTTAATACAATTACGTTATTAAAGCCGCTAACTATACTATACAGCTTACTAGTAAGGACGCTTTAGGTTACCTCTTATACTTAATTAAGTTCTAGTATACAATATTACTATAGATCTAGAAGTTATATCTATTACCTATATATTCTTTAGTAGTAAGAATAATTATAAATCTAAGCTAGGAGCTAAGATCCTTATTATTAGTAAATAATCTATCTATAAAGATAAAAAGCTTTATCTATTTAAGTTAGAGAGGTATAAAGTTTAGGCCTCTATCTAGATTATCTATCTACTATTAGACTTATATATTAAGATTCTTAATATCCTAAGTATTTAGCTCTATTATTTATATAGTAATTAAGAGATTGAAAGCTACTTCTAGTTAGTAGACTAAGGCGATATATACGCTCCTCTTACTTATTACTTAATATATCTTTATATAGTATCTTCGCTTCTAGGTCGATTATATAGAGGTATTTTATCTATCCTTTCTATACGAGTTAGATTATCTTACTATCTAGTTTAATCCTTCTACTATTAAACTTAAGTAGTTATCTAGGAGATAATACGCTCTTTAGTTTTATACGAAAATTAGCTTTATTGAGTTCCTCCTACTCTTACTATATAAAGTCTACTATAATAATACTAACTATATTATTAGTTTATAAACTAGTTATTCTAAAAGTTTTTAATCCTTTATATAATTAGTAAATATAGATTGTACGAGGATATCTTTATTCTAAGCTTATCCTTATAGTAGTTATAGTATATCTTAAACTAGTATAAGCCTAATTCTATAGTACTATATAATAGTCGTACACCTATAGAATTATATCTAGGGGAAGAAGACTTAAGCTCCTTTAGTAGTCTAGCGTATAGTATACGTGCGAGTTTATCTATTACCTATATATATACTTACGTAATATCTTAGAGCTTATAGTATATATTATATATAGTAATTAGTAATACTCTAACTATAAGTAGTAATCATTAGCTTATTCTTTAGATTTAGGAGATTTATAAGGATCTCCTCTTTACCTATATCTAAGTATCCTACTAGTATAAGCCTAGATTTCTCGTATAGTTATATCGTCTTCCCTTTAACTTCTCGTATAAGTCTAAGGTTAAAGATTCATCTACTATATTATATAGGTTAAACTTTAGGATTTCGAATATTCCCTTCTAGAGTAGTATCTCTATCTCTATATAGTCTAATACCTTAATAGTACGCTAGGTATTATAATAATACCTTTACTATAGAGCTAGATAGCTAGTACTAGTTATCTTCTCCTTCTAAGTTAAGAATAACTATATAATATATTATATAGCTTATCTTTTTAGGTTTTATCTTTATATCGCTTCTATTTCTTATACGATACTTAGGTCGTCCTCCTTATTATTATTATTTTAAGGTCGTAGAATCTTTCTTAGTCAGCCTTACTTTTATACGACTAGAGCTTTAGTTAGTATAGTACTCTTCTTAGTCTAGTCCTTTCGTACGATTTAAGTATCTTTATAGGTAATTTCTTTTCTTAGTTATCCCTATCTTTATACGATAGGAGTCTTAATAACTACTTACTCTAGCTTATTAGGATCTATTACTTATCCTTAGTCCTATCTTTTATATATATCCTCTATACAGAAGTATAGCTTTACTTACGTATATCTAAAAGTTATAGGTCTATTTTCTATCTCGATTACTATATTATACCCTATATATAGCTCTTACTATATAAGTCCTAGTCTAATATTATATAGATAGTACGTACTTATATAGTCTTCTAAGATATTAGGGAAGATACTTAGGTATTATACCTCCTAAATCTCTAACTAACTATATAGGTCTATAAAGGTCCTTACTTTATTAGTAAGGATATTATATAGTCGACCTAAGTAGTTATTCTCCCTTCTCTATACCTTCTAGAATTATACAATCTTCTTAGGGGGTAGTTATCCTATAGAATATTCTACTAGATAAACGTACGGTTCTTACTAATTTAGTAGTAGTACTAATCTATATAGTTACTATATATTACTAGGTAGAGTATACTAATAGTAATCTAGGAGAAGGTCTAGGGTCTATCCTAGCGCTAGTATTATATAGAATACTAGTAGGTTTTATCGCGTAGGTTATAGTATATAGAGGTATTAGTATTATATATAACTTATCTATTGTACATCCTCCTATACGTATACTACTAGGGTCTAGATTTAGTATCTTACCCCTAAATTTCGCGTATTATATAGTACCCTTAGTATTAGTAGTAGCGCTTTTAGCTAGTATAAAAATAGTCTATATATTACCTACCCCTAGGGTATTATTAGTTATAGAGTAGGTACTACTATCTCTATCTAATTTAGTTCTTCGTGTAGAGATAGTAGTTTATCTACTTATACCTAGGGTCCTTCGTATAGGTCCTCATTTTCTCTTGATATAAGAACTATTAGTGTTATTTCTATTGTGCGGATTAGAAGTGTTTAGTATAGGCTAGGGAGGGGCTGTAGTAGTTCGTCCTCTTGTCCCTATACTAGCTCGTATAGCTTAACTCCTTGTATTTAGCTTCTTCGGCCTTTATATAGGATGTTGTAGTCCTTAAGGAGGGTAAGGAGGTGTCCTTAGAGTATAGCGTTGACCTTTATAAAGTTATTAGCTATCTAATCCTAAAATATCTCTATATACGATAAATAGAAGTCTTTGTTATTATATCCTACTAATATAAGTTCTATAATTACTCGTACGATATATCTATTAAGGTTAGTATATACTACTATACTAAGGTCTAGCTTATAGTCCTAGTTATCTATATTTATATAATATTTTACTAGAATTAAGGCTAGTACGCCTATAATTTATACGATCTTATTATTGAATAGGATTTCGAGGTCGTCTACCTCTTCTTCTATACGTAATAGTAATACTAGGTTAGCTACTATTAGTATTAGTTCGTCTTATCTTAGTACTATAGCTTATTAGTTAAGGGGAAGCTTCGTATAGCTTCTCTTCTATACGGGTATTACTATTAGTATAATTATATAGCGAAGTTATTAATATCGTATACTCGAGTAAGTATACGAAATAGTTTACTAACCTACTATATTTAGAGGGCTCTATTCTTAACCTTACTAATTTATAAATAAAGTTAATTACTACTAATTAGTATAGGTTCGCTTCCTCTATAGTATTCACTATAGTAAGTAGTACTTCCTCTATAGTATTCGCGTGCGGTAAGTAGGTAAGAGAGGCTTCCTCTATAGTATTCGCGTGTAGTAAGTAGGGAGGGGACGGCGGTACGAAATAGATATAATAATAGGAAAGGATAATTAGTATTCAAGCGTTATTCTATATACGATAAGAGAGAAGGGCTATATATAGGAGGAGTAACGCACAGGCCTATTAGCCCTATACGTTCTCTCCTAAACGTTTACGCGTTGCACGTAATATAGCTTATTTATATACAGATAATCGCGAGTAATTCCTTATTATATATATTATATTATTCTTCTAGTCCTAAGAACTTTCTAGAGTAGTAGGCTATTAGGTACTATTTCCCTTCGCGTTCTTATAGTACTACTACGCTATATATAAGGTCTAATATATTAGTCTTAAATCTTAATACTTCTCCTCTATAGAATAGTACTAATATAGGTAGTATTATATAAACTATCTTAAGTTTATTAAATACTTCCTAGTATTCTTTTATCTATAACTAAGGTATATCTTTCCTTATTAGGTATATAAGTAGTAAGGCTTTTCCTAAAAAGTTCCTTATAAAGTATCTATTAAAGTTAATAAATCCTAAGAATAACTATATCTCTTTAATATTCCTTAGTTCTTTTTATACTTTTACTACTTTAATCTTTTCTTTTCTTATTTTTACTCCTTTAGTACTAATTATATATCTAAGAAATTTAACTTCTATCTTATACTATTTATATTTCTCTAGTTTTAGCTTTAGGTTATACTAGTCTAAGCTTCTTAATACTATTTTAATATATTATTTATATTCTTCTATAAACTATAAGTAAATTAATATATTATCTAAATATACTATAACGTATTCGTCTAGGTATTCCCTAAGTATATTATTAATTAATACTTAGAATATAGCTAGTACGTTAGTTAGCCTAAATAGTATAACTATATACTTATAATAGCTATAGTATATTCTAAACGCTATTTTCTATTCTTTACCTTCTTTTATTCTAATTAGGTAGTAACTATCCTATAGGTCTAGCTTCGTGAATATCTTTATATATACTAGTCGATCTTATAATTCTATAATATTTAGTAATAGGTAGTAGTTCTTTATTATAATATTATTAAGTTTCCTAAAGTTAATATATACTTAAGGTAGCTCTTATTTCTTTAGTATAAATAATATTAGGTAGCCTACTAGTAATATTATTTCTATATATATCCTCTTATAAGATTCTTCTTAATATAGTCTCTAAGCGTTTCTAGCTCTTATTCTAATAGTCTATATATAGGTCTAGAAGTTAGTTCCTTCTCTTCCTATAGTATAATTATATAATCCTAGAGTTAATACTTTAGTAGAGAGTTTTCTTCTATCCCTTCTATAAAGAGGTAACTAAATTCCTTATACTATTATAGGATATTAGGAGTTATGCGTTTCTCTAATACTCTTACTTCGTAACCTAATACCTATTAGTATCTATAGAGGTAACTATACTTTTATTATATATTAGTTATAAAGTAGTTAGTTTATAAATTATCTTCTTATCTACTATTTTATTCTATTAATATATAGGCTTAGATCTATATACGTCTTTATAGTCTATCTATAAGAGGTTCTAGTATTTCTAATCTATTCTAGGATTAAACTCTTATAACTATAGTAGTCCTAAAATAATATCTTTACTAGCTAAGGCTAGGATATCTAGGTATACTTCTATAGTTCTTCCTTAGATAGTAAGTATTATAGTTATCTTGTATATTACTACTAGTTCTCCTAGTATAGCTTTTCTATTCGCGATATAGACTAGATAGGAATACTCCTTCTCTATAGGCTTAAGTCTAGCTCGTTACGCTGTTTAGTAATATAAAGTTTATAAATAATCCTAAATCTAATAACACCTTTATCTATTATACTCCTACTATAACTAGGAGTTTAATAAGTTTTCTACATTAATAGCGTTGTATTCCTATCTTTAGGTACTCGTCTAAAAAAGACTTATCTTATTTATACTCTCTCTATATAAATCTATATAAGATCTTAGCTTCTTTATATTATTTATACTTATCCTATAGATAGTATTACTAAATTAAGTATATATACCTTCTATTAATTAATATATTATTTACGTTTTATCTATAGTTATAGCTCTAGGAAAGTATCCGCTTATTATTTTCCTATAGGTATTATTTATAATTACTTTCTTATATTTATTCTAAAACTATTTATACTTAGATTTTCTTACTAGGAAATATCCTAAGCCTATTTTATCTAAATAGTATATAAGATATTTATTATAGAAATACTATATCTATAATAGTAGTAGGTAGTTTAGGTTTTTATAATATAACTAATACTATAGGATCCTATTAATTAGTGAATTAGATATATTAAGTAGCTTTTAAGCTTCTAGAGTAAATAAATCTAGTTATAATCTTAATAGAGACTCTAGTCTATTCTTTTATTATCTTACTAATCTTTAATTAAGTAGTAGCTATCTACTAGGTTCTAGATTTCTCCTATAAATCTATCTTATACTATTACGTCTTTATATTATAGTTCTAGAGTTTCTAGTAGTATATAATATCCTAAGGACTCTAGCTTAGTATTTCTATATAGTTATTACTTTTCTTACCTTCTAGCTCCTATCTTAGTTGGAGTCTAAGTAATCCTAAACTATAGGTACTTCTCTTCCTAGGTAAGAGTACGTAGTACTATTATAGTAGTATCCTCCCCTACTATTATAGTATAATCTTTCTTTCCTTATAATTCTAGGAAGTTAATATTCTTCTTCCTTACTATTTCTCTTTAAGATATTTATATATATATTTAGTAATTTCTTTCTATATTCTTTATTAGCTATCTTAGTATTACTTTATTCCTTAAGAACTTAATCTACTTAGTCTTTAAGTTCTTAGCTAAGTAGATAGATAGCTTTCCCTTTATCTAGTATCTATTATACCTACTCCTATTCTTCCTTAGTATTATTACCTTACCCTTTAATTATATTAGAGAGTAGTCTACAACCTAATATCTCTTACCTATTTATCTTTTAGCTTTATTCTTTAATTAGTAGTCCTTTAATAGGTAGCCTAGTTTACTATAGTTATAGTAGGTTCTTATTTCCTTACTATTATCTAGCTTCTTAGGGCGATAATCTAGTATTCGTCCTCTTAGGTTTATGTTATCGATATATATATCGTCGAGACTAAAATACCTATAATTACTACTAACCCTAGGTACCTTTACAACCCTCTAGTATCTATAGTTTAGCTAATATTTCTTTTTCTCGTACATACGGGTTAGTATAGCGTGCTTATCTTTCGCTTTAAGGCGAAATTCGTATAAGTAGTTATTAACTCTAATTAACTCTTCGACTAGTTCGTTAAGGTTATTAATTATAGCTCTACTTCTTATAAGCTCTACCTATACGCCTACTTTTAATCCTTATCTAAATATCCTTATTAGTGCCTAATTATTCTATTTAGTCTAGATTAAATAATTTCTAAATTTATTAGCGTAACTAGAAGCTAAATAATTCTATTATAGGCCCTAGATAGCTCGTTCTATAATAGCTAGTTTATTAGCGAGTTAGAATACTTATTATATCTTATCCTTAAACTTAATCTATTATTTAAATATATTATTACAACTATTATTATTATTATCTATAAATTTCTTAAGGTATAGTATAACCTATTTCTTAGCTTTTCCTCTTAAGTATATTACTATAAGTATTAGTTAATTATTATTAGGTACTTTATCTATTTTAAAGTAGACGTCGACTTAAAGTAGCTATAATTCGAGCTTAGTCTAGTCTCTATAATAGAGGTCTAGCTTCGTGACCTTAGAGGTTATAGCGTAGGTTAGTCCTACCTACTAGTTATTTAAATCTATTAACGCGTTACTTATTATAGAGATATTTAAAGTATTAAGAGTCTACTAAGATACTATAGTATATTAATAGAGTAAGGTTAGTTCTTAAAGATAAAGTAAGGTAAGAGGGATTTAGTCTTACTTAGTATAATAGAGTATAGAAGTAGTAACTTGAATAGCTATACTATTTATTAAGTTTTAAATATAATAAACTATAAGGGTTTATTATCTATATTATATATATACTAGCTAACTACGTTAATCTCTTTAATTCCTTAATCTCTAGAGATTAAAGAGATTAAGAGATTAGTTATACTCTCTTACTCTCTTAATATAAGGGAGAGTAGGAGATTACGTTATATAATATAATCTCTTGTATTTACTCTTAGTAAGAGATTACTATAGGGTAGAGTAGGTATAGTTACCTTATAGGGTCGTAATATAGGTATAATAGTAACTCTATTAGTAGGTTATTATTAAGTAGGTAGTATACTATAACTAGCTAAAAATTTTAAATATTAAGGTTACCTATCGCGTTAGTAGCTAGCTAAGAGATCTTAATACTAGTATTAATAACTTTATATAATAAGAGCTACCTACTAGTCTATTAGTACTACTTAATACTATTTTTTAAGTAGAAATACCTATACCTATTCTATAATAGGTACTTTATAGTAAAGCTTATAGTATATATAACGTTAAAAATACTACTACTACTAGTATCTATAACCTTATATATATAGTAATACTAATAAATAAACTATATTTATAGTAGATATTTAACCTTAATAATATAATAGCTATAGCGAAAAATCTAGCTCTTTACGCACTAAAAGGTCGTAAGAGGATTTATAAAACTACTTAAACCCTACTAGTTAATACCTTTAAAGTTATTAGAGTTTTTATTAAACTTACTACTACTCTTATACTCTCTAGCCTTAGATATCGCGACTATACCAACCTAGCTACCCTTAGTAGGCGTAACAATCTCTACCACTACTTGCGACTCTAAAAACTATAACTTAAATATAGCCTAGCTTATAGTAGCTAGGGCTTGAGGTTGTAATAGGCGTTGAGCCAGGAGTTAAGCTAGGCGTTGAGCTAGGCGTACACGTCGAGTAGGAGTAGTACTAGATAAGGTACGTGAGCGTTTCGCCATAACTCAAAACACTAAAAAAACGCGTTAGTAGAGGCGGCAAGGCGACGGTAAGAGCTTCAAAAACGCGTTAAAATAGAGGAGATGGCTAGCGAGATGGCTGATGAGATAGCTGATAAGATGGCTGATAAGAGCGCACGTGCGGCTCTAATACTACTTAGGCTAACGATCAAACACTAACTACAACACCACAAAACTATCGTGAGATAGGCAGCTCACCTATCTCAAAACCCTCAAAAAACTCAGCGCGCAGTACTAATCCACCCAATCAAATCAATTAATCCGAGCCTCTTAGATTGATTTGATTGGCTTGGCGCCTATATTTATAAAGGTGTGAGTTGAGTTGATTGAGTTGACTTAACCAATCAAATCAATCAATCCGTCCAATCCGGATTGCTTGTTGCGGGCTCTGCCACCTGTTCGTTGATGAACTTTTTTGTGACTTTCTCCCAACCCTCTATGGCCAATTCTCTCGTTTCAAACTCATCCCAGTGCGGGAAGCGCTTCATGAACTGCTTGGGAGGTCTCCAGCAGTTCTCTATAGGCGCGAAATCCGGGCTGTTGGAGTAGTTGAAGTAGTACTCCAGCCGGTGCTTTTTCTTCCAAGTCTTGACGATATTGGAGCGCGATCTATCGCCGCCGCCGTGACCAGAGTCATTATCTTCCTCGAGAACGAAGTCGTCGCCTCGCTCGAGCCACGGGCGGACGATTGGGTCGAGAATCTGGTCTCGATACACCTTGTGGCTCATCTTCCCATTGCGGCTCTTTGTAGTATAGAAGTATAGCTCGCTCTTGAAGTTGTAGCCAACTGCCGCCCAGCTGTGCTGCCGCTCGTTCTTCTTCTCGTCATCTCGATCGAGGTTGTGTTGTATACATTGTGAGCAAAGCCGCTCTCCAGGTTTTCTAATAATTCTGCACTTACCTTCTAGTCTAACAGACCAGTGTGCTTCGTCAGAGAAGCGCACGCAATGCCAATCGGAAGATTCTGGGTAGCGCTCGAGCATAACTTTGGCATATTCTAGGCGTCTAGTGGCCAGTTTTTTAGAAACCCAGCTCTTGGAGCAAGCCACGCACTTGTGATAGTCCATAGAACCCAGATAAGCGCGCAGAGTGTTCCCATGAACGCCCAGATCGAGCTCTTCCGCAAGTTGATCCCATGTGAGCACCCGGGCGCTCCATCCGAGCTCTTGAAGAAACCGATCTGCGCGGTCCAAATCCTTGGGCGAGAGCGCAGGAGGGCGACCGCGAGTTTCTGCAACTACCTCATTGTTCTTGAAAGTTCTATCAAACATCTCATTGTCGTTCTTAAGTATCTCCCATCCCTGGGTTTTGCCCACGTTGTTAAATCGAAAAAGTTCAGCATGATAGCCCTTCAGGCCAAGGTGATCTAAGAAGTCAGCTGCACCCTTCAGCCGCGCTTTTTTGGGGTATCGAAGTGGGAATATGATCTCTTAGACATCGCGACAAATATGGACTAAAAATATTATCGTGAAGTGTTGTGGTTGAATTGTTATTAATTATTTTCTATAAGTGGTTGCTAAGATCGTCATGTTGTTTTGTTGTTGTGGCTCAAGCTTTCGGGAGTCCGGATTATTTTTGTCGCCGGGTGGCTATATAGTCTATATTAATTCTTAGCGTTATTATTGGATCGCGTTGCGATATATACACTATTTTATTTTAGTTACTATTTAGTAATTAGCTCAACTTAGTTAAGGTAGTAATTATTAAAGTTTAGTAGGGCGCGACAAGGACTAATTATAGAGCGCGCTAGTCAATGCTAGCTAATCAATAGAAATTAGGTCTACCTAAATTCTATAGGTTCGTGTGCTAATTAGCTCAACCCATTTTAGTTGCTAGTTGGCTCAACTCAGTTGAGGTAGTAAGACTCTTAGGCCCTGTTTGGTGCGCGCGAGTTGGAGCAGCCAGTGCGACCTCCAGTGCGCGAGTAGTAGAGCCGAGTTGGTGGCCGAGGACCCACCGGTCGGCGCCACCCATCTAACCGAATTTGAGAGACGCGATTGCTGCCGTGTTTGGTGCAAACTTGTCCTGGCCTCTTCAGTGTGCAGGTCTCTCACGACCTCCTCAACCTCATGGAGCCGCCGCCGCCACCAGTTATACCCATCGACCCGCGGCTCGAGCAGTGGGCTCTGCTCGCGAGCGAGCAGTTATCACCATCACGCTCACCATCTTGGCCATCTACAGTGCCATCTACGGTGCCATCTACAGTGCCGTCGACGCCAACGCCGGCACCTACGCCGAGACCAAAGGCGAGAGTAAAGGCACCAAGACTGTCCGTCGAATCGTAGGCAGACGTACTACTAAGATAGATAGAGCTAATATAGTTAACTCTTATAAAGTCTATACTTAGTACTATAGACCGCGGCCTACGCATAGACTCTAGGTACAAGTAAGTAGCATAGATTACTACGGCAGCTAAGGTAACTTGTGTCTCTAGTATAGTAGTAGATAAAAATAAGTATAAAAATAAACTTTTAACTCTTAAGAGAGACTATAAAGTATAGAAAGAGCTAGGAAATTAGTCTAGCTTTAAAGTTAGCCTAGATAGCCTTATTATAGGTAATCCCAACGCGTTAAAGACGTACTTTTATAAGTACTAAGATACTTGAAAGTTTAGGCTCTTAGCCCTCTAGAATAAAGAGCTACTATAAGATTTATTTAATAGCGTTCTTATAAATAGTAAGGCCGCCTAAAGCGTAGAGTAGATCCTTAGTAATAAGCTAGTTAAGCTAGTAGAGATAGAGGATAAGGAGGAAGAAGAGGAGGACTATAGCTACCTCTACGATAAGACCCCTATATAGCATAAATAAGTAGTAACTTCGTCTACTTATAGAGTTTAAGAGAGTAAGAGGATTACCTTAAATAACTACCTTATATAAGGCATTAAGAGTATTAGTAATTATATTAGTAATCTAATAGTAAGCTTCCTTATTAATAAATAAGGTAAAGCTCTTAAGCTTTATATATCTACTTTTAGCCTACTTCTATATATAATATTAAACTACGTTACTAGCTTATTTTCTAATAAGTTTACTACTAAAAAGTTTATCTTATTCTTACTAGTAAACTATAAAAAATAGGTGCGTAGGATAATATTAGATTACTATAATTAGTTAAGCTTAGAGGAGTATAATAGGCGTAGTTTTAATAAGTTTATAGAGACTATAGAGTAGGATAGAGATTGAGTTTTAGTATTAAGTAGCTAAGATAAGAGCTATTATTAAAAAAATACTAGTAACTAGGTACCTAATAGCCTATATAGACCTATAGATAGCTAGATAGTCTATCTAATATATATTTTACTACTAAATTATATAGATAACTATATTTATACCTAATAATACCTATTTCTAAGAACTATTTACGTAGTTTATTATATATAAATATACTAGTATAACGCTAGCGCTACTACCTAGAGCTCTTACTCCTTACTTATAGAAAAGTACTAATTATCGTAAGATTTTAGCGTAGTATTAAGTTTTAAGTACAAATTTTTTTATATTATACTATCTAAAATACTATAAAAACTACTCTTATACTATATTACTACCTACTATATAGCCTTATAATAACTCTTCTATATATCATCTATAATTTAATCTCTCTACGCGTCTATATTATCTAAATTCGCTAAATTTTAAGTATTTTTAGTATCTTTCTATGCCGCGTTAAGCTCCTTATCTAGGTATATCTCTAAGGCGTTAAAATCGCTATCTATAGTACTAGCTCTATACTAATTAATAAAGTTATAGATAGTAGTCTACGTATATATAAGTTATACTTAAGTCTCTATACTAAACTCGTGTAGGCGATTAAATATATACTATTATTACTTAAAAATACTAAACGTATACTCTATAACGTTGTATAAGCTTAAGTAGTAAAAGTTAAAGAGTTCTTTTTTATCCTCTAGTATTACCTTAACTTAACTAATCTCTCTTAGATAATATCTTATACTATAGTATAGTATAAGTAACTCCTTACTATTTTTATAGCTAGCGTTAGCTAGAAAGTATCTCTTCTCTAGTACTCTAAAGCCTCTAGTATAAGTACTACTAAGTACTCTCCTATTATAGGTAGAGCTTTCCTATCTAAGTAGTATATAGAGGAAGTTTATCTTAAAATTAACTACTATAAGTATATTTTAGGTAAGTATTCTATACTAATTATAATAGCGACTCTACTTACTTATAGGTATATATATATAAAAGTAAGTCCTATCTAGAGTACTAATACAATTATAAAAGAATAGGAACTACTTTAGATTATTATATATACTTATTAGTATACTAGGTTTTAGAGATTATACTATCTCGTAGTATAAGTAGAGAAGCGCCCTTAGTACTTTATAAAAGTAACTTTAATTTATAAGTAAACTACTTATAGTTTCAGGTACCTATAATAACTAACTAAGAGATAGTTTTAAGTAAGTGCCTATACTAATATAAGTAGTTATACTAGCTAGCTCCTTGTGCGCAAATATATAAGTATATAAGTGTTTTTTTAGCTACTATATCTCTCTCACCACTTACGTGCCCACTTAATTATAAGTAGTTAACGAGCTCATCAAATATAGGCTGCTAGAGGCGAGTCTCACTATATAACTGCTGTAGGTCACCTCTACAATCCTCGAGCCACTACTGCCCGCGACTACTACTCGATTCGAAGGACCGAACTCCAGTTGGCTCATCTCGCCGAGCCTCTATAACGGCGTGGATGGAGGCCCACGCTACTACTATAGTAGCGATAGCTACGGCGTGCCGAGCTGCTAACGTCATCACGTGACTGTATTAGAGTTAAGAGAGTTTGTACTACTGCCCGAGAGGTGCAGTGCAGTTTACGACTCCAATACAGCCTCAAAACGGTATAGACAGAGTCACTTTGGCACTTGTAAGGGTGTAAAATTAGGTGGCGCACCTAGCTCCAACACACCTCCACTGGTGCGACGAATACCTGCCGGATCACCAAACACGAGCCCAACTACAACTCCAACACACCTCCGCGAGCGTGTTGGAGGGCCCACTAGCCTCTCCAACGCGCGCACCAAACAGGGCCTTAATTGTTGGATTTAAGAGGTTCGATAGGTACATAGTATACAAGTAAGGTATATAATAAATGAATGTAATAATGATATAGTGATTGATTGATTGATTTATAGCTTAGTTAACTGCTCTATTGCATTGCTCTTAAATTGTTCTATCTCTCCTATCTACTACGCTGTCTGCCAGTTTATATATCCATCTCTGCTAAGTTCGTTGAGGTCTCTCGGTTCGGAGGGTAGAGATCCATTATCTCTATTTTGTAGTTGAGCTAGCTCAACGCAGTTATTCGATAGTACCAGTTCTACGTAGCTCATCTATGACGCTATGAGCCATCGGACTTGTGATTTCGGATATTCTTGTAATAACGCCTGATTCTGGTAGTAGATGACTGAGTTCGACCGTTCGACCTTAGATCACCTGCAAATCTGACAACGTTATAGCTTAGTTTAAGCTTTAACTTGATTATTCTATTCTACTAATAGGGAAATTTTCGTACTTAGCTACGTAGCTACTCTATCTAGTTAAGATTGAGATTCTCGTAAGCTTTCTTTACTATATCAGCAGCAGCACCTAATATCCCAAAAGTCTTTTTGCCTTTCTTTATATTATTCTGAAGACGTTCTAGAAGCTGCTGTAAATCTTTAAGGTACATGCTAGCAATAGGGACTAGGAATTTGAGATGCAGCGACGTAGCTTGAACTTTGTACTCTCCTATATATATACCTGCATAAAGCGATTGCAAAAACTCGCTATTTGATGAAGTTGCGCTGCCCCTCTGTTGGCACCTTACAAGCTGAAGGCTCAATGCTTGCGAGATGGTGGCAAGCTGCTGCATAATTGTAACAAGAAACATCGGATTAGTAGTAGAAAGTGAGCAGCGATTACAAGATAAGACGTTTTTACAAGTCTTAATACCATCATGGAGGTGTATAAGAAGGTAATCGAGGCAATCGTTCTTGTCGACGTCGTTACCAGTATCACCACTGATCCTCTCCAGACTATTAGCCAGTGCCGAGATGCATCTACATCTACCTTCTTGTCCTTCTAGTTCTAAAGGATTTGCTGCTGCTGCAGCTTTAGAAAACCTTGTAGAGCTCTGACGGGAATCTTCATCGGATGTATTTTGAATTGATGACGCCTCTTGGTGTACATTGACACTTAGAATCTCCGATGCTGGAAGCCTCGTTGGAATCATACTACTATGGCCTTGGCGACTTGTATGTTGATTACGATTGCCTTCTTGTTGTATGTGGTCCCATTCACGACAAGTCTCATTGAGGTGAGATCCTAAAAGCGACACTGGCGTCCAGAAGCCATCCCCGGGGTTCCTGGATAGCAATCCATGTTCTAAGCTCATATCTCTACTAGAGGTATTGCTTATGTGGTACTCGTGATGGGCGTTGGTTGTTGACTGAAGCTTCTTTGACGGCGGATTCGAGGCTTCATCAACATTTGATGCTGAGAGATAGCGCTTTGAGCTTATGGGATGGCGTTGATAGGTACAGACAGTGGAGGTAGCTTGACACCGACGACATTGGTAGCTCTCACCAGTACACCTAAGCTAGATGTATTTAGAAATAATTCATCGTGTGTTGTGTTTATTTACCTTTCGTTCGCGACACTGATTGCAGGCCTTCATATCGGCATTAGCAACATCGAGCAATTGGAAGCAGGTGTAGCTACTCACTAAAATAGCGTGACTACGCAGTTCAACACCGTTTTCCTCCGACAAATCGATGATTTCGGGGTTGGCTTGTACATTTTCGTTGTAACGGAACACGCCAAACATTGGAATGACGTTTCTTATCTCAAGGGAACATAGAGGTAGTTAAGCAATTAAAAGAAGTCACTCTAGTTCAGAGAGGGGCATATGAAAAGCGTCGTACATCAAGAAGTCGGAGTATGGCCGCAAACGATCGAAGTAAGGCCGCAAACGATCGAAGTAAGGCCACAAACGATCGAAGTAAGGCCGCAAACGATCGAAGTAAGGCCGCAAACGATCGAAGTAAGGCCGCAAACGATCGGGCCGCAAACGATCGGGTAGCAAAGATCGAAGTAGGGCCGCAGCGAGGAATCCAAGAGCGTGACCTATCAGGGGAACGGCATAAGGAACCTGGATAGGTTTACGGTTCTCTTCTCTGGAAAAGTGTCGCCTCACAGAAGAGAAATATTGAAGGCTGGTGAGGAGATATGTAGAAACAAAAGGAATAGCAAAGAGAATAGTGAAAAAGGTAACAGCAGCGATAAATTCCATTGTCGGACCTTTCTTAATCTATTGATTACTATTACTACGGTAGCATAGGAAATTAGAAAATGTCCTTACAAGCGTGCTATTTATGATCTAGGAGAAAGCGACATTGTGTTTCAGAAACTATTTTAGTGCCATATCAACGTAATCATCGACCCCTACCGATACTACCTATCGGCCCGGCACGAAAAGAGCGTATAGAAACAAACAGCCAGGCGTAGCACGGAATACTCTTAGGGATGTTGGGCCGGGTCAGGTGCGGGCACCAATCGTGTGTTTATGTCTCTATTAACTAGCATGTCGGAATATTCCTACAGTATGAACCCGGCAAACTCCCTACTCCCCTGCGCAAAATGGCAAAGCGATTTTTTTCCCAATAGTAGGGTATCCTTTTTAGTAGTTATTTTAGTAGTAACTCTCTTCTCTTCTAAAAAGTATTATAACTTTCTTATACTAGTACCTAGATTAATTTCTAGTATTAATCTCTTATTTATCTTCTTTAAACTTTAAATTATATTTCTTATAATATCTCTTTTTCTCTTTTAAAAACTATAGTAGATCTTTCTTTATATCTTTTATATCTTCTACTTTTATAGCTTTTTACTTCTTAATTCTATTAATAGTATTATAAATTTTTTTAATTTTTTTTTAAGATAGGAGCTATATTATTAGGAGAGTTATTAGCTTCTAATAGAAGCTAGAGATTAGGTTCGAGTTTCGAGAGATTTAATACTAATTTAAAGAATTTAGTTAAAATTTTAAAAAATATTAAATTAGTAACTATAGACTAATATTTTAGTAATTAATTATATTTACTAACTATTAATCTAATTTTTTTTTCCTAATTCTAAAAAATTACTTAGAGAAATAACCTATACTATAAATTTATTTATATAATCTTTATTAACTAAACTAGGAGTAGTTAAAATATTAGACTTTTTTAATTATAAATTTTAAAGTTATACTACTTTAAAAATAAAATAAAAAAATACTTCTACTTTAACTCTAAATATTATAATATAGATTATATAATATTATAAATTTTTTATAAGAAAATTAATATTTATATTTTTCTCTATTAAACTAACTTTTTCTTTTATTTCTAGCTTATATAGTTATTAAGATATATAAATTTATAAAAGGGTAAAAAAAGATTACTCTTTATTTTTTATACCCCTCTATACTAGATAAACTACGTACGCTACGCTATAACTACTTTATAAGCCGAGATAATTATATATAAATCTAAGTACTCCTATTAGCTATAGTAACTAAGGAGACTATTCTAGCTTAAGTTAATATTACTCTCTAGTAGATCTAATATACTATAGATATCTAAGTTACTCTAAAAAAGTATAGTAGTAGGCCTTCTAAATTAACTTCTTAATAGGTTAAAGAGTTAATTTAATTTATTAAGTAAAGTAGAGTTACTAGATAGATAATCTAGCTAGCCCTCTCTAACTACTATTAAGATTTAGAATAGATTATTATAGTAAATAGATAAAAGTAGTATAACTTAGTCTATATTAAATAGAGTAATCGCTATTCTATAATAGTATATAACTATTTACCTTTATATAGTCGGCTCTAGCCTATATTAGTACTAGTTAGCCCTACTAGCTACTAATTAGTATAAATCTTAATAATATCCTCTCTTAAGGATCTTAATATCCTAGTAAGGTATCTCTAATTTAGATATAAAACTTAATAATAATTTAAATTTTAATCTCCTTTACTTTAAATAAATATATAATTTTAGTAATTTTTTTTACTCTTACTTTTACCTCTCTCTTCCTCCTCTTTTACCTATATATTACTACTTATATAAGAGCCTTAGTACTCCTAATAGTATATATAGGGGCCTCCTTCTATATTTTAGCTATTACTTCTTCTCTTTCTTATATTTAGTTAGTAAGTTTAAGATCTATAGGGTTCTATAAAGAGCTTTAAATTAGCTTAAATTAAGCTAATTTAGTAAATATAGTAGCTAACTTTATATAGAAGACTACTTCTATACTAAGCTTTAATATCTATACTTTCTATAACTCTAAAAAGTCCTCTATTAGTTTATTTAGACTAATCTAAGCTATTATAGTATTATCTATAAAGGATTAGTATATTCTTACTATTAAGAAGTATAGTCTCTACTCTAAAGTCTCTTATATATAGTACCTAGCTACTTATACTAATAGTAATATTACTAATAGTTTCTAGAGCTACTATATAGATCCTAATAGTATTTTATAGACTAGTATACTTTAAGAGGGTAAGTAGGCTAAATACTATAATAAGTATCTTTATATTAGCTAAGATTATATTACTATATATAAATTAGGTCTAATTACTTTAAATTAGCTAATAATAACTTATCTATAGTATAGCCCCTCTATACTATATTATCTATACTCTATATTTTAGAGCTCTTTATAGTTATTACTCTAGTAGATAGTATTAATAGTATAAATAACTATAATACTACTACTAATACTACTAGAGATATTCTAGTAGTTATCTAAGAGTAAGTAGGAGTAGTATAAATTAGCTTAAATTAGGCTAATTTATTCTTTATAGGTCTTTTAAACTCTATTATAAGTATCTTACTCTCTATTCTAGTATAACTAGTCTAGAGAATAAGTTTTAGTCTAGTATTTACTCTATTAGCTATAATTACTCTAAGGCTACTATTATTAAGTATAAAAATACTAAAAAGTATACTATAGAGAAAGATTTAGACCTTAAGATATATAATTCTTCTTATAAATATATAAGTAGCTTTAGTTAAACTAAATTAACTTAGAGCTTACTAACTATCTCTATAGAAGTTTAGTATAGGTACTATAGGTTTAACTAAGATTAAGTAGAATAAAAAGAATACTACTAATATTATCTAGTCTACTAAGAAGGCTAAAAAGATAACTACTACTAAAAAGAAGGCTTTTATACCTATACTACTCCTTTATAGGTATTATAGGTCTCCTAAAAGTAAAGTAGGTTAAATTAGCTTAGTTTACCTAGTTCTAGTATAAAGAATAGTATATTAGCTTAGATAATACCTTTAGAAGATTCTCTTAGTATATATAAGTTTAAAGAAGAGAGATATATATTCCTCTAGTAATAAAAGACTATTTTAAGTCTTTTTATACTAATTTATACTAACTTATAATAGTAATATTCTCTATTCTACTTCTTTAATACTATAATATATCTCTAGTAGTACTTATATAAGTATTATTAAATACCTAAAAAATTTAAAAAAAAAACCTAAGTATAGAAAAAATTATTAATATAGGTAAAAGTAGCTCTAAAGTCTCTATTATAATTATACTATCTTTTTCTTCTTTTTTTTAGTAGAATTATTCTTATTTTAGATAAGTTATACTAATTTAAGCTATTATAGGCCTAGTTAAGCTAAATACTACTTATTTATAGCTTATATTATAATCTATATCTTTTTTAGAACTAATTAAGTATAGAAGTAGATAGATTAGCTAATAGTTCCTAGGTATTTTCCTCTTCTAGATAGTTTTTCTATTTTATTAAGTATAACTATCTACTATCTTTCTATATTCTATTCTTTACCTCCTCTACTTTCTATATATCTTATCTATTATATTTAGAGCTTTCTATAGAAGTTCTTTAGAGTATAGGATTACTCTTAATTATATATACTTCTCTAGTAATAAGGTATAAAAGACTAGATATATACTCTTTAAACCTAGTATATTAATTTTAAATATAGTTAAGCTAATTTAGACTACTATATAGTCTAAACCTAGGTATTTCTAATCTAGTTTCTTTTTTAATTTAATAGACTTAATATACTAAGTAGATAAGAGGATTTAATTACCTACTTTAAATAGAATTTCTATTCTTTTTCTATTAGTATACTTTTTTTAGTATTTATTAGTAGTAGTAATATTCCTTTTATATTTCTATTATATTAAGATTACTTTTACTACTAATTCTTTTATTAGGAGTATATTACTTTTAGTAAGGTATTATTTAGGCTAATTTAATCTAATTAGGTATATACTATAGTAATCTTAGAATAGTATAACTTTTATAGTTATATATATACTATTATTATATATATATTCTATAATTAGTAGCTATTATACCTAGTTATCCTACTTAAGTATATAATAGTAGTATAGGTACTATTTAAGTATCTAATTCTATCTTTTAGTCTAGTTATTAGTTTATAGATAGTAGACTAAGAAGAGAATATACCTTATATTTAGATAATAATAGAAAGATTTCTAGTATTTTATATTTATTAGTAGGCCTCTATCTAAAATTACCTATACTAGAACTCTATAGAGTTAGATAATTTCTCTTATCTAGGCTTAGGCTAAGTCTTCTCTATCCTAATTAGCTCTAGCTAAGATATAGTATATTATTTTAGTTAACTTATCTACTATTATAAGTATAGAGTTATATACTCTACGTAATATCTTACTTAAGAGGAGTTCTATAATAAAATTTATTATTACTTCCTCTTAAGCTATAGTTAGAGGTAGAAAGGGTTAAAGTAGGCTATATAGATAGTATCTTACTACTATTAACCTTTAGTACTTTAAGTAGACTTTATAGTATTTAACTATATCCTTTTATACTTCTTTCTAAGTATATTACCTTTAAAGTTTCTTTAAAATCTTTCTTATACTAAAGTAACTTACTATTAGGTTATTATAGTATTCTTTAAGTACTTTAGCCTTTTCTTTAAGTATATTAAGAACTTTTAGCCCTTTTTAGTTATATTTAAGCGTAAATAGGTTATTTTATATAAATTTCTCTTCTAGATCCTTTAAGATAGGTTCTTAATCCTATTCTACTTTATCTTACTCTTATTAGTATTTTAAGTTACTAGTATATCTCTATTCTTCTTAGTAGAACTCCTTTAAGGCTATAGCTTCTTTTATTATATTATTATTTTACTAACTATAAGTAACTACTATAACTTAGAAGTATTTAGTCTATATAGACTAATTATAAAGGTTCTTTATTAGGTAAATAAAAGCTTTATTATACTTCTACTTTAGGAACTATACCTCTTCTATATAATCTAGTCTTCTTAAAAGTCTATTAGTTAGGTTTATAGCTTTAAGCTAGTAGTTTATAATAAAATTATATTTAGTTAATAGTAGATAGAATCTTACTTATCTATAGTTTAATAGTTTTATCTCTATAAACTATTTTAAGTTATAATAGTCTATAAAGATTTTAATAGAGATTCCTTTAAGGTAATAGTACTAGTATTCTAGGCTTCTAGTAATTATAATTATATTCTACTTAGATTAACTTTCTTAAGAAGAAGTTAATTTGGTACTATTATAGTAGATTACTCTTAATTAAGACTAATTTACTTAAGATATCTATAATTACTCTACTAGAGGTATTTACTTCTACTCTTATTTCTTTTTCTCTTATAAAGTAAGTAAGAATAAATACTTTTAGAAAGAAGTCTTTTAGCTTTTAGAAGGCTTTTCTCTCTTTAGTACCTATTTCTATTTCCTAGCTCTCCTCTCTTCTTTAAGTAGGACTATCTTAGACTATATTTAGGTCTTTTTAGGTTAATTTAGTTAATAGGAGCGCTATTTTAGAGAAGTAGTATATAAACTACCTATAGTAGTTTATAAAGCCTAAGAATACTTATATATTATATATAGTATATAGAATTAGCTAAGATTAGACTATTTTAACTTAATTAGTATCTATACTAACTCCTTCTAGTATAATTATATAATCTATATATTTAGTATATCTAGTATACTATTTATACTTCTTAAGTTTTATAAATAGCTTAGCTTTATATAATCTATCTAAGACTTCCTTTATATAGGATATATATTTATCTTCTATATCTAAGAAGATTAGGATATTATTAAGGTAGCTAATATAGGTTATATTAATTAAGCCTACTAGCGCCTAGTTTATATAAGCTTAGAATTAAGTAGGTATATTTATAAATCTAAATAGTATTACTATATACTTAAAATTAATATATCTAGTCCTAAAAGGTAGTTTTCTATTTATTACCCTCTTTAATTCTTATATAATAAAATATATCTTAGATATTAAGCTTAGTATAAAACTTTACTTAAGCTAATTACTCTAAACTCTTAGATATTAGAGGTAGTAGATAGTAATTCTTAACTATTATCTTATTTAAGCCTCTATAGTCTATATATAGGTATAGGGTATTATCTTTCTTCTTTATACAGAGTATTAGTACTCCTACTAGTAACTTTAAGTATTAAATCTACTCTCTACCTATATATTTAGATAAATACTTCTATAGAATATATAGTTTAGTTACTAAGAGGTTATATAAGGGTTAATATAGTAGTTATATATCTTATACTAGATTTATAGCTAAATCTTATAGTCTATACTTAGCTAGTACTTTAGTATCCTCTATAGATATAATATTAGTATTCTTAGTATATTATATTAGTAATAAGCTCTTATTAGGCCTAGTTAGCTCTAATTATTATATATAGTTTATAGAGTATATATAAATATTACTTACTAGACTTCTTAGTATCTTATTAAATTATTTAGTATCTTCTATACCTACTAGTTTAAACTTAAGTTAATCTTTAGCCTTTTTACCTTAGAAGAGTAGTCTTTTACTACTATAGCTTACCTTAGGTTAAATCTTATTAATCTAGAGTAGACTAAGAAATATTTAGTATCTTTTTAAGTCTATTACTATAAAAAGTATACTTTATTATTATATATATTCCCTTAAGTTAGTAATAGTTACTTCTACTAGAATTATTCTATATATAGTTAGAGCTCTACTATTTACTCTCTTTACTAGTAGATCTAATAATAGAATAATAGTAAGATTTTACTCCTTTACTAGTACTATAGATACTAGATTTAGGTATAACCCTCTATCTACTATAGTATTAAATACTAAAGATATTCCTAAGCTTTCTTTTATTATTAGGAGGTATCTTAGCTTAGAGTATATAATATTATATAGTAGGCCTTAGTTTTTACTCTTCTAGAATAGTTTTATATAAGCTATAAGATAGGAGTCTAAGTTTTAGAGCTCTTATCTTTTTCTAACTTATAGCTATTATTAATTAACTTAGCTCCTTATACTTCTAATATATTAAGAATACTATAGTATCTTTAATCTATAGCTTTAAGAGTTTTATTAGGCTACTTTATATTAATCTAAGTCTATTCCTACTAGCCTTCTATCTTTTAACTTTTTTTAAGAGTCTTTTATCTTTCTTAGACTCTAATATTTCTAGTATATAGCTTTTTCCTCTTTCTTTACCTAGTACGCGTAATCTTATCTATTATAAGTACCTATATATAATATTTACTTATTTCTCTAGTTTAGACTAGTAAATAGGTAAGAGTTAGGTTAAGGTTAAGTTAGATTATATAATAATCTAGCCTAACCTAATCTAAATTTACTAGGTTAATACTAGCTTTAGGTTAGATTAGATTAGAGTTATATAGGCCTTAGGTATAGGTTTAGTTAGTATAGACTAGGTTACCTTAGGTCTAACTAATAATTTTAATTTTTTTATACTACTTATCTTATCTTTTCTTATATTTAAAGTATTTTAATATAGGTAATAATTATAGAATATTATACTTTAGTAGGTAACCTAATAGGTACCCTAACCTAACCTATACCTATACTAGTACTAGGTTCGACTAAACCTATACCTAAAGCCTATATAACTCTAATCTAAACCTAGAGTCTATATAATCCTAACTTAACCTAATCTATTAATAGGTACTTCTAACCTATTTACTAGTCTACTTTCTTATAACTAGAGTAGACTAGTAAATAGGTTAGGAATACCTATTAATAGATTAGGTTAAGTTAAAGTTATATAGACTCTAGGTTTAAGTTAGAGTTTAGTTACTACTCCTTTAGGTTAGATTAGGTTAAGGTTATATAGGCTCTAGGTATAGGTTTAGTTAAACCTAGTACTAGTATAGGTATAGGTTAGGTTAGAGTACCTATTAGGTTACCTACTAAAGTATAATATTCTATAATTATTACCTATATTAAAATACTTTAAATATAAGAAAAGATAAGATAAGTAGTATAAAAAAATTGAAATTATTAGTTAGACCTAAGGTAATCTAGTCTATACTAACTAAACCTATACCTAAGGCCTATATAACTCTAACCTAATCTAATCTAGAGCTAGTATTAACCTAGTAAATTTAAGTTAAGTTAGGTTAGGTTATTATATAATTTAACCTAACCCTAACCTAATACTTACCTATTTACTAGCCTATAAGAAAGTTATAAGTCTTTTTAGTAGAAAGAGTAATAGTTAGTCCTAAATTAACTATATTAGTACTTCTTAATATTCTAGAACTTAGAGCTCTAGAGTTTATCCTAGAAGCTTATCCTATAGTAGATATATATACTTTAGAAGGTTAGTTAATAACTATTTTAGGTATTATTTATATCTTTTTAATATATTATCGGTATAGGTTTAATATTTAGTAGGTATTCCTAGTATATTAAGTATAACTATATTTAAATTAAGCTAATTTAGAGTCTATTAGAATTTATTATAGCTTTTACTCTTATAGTATATCTTTTATATAGTTTTTAGTAGCTCTAAGATATATCTTATTCTATATTCTACCTTCTAATCTTTAGTAGTAAAGTTTAGAAAGATATATAAGAAGTAACTCTTATAGTCTCTTTCCTATTAGTTATACTTAGCTCTATTTTTCTTAGTAAAGATTTAAGGTAGCTTTAGCTAGAGAAGGTTTAAGATTAATAGCTAGCTAAGGCTTATAGGTAGGATAGATAGGAATATCTTAACTATATCTAGTTTACCTACTTTATATTAAACTTAAATCTACTTTAGTATTTTTAACTCTTCTTTATTATAAGTATATTACTCTTTACTATTCTTAAGTTCTATAGTAGTATAGCTATAGGGCCTTTAGGAGGAGTAATATAGATAGGTAAAGATAATAAGCTTATAATAGTAATAAGTTCTATTAATAAAATATATTATAGAAAGTAATTATAATATTATAATTTAGGATTGATTATTATAGTAAATAGATAAGAGTAGTATAACTTAGTCTATATTAAATAGAGTAATTACTATCCTATAATAGTATATAACTATTTACCTTTATATAGCTAGCTCTAGCCTATATTAGTACGAGTTAGCCCTACTAGCTACTAATTAGTATAAGCTCTAATAACTACTTTACCTCTTAGGGGGTCTCTAAGTATACTATCTAGTATACTCTAAAAGAAAGAGAATATAGCTAGTAAGTTATACTAGTAAAGCTACCTCTTATAGAGTATAATAAGTAAATATAGTTTAAATTTACTTTAACTTATATTAATTAGACTATTAAATAATAGTAGGCGATTCTTTAGAGTAATAAAACTTAGGTAATTAGAGGATAGTATAGAAAGAAGTATATTACTTACTTACCTAGAAAGGTATTAGATAATACCTATTTAGTAGATAAAATATATAAAAAGAGAGGCTAGATATTCTAGGGCTATTTTACTAATAATTTAAAAGTCTTAAGCCTATTTTAGGAGAAGGACTAAAGATTAATAAATAAGGAGAGGTATTAATAGAAGGTTATACTACTTATTAGTAGATAGATAATACTTAACCGAGGACTTATATTTATATAAGATAGAGTATTAAGTTACTTATCTACGTATATATAGACTAACTTAAATAAACGTAGTATTACTCTAATAAAGTAGCTAGAATTTTTACCTAATCTTAACCTAATTAAGACTATATAGAATAAAATAAAGGACTATATAAAGAGATAATACCTAGATCTACTAGGTAGTAAGTAGCGTAGCTATAATAAACTACAAGTTATTATAGGAGAGGCTTAGGACTCTATTAAATTTAAGTACCTTAGCTTCTTAGTAGATAGTATAAGCGAGAGGTATAGAGTAGTAATAGCTACTAAGAGTGGGAATACAAAATATTAATAGGTTATATCTCTAAAAATTTCATCTTAAAGTAGTTTAGGCGTATATTTGATATTAGTGCTATAGTAGAGTTAGCTAAACTGCATTAAGCTCCGAGGGAGTCTCGGCTAGGGAGTTCAGGGGTATTTAAGCTTATAATCTCAATAGAGATAATAAGATAAAAAGTTAATAGAGGTAGGAACCTCTACTTATAGCTTCTACTACCAATAGAGCCCTTAGTTCGCAGTCAATCAGTCCAACCATCCGCGTCAAGCAGTATTTACCACCACAGTACTACTCCGGCACAGGCCCCCCTGCGCGCTATCGGTCCGAACAATACTTTTGCCTGTTATCACAGTATACGCGTCCTACTAAAATTTCACTGCGTATGCTAGCTTTCTGCCTACGGGTCACTCCTTGTGAATGGTGTCCGATGCAAAGCTGGGGTTTGTGGGAACTTTTGAGGTGGTCAAATCTCACAAGGCATTCTTCGACTGTCAGTCGCTGTATAGGCACAAAATTCAACACGGCAGGTGACATTCTAGAACCCAAAGTTGCTAGTTCCTCGTTTGACCTAAACATCAAGATATCAGCTTCTGGAGAATGCTGAATTACGACATTGGTCTCACTTGCCGGGCATGTGATCGCTGCCATGGACAGAAGCTCCGATGCAAACGGGAGAATAATGGTGCAAGCTGTGTACGCTGTCAAAGAGCCGGTGTGCTCTGCGTTCCAAGGCTAGTGAGATCCCAACGCCGCGCCCGATCAAATGTCTCTCAGTATATGCCGGCATCTGGCATTTATCGTAGAGGACATCTTGGTAAGTTTGAGATACTCGGGATCAGAAGCCAGAGTTGTTAACTTTGCAGAAGACGCAACGACTGAGACGCTTGCCCAAGATCCTACGCCAGCCTTCGATCCTTCACCTTCGGCTCTGCTTGATATAACGTCAGACCTGGACTTCGGGCTCGACTTCTCCTCGCTGGAAACAGAGATCGCTCAGGCCACAGAGACTTTCGAATCGCAGGCGGCACTAGATTTCAATACCCTAGACCCGTCCTTCGACCAACCCCCAGAATACCACAGTACCTCTGAAGAATCCAACCAGGAACACGAGGGTGAGATTATAAGCGGACCACAAGACCCCTGCAGTTTACCACCGACAACATCCACGACGCTACCTCACACCTCTGATGCAACATCCTCAGAATTAAAAACACAAGAGAGGCAAATAAAGGATTCTACTCTACACGGTACTAAACTCTCATCTCAGAGTGAAATGCACTCGAAGAATGCGAACTTACACGACGAGGAGAAAGATTCTAATCGTAACCGTGACCACGGAAGTTCTGGAGATGGATTCAGCCCCATGCCTACGTCGGCAGGTTGCCACCGATTGGTTGGCAAAGATTCGAGTAGCTTGGAAAGAAAATGTGTTCCAAGGACCGTTTCCAGCCCTGAGTTCATGGTACCTTGGATCCGCAGATTATCTGAACTCAACGTCGAGCTTCATCAGCATATGCTGTCAATCCCTCTCGCCCAAGTGGAACCAATTGTGTGGCAAGACCAAGCTTCACCCGAAGTTCCACAGGGCTCTAAGGCTGTTTCCTACAGTCAGCAGTTACCGGTAGACCGTACGCTACAGCTTTCACAAACGTATGCTGAGATACTCGCCGATGCCCTCTCTATGCCTAAAGACCTCCAAGCGAATGGCGTGCATTCACCCATTCTGAAGCTGGACCAATCTTCACAACTTCTTGTATTGTCAAGCTGTATATGCCTTGCCGACTCCTACAATAAGATTTTGCTGCACATCAAAGGATGGACAACGCTTCAACCGAAGACAGGTCCTTCGATGTCACATGAGCACTACCAACTCCAACTACCACCTCTAGCTATTGGCGAGTTCCGCTTACCCGTGTCATCCTTAGCGTGTTCCCTCGTATTGACATGCATTATCGAGACTGCGGTCATGCAGATGCATGGGACAGTTAGTCATGTGATCAACCTTGCTGCAAATCGCATAAGCTCCCAAGGAAGTTCCACTGGACCACCTAGCCTGATTAATACGGTGTGTAATGTGGCAGAAGTGACACAACAGGCCATAGCAATCCAAGAGGAAGTTACCATGGAGCTTGTCCAGGATATTTGGCAGCTTGCTACGCGATGTCAAAGATCACAGGGCATGATATGAGATACTTGGTATCAGTGATGTTATTGGATTGGATTGGAGCTGGATTTGGGGTACGATCCAATCCAATCCAGAGCTCGGACACTTTCCTTATTGGGTTAAATGGCTACCTTGTTAAGTTTGGTTTTTGAGCAAAAAGGCTGATCTAATCAAAATTGCCTCCAATCCAATAACATCACTGCTTGGTATTTAGGTCGTAAGATATCTTTGTTTTATCCCTTTGGATACTCCTCAGCTGAACCACAATCGGCATTAGGTCGATCAGATAGCATTAAAGTGGCAGTGGAATGATAGCGGTTCCACAAGATGTGACTAGATCTACATAGGAAACGCAGGAGCAGTGCTCGCTTCCTTGAACATAGGATAAGTCGACTCATTGGCGTCGCTAATGTTCACAACCTTCCCATCATGCACATACGCCTCCACCCACCCGATGCTAACTTCAGCGTGAATGCCACTGATGAAAGGCTCTTCCTCGGCTTGGAGGGCCTGGAAATCAGGATCAGTAGCGCCCTTGAAAAATGTCTCCATATCCCGAAAGAAGAACTCGACTTGGGCATCGTGTTGGCGAATTATCCACGGTCTCTGTCCATGGGTTTCACGCAATGCATTGAGCTTCGCTGTCATGTCACGGAAGGATTTTGGGGCAAAGATCTACGAATCCGTTAGACTAGTCATGGCAATCATAGTGTATAGTACTTAACTATATTAAATGCTTCGATGCCATTCTTAACATGTAGTTTCGCAGCAGGGATGGCATGTCTTTGCACAACCCATTCGTGAAATTCTTCTTCGCTAATGTTTGGTTGTTTGTAGTGCGCAACTGTCATCCGTAAGAGGCGCTTTGCCTGGATTGATTCCGATGACGCAGCCATGATCTTTGACTGGTGTGGTAGTAGTTACTCAGATCTAAACATGGCCTGCATCTAACAAGCATATTATAAAATAACGCAATTCGGCATCTTCACCCTGCTGAGGATCGGCTTCAAACCGAAACCATCGTAAATATCACGTAAGCCGACAAGAGGTGTTGAATAATTCGGCAGCTGGCAGGTGCTTTGTCAGCAGGGCATGTTAACCTTGTTGGGCCAGCTCCGACGAATAACCACCTGCACTCAAACATGCACCTCCGGATATCCAAGACGACTGTCTGGCCGATGGCAACATTCATCAATACCTAATGCGCTGGTATTCGGTAATGTTTCACACCAGTATCGTACCAACCACTCGTATCCATGCAAGCTGAATGGGGAGTTCAGTTGGTCCCGCTTTCCACTTTGTGCGTGCTAACAGGTCGATGAACGGACCGGTCAAGCATCGTGAACCTGAAGGTGTAGACGATGAGGCATAATTTGACTTTGTATTATTCCAAACTCTATAGAGGTTGTACAGCTTATAAGAGGGTAATAAGCTATTTTTAAAGAGAGTTTTACCTTAGCTCTTAAAGAGTAGTTTTCTACCTAGGTATTAGTATATATTAGAGTAACCTTATTTTTAGGGTATTTCAATTAGCCTTTAGTAAATACTATTAGTCTATATTTTAAAAGTAGCTTAGTATTAATAGGGTTATAAACTAGATATAACTAGAGTTATTCTCCTACTTAGACTAGTAAATAGGTAAGGGTTAGGTTAGGGTTAGATTACTTTACGTAATAACCTAACCTAATGTCAGATTTGCAGGTGATCTGAGGTCGAACTCAGTCATCTACTGACAGATGAAAGCGTCATTACAAGACTGTCCGAGACCATGTCCGAGATCACAGCCGGCATGGCCAGCACAGCCGGTATGGCCAACATGCCCAACATGACCAATAAAGCCAATATCCGATGGCTCATAGCATCATAGATGAGCTGCGCAGAACCGGTACCATCGAATAACTACGTTGAGCTGGCTCAACCACACAACAGAGATAAGTGGATCTCCACCCTCCGAACTGAGAGACCTCAACAAGCTCCGCAGAGATGGATATATAAACTGGTGGAAAGCGCAGTAGATAGAAAAAAGACAGAACATCAATGGATAACAATTGAGAGCGTTTGCAGACAATCAATCAATCATTTGCTGCATCATTTATCACAGTCTTTTATCACACACCTTGTTCCCATACTGTGCACCCATCAAACCCATCTCAAATCCGACACCTAACCTAACCTAACCTAACCTAAATTTACTAGGTTAATACTAGTAATAGATTAGGTTATATTATAGTTATATAGAATTTAGATTTAAGTATAGTTAGTATAGACTCGATTACCTTAGGTCTAACTACTTATTTTATATCTAGGGTATTTTAATATAGGTAATAATTATAGAATATTATACTTTAGTAGGTAACCTAATAGGTACTCTAATCTAACCTATACTAGTTAAAATCTTAACTTAACCTAAATCTAGAGTCTATATAACTCTAACCTAACCTAATCTATTAATAGATATCTCTAACCTATTTACTAGCCTATTCCTACTACTTAAAGGAACTAGTAGCTATTACCTTAACTAATAGATTATTTAACTATAGATTATAGGAAAATATTATACTTAAATTAGATAGAGTATAATATAAAGTATAAGTAAGTAGCTAAGCTCTACTAAGACCTTATTAAACTTTATAGTAATATAAAAAAGTCTTTAAATAAATCTTAAATATAGCTTACTTTACTAGCTACTTAAGAAGATATAATACTTATTATACTATATACTATAGTAGTCTATAAGGTACTAGAAAAGATACTAAGATAATAATATACTAGAATCCTTTTAAGATATAATTATAAGCCTAACTTAATAAAGCTACTTAATATAAAAGAGGAGGTAATTATTAAGGATATTCTTAACCTTCCTATATAAGGATTTCTATCCTAGCTTACTACTATTAAAGATATAATAGATTTATTACTTAAAGCCTAGTATTATAACTCTACTAGCTAGAACTAATATATTCTACTACTAAGCTTACTAAACTACTAAGCTTACTACTTTTTCTTAGTATTATAAATACTATAACTTTAGGAGTAGGTAATAAACTTTACTTAGTACTCTATACTACTATAATACTATTATCTAATTTAGAAATCTCTTCTTTATCTTCTTAGTATATTCGCGTATTATACCTAGTCTTCCTATAGTTCCTATAGTACTATTATCCTAGCTAAGCCCTTTTATAATTACTATTACTATAAGCCTTTTTACCCTTCTATATAGCTATTAATATCTCTATAGCTACCTATATTAATACTTCTCTATACTCTATAGTCCTACTATACTAAATTTAGTTTCTTTTATATAATTTTTACTTAGTTATTACCTCTAATTACTCTTTAAGCTCCTTTATATAGGCTTCTTAGAGGTATTAGATTTATAGATAATTTAAGGTCGAACTTAATTATCTACTACTAGAAGAAGGTATTATTATAAGACTATATAAGACTATACCTAAGATTATAGCTAGGATAGCTAATATAGCTAATATCTAATAGCTTTATAGTATTATAGATAAGCTATATAGAATTAGTACTATTAAATAACTATATTAAGCTAGCTTAGCTACTTAATAAGAGATAATAGATTTCTACTCTCTAAACTAAGAGACCTTAATAAGCTTAGTAGAAATAGATATATAAACTAGTAGAAAGCGTAGTAGATAGAATAATAAGAAATTAATTAATTACTTCTATTAATTAATAACTCTATTATTATTATAGTTAAGTATTATATACCTTATTCCTATACTATATACCTATTAAACCTATCTTAAATCTAATAAGAGTACTAAAAGTATATTTAGAGTACTAGACTACTTAGTAGATAGGATAGTAGACTTAGGAAGAGATAGGAAAGGTAAGAATTCTTATATTAAATTATTAGTAATATTTAAGGAGGCTATAATATATAGAGATATATATATATAC
The DNA here is from genome assembly GCA_021365335.1 of Phaeosphaeriaceae sp. PMI808. Lineage (NCBI taxonomy): Eukaryota > Fungi > Ascomycota > Dothideomycetes > Pleosporales > Phaeosphaeriaceae > Phaeosphaeriaceae sp. PMI808. The sequence continues at coordinate 872,706 of JAJTIZ010000005.1, forward strand.
CTAAGATATATATATAGATACTCTTAAAGTCTTAGAGTATAAAAGTTTTTATAAGGCTAGTAAATAGGTATAGTCTAACTTTTTTTATTTTTATTTATAAGCTTCCTCTATAGCGCGAAAGTATATAGTAAGCTTTATATAATATTATATAGTATTCGAGTTAATTCTCTTAAGTAAAGGTATAATTTATAGTTATTTCGTCTACGTATAATCGATCTAAGATCTATATAGAGAAACTAGATATATAGATTATAAGCCTATATATCTAGTTACCTCTTTACTAGTAGCTCTTATTCTATATACTCGATAGTTCGTAATAGCTAGAACTACTATATATAGATACTAGTAACTTTTCTTTTATACTTTTATAGCTAGTATATAGTACTTATCTTCTCTATATATTTCTATTAATTTATTCTTACCTTTCTTAAATATTCCCTTTCTACGTAGTTCCTCCTATCTAATTTATTTCTCCTTTACTTATTAGTATCTTCTACTTTATAGCCTATTATTCCTAGTACTAGTATATTAGGGATTAGTTATATATAGAATCTAAGAAGAAATAGTAGTTTATCTAGAATTACTTATAGAGTAGAGTATTATTATATTTATTTATATAGTAGGTCTCTTAAGTTTTTAGGTCTCCTAGTTAATTCCTTCTATTAGAATATACTATATAGTTAGTAGCTTCTTATACCCTAATAGTTCCTTCTTATTTACTATATATAATATTATATAATATTACTATAATATAGTTATATTATATATAGAAGTTAGGGGTATATATTTAGGCTACCCTCTTTAGTTTAATACTTTTTTCTTTTCTCCTTTAACTACTACTACTACTACTACTACTCCTATATATAATTATCCTTCCTTCCTTATCTCTTTCTAGTAGGGGAGATACCTTCTCCTTTATATAGAGCTAACTTATAATAGATAGTACTAGTATTAGTACTAGTACTAATACTAATTCTATAACTATAGCTATAGCTATAGCTATTATAGTAATAATACTACAACTAATAATACTAATAATACTACTACTATACTATATATATTAATAGTTCCTAGTAACTTTTCTTTTCTTCTTTTAGGTCTTATATAGTACTAATAGGTATAGTAGATTATATCTCTTATCCTATATACTACTAATACCTCTAATAGTAGTAGTAATAATAATACTACTATAGTAGTTAGTAAGCTACTAGGTAACTTAGCTATGTATTAAGTAGGTAAGTATATACTAGTAATACTACCTACTAGGTAGGTAGCTAATTACTACCTACTAGCTTTATTATATATTAATATATATCTTTAGATCCTATATAGTAGGTTTTATTTATACTAATTAGTAGTAGGATAAGAAGAGAACTATAGTAGTAATACTATCCTATAATATTATTATAGAGGGGTGATAGTAAAAAGGAGTAATCGATTTTTTAACCTTTTTTAACGAACTATAACTTTACGAAAAAAATAGCTAAAAATATAAGAGTTAGAGATTTTTAAAGAGAAAAACTATATTATTCTTTTTAAAATTTTAGATTCTAATTATTAAGTATATTTAGGGGTTCTATTTCTTTCTAAAGTTAGAGTATTTTTTTTCTTCTACTTTAGAGAGCTATTACTTTTTATTTCGAGTATCTTTTTTACTATATTTTATATATATAATTTAACTATAGTATAACTATAATATACTAGACTTTTAGCTATATCGTACTACTAGTTTATATTATATAGAAACTTCTAGTTTTTACGCGTTTAGGAGTATAGTTATATATTTAACTAAGCTAATACTTAGTTTAATAACCCTTAGCTATCTTTACTACTATATATCGCCGAGGGAGAGATAATATACAGTTATCTATAGCTAACTAGGCTATAGCTAGCTACTCCTCTTTTATAGCCTCTTTAAAGAGCGTTATACTCCTTTTATTAACTCCTATTCCTAAGCTCTTTCTAGGGCGTTTATTTAGCCTATCTTTAAGTATACTCTATATATTTTCAATAGGATTTAGATCCGGGCTATAGGTAGGGTAAGGATAAAGCTTAACTTTATTCCTTTTAAACTAATCCTTAACTACTTTAGCTTTATAGAGTTTATAGTTATCTTACTAATATTTCTATCCTATATAGATAATTAGTATATAATCTAGAAATATAACTAATATATATATAGATAGATAAAGGAGTAAAAAGAAATAGTAATACTAACCGCGTTTTATATACTTTTTAACTACTAGATTTAGTACCTCTTAGATATAGCTTCTATTATCGAAAGCTGAAGTCTTTATAGGGTCTCTTATAAAGATTAATTAAGATCGTCCTCTTATCTAAATAGCTCCCTAAACTAAGATAGTTATATCTCTAGCTATAACTTAGTTAGTATTATTACTATTAAAAAACTAATTAAATAGAAAAAAAATAGATATAAAATAGAATAAAATAGTATACTAGGAAATCTTTTAAACTTACTTTTATTAGTTATAGAAACTAATTACCTTCTAGCCTTTATAAAGCCGAATTTTCGATAGTACTCCTACCTAGCTCCGTAGCCCCTTTATATAGAGCTTTTATCTAAAAATATAATCTTTTTTAGATTTTCCTTCTCTTCTAGCTTTTTAAGCTACTCTTTAGCGTACTTAACCCTTAATTTAGCTAAAAAAGCTAAAATAATAGGCTTTTTAGTCGCTCTATTAGTAGTAACTTTCTCCTCTTTAAAGAATCTTTATAAACTCCTTTTACTAACTCCTAAATTATTTTCTACTATTAATCTCTTATTAATCTTTTTAGGGGACTATAATATATCTCTTTTAATAACTCTTTTTTCTCTAAGAGTTATCTTCTTCTTAATAACTCCTTTAACTACCTCCTTTTTACCTCTTTTAGCTTTAATTTATTAAATAGTATTATAAATAGATTTAATATCCCTTTTAAGGATATTAGAAATTATATTAGGTAAGGTATTAGCCTCTAATAGAAGCTAGACTTTAGATTTAAATTTTAAAAGATTTTCGGCTATTTTAAAGGATATAGGAGGAAAGGAGGAAAACTAAAAAAAAGATCTTACTTATAGACTATAGACTAATATTTTAGTAATATATTACGTAAGCTTTTTATTTTTTTAAATTTTTATTTTTTTTAAATTAAATATAAAAATATACCTAGTTAAGTAATATATAGTAAAAATTTACTTATATAATCTTTTCTAGCCTAACTTAGTATAGTTAAAAAATTATACTTTTTTATACGTAAATTAAAAAGTTCTACTACTTTAAAAATAACCTAAAAAAGTCTACCTAGTTTAATACTAGATTACGTAATATATTATAGCTTTTATATAAATATTATACGCTAAACGAAAAGAAGAGATCTTTAGCTATAAAACTAACTATCTCTTTTATTTTTAGCTATTATTTTCGTAAGGTTATAGTTCGTTAAAAAAGGTTAAAAAATCGATTACTCTTTTTTACTATTATCCCTCTATACTATCTCCTATTATTCTATATAGGGTCTTAGATAACTTATATACTCTATTACTAGGTATATAACTATACGTATTTTTAGTCTATATAGTTTAGTAATTAATCTTCTTATTCCTAGTTATTTCTATTTAGGATACGCAGGAAATAGAGACTAACTTCTACTAGAAGGTTTAACTCTATCTTTACTTAGCTAATTTATAGATAAAGTTAATTACCTACTAATTAGTATTTATAGGCTTCCTCTATAGCGTAAAAGTATATAGTAAGCTTTATATAATATTATATAGTATTCGAGTTAATTCTCTTAAGTATAGGTATAATTTATAGTTATTTCTTCTACGTATAATTAATCTAAGATCTATATAGAGGAACTAGATGTATAGGCTATAGGCCTATATATCTAGTTACCCCTTTACTAGTAGCTCTTACTATATATACTCTATAGTACGTAATAGCTAGAGCTACTATATATAGATAATTTTAGTTATATCTTAGCTTAATCTAGTCTAAATTAGGAAATTAGTAAGCTATTTTAAAGAACTTTTCTAACTAAAATCTTTTATAATATTAATTTTTTTATAATACTTAAATTATAGAAGTTATAAGTATACCAATAAAATTAAACCTTAGTTAGGGTATAGTTAAGAATTTAACTCTTCTATTCCTTATAACTTACGTACTAGTATAGGTATTAAAAAACTTTATATTACAAAGTTATAGAACTAAATACGGCCTATAAAATAGGCTATAAATTCCCTAATTCGGACTAGTATTTACTAAGATAATCACTAACCCACCCGTTTGTCAAGACTATACCTATTTACTAGCCTAGTTTTCACTCGTTACGTGGTATTAAAATACGGCTAAAACAAGGCCTTGCGAAATATTTTATATGTATTTATAAGTATGTATTTATAAGATCTCTATTCATATTCATATGTATGTATGTATTCATATATATTGATAAGGTTATGAATATATATGTATTACTGCAAGCTCTGGTTCACGCATCCGCCCTTGAAGCTTTTCTTGACACAGCAGTTCTTACCGCTCCAAATGGATAATTTTATGGACATGACCAAGAAATCCGGGCATACCCCCGAGCTTCAGCGCTTGCAGGGCCTTCATGCTGCCCTAATGGATTCCATGGACCAAAACCTTATCTGTGCACCCATCGATTTTAAGGAATCAGGCAAGAGAATTCTTGACTCTGGAACTGCCGATGGTCAGCAGCCCCCATTTCTAACATAACAAATGCGCTGGTTGCTGTCTGCAGGCATCTGGCTCCGTGATACTCGCAGAACCGTGCTCAATGGGGAGCAACATGAATACTTCAGCAGCGACATCGAGGTTGAATTGTTCCCGGAAAATCCAGACGGCATTACATACTTCGGACACTCCTTTAAAGATCCTTGGCCTGTTGAGTACAGAGGCTCAATGGACCTCGTCCACGTGCGAGGAAGTCTCGCAGCATCTAGTCCCAGCCCGATTCAGGTCGTAAAGAACCTTGTCAGCCTCGTCAAACCTGGTGGCTGGGTGCAACTCATGGAAATGAATGCATTTAGCGGCCCCGAAAACGGCCCTGCAATGAACGACTTTGCGCATATGGCCCAGGATGTGTGGACAGCCATCAAAGTGGGCGATTTCGCGAACAACCTGAAGAACCTGCTGGAAGAGGCAGGCCTCAAAAACGTGCAGGAGAGGCGTTATTTAGTCAATATTGGAAAGACAGCCAAGCCAGACCTGCAGGGTCAAAGCACCCTTGGTGTCTCGGGCCCTGTAGCTCCGATTGCCTCTGTAGCAAAGAGTGTGCAGACCTCCTTTACTGAGGAGGAGCTTACATCCCTTCCCGCGAGGGTGAAAACGGAGCTCGAGAATAGGGGCGCCGTGATTGAGGAAATCGTTGCTTGGGGTCAGCGTATTTAACAATAGCGAATATAATCGAATGCACTTTGATTGCTAGAATTTCCTATCATTTCTCCTATTATTGTAGGTAAACGTTCATGAGATACTCATCTTCGCTACTACCTTTTCGCATAACCTCACCACACTAGGCGAATTGACTATGTCGAGTGTGGTGAGCTCCACCTTCAACGTTGTGCGCAACCAGTTCCGAAACTCTACCGCAGCCAGCGAGTCCATCCCGTACTGCAAAACCTGTCGCGTGGGTTCTATTGCATCCGTAAGCCGCAGCTGCTTTCTGAGTTGGTTTCCTATGACTGTGACTACAGCGGATAGAACGGCAGTCTTGTCCAGGTCAGAAGCTTGCATGAGATGGAATAAGCTTTGCAGTTTCGTATCTCCACCGGCATTTGCGCCTGCGACCAACTTCGGCTCGTCTCCACTTTCTACTGCACGCAAGCCAGTAAACCGAGGTTGGCCCAGCAGTTCGCTATCCACTGGTTGGGGTATTGTCAATCCGGTGAGCATCTGTGCTTCGCTAGTGGTGTTCAGGCGGTCTTTTGAGTCAGGCTCTTGCTGCAAGAGTGCATAGTCAAACAAACGACGCAGCAATCTTTCATTGATCTGCACCCACATATGGTTGTCGAACCTGGCCTGTAAGTCATCGTTTCCCTGCATCACGCCTACATCCTGGACTGGCCCGAGATCGATGCTGATTGAAGGCAGGCCCATAGTGCGCCGATATGACGCAAAAGCGTCCTGGAATGCGTTTCCGCCCGCATAGTTGGCTTGTCCTTTGGTCCCAACAATTCCTGAGATAGAGGATAGCATAGTGAAAAACGCGATAGGCTGCTGCATCTCAATCGACACGGTGTGAAGATGTATCGTGCCTTGAACTTTGCAGGCTGTTGCTGCGTGATAGTCTGCTTGAGACATGGATTCGAAAGTGCGGTCCTGTTAATTTCGCTTTAGTCTTTTCAGAGTTGCGTATAGGAAAAAGGTTCTCACCTTGAAAACAGCTGCACCTTGAATGATGCCTCCCACAGGGACAGATGTACTTCGAAAGCAATTTCTAACATCTTCGATGGAAGTGACATCGCCAATCATTAAATCGATTGTACAACCTAAGGCGTTGATAGTGGCAATGACGCCCTGTGACACGCTATCCTCGTAGCCGCTTCTCGACATAACGGATATGTATCTGGCTCCTTGCAATGCGAGGTGGACGGCCAAGCTACCACAAATGCCTCTGAGACCACCTACTAAGAGATAGGATAGGTTGGGTTTGAGCATAGCCTTGGCTGTGCGGCCTTTAGGTCGAACCTGGTTCGTGTCAGCGAATACCTTTGTGATTGTAGAACTTAAGATTACCAAAGCCCTAGTAGTACCTTCTGGGAGATACGAAACAATTATATTGCCAATATTCGCTTGATCTCGGAGTATCTGCAATGCTTTCGACGTGTCGCTAGGCTTCAGAATCTGATGGATGGGTAGAGGTTTTGCAGAACCATTTTGAATCAATTTCGCCAGTCTCGAGAAAATGCTGCAGGCAATGTAAGCTGAAAATTCCCTCTGACACGAAAGCAGAAAGAGTACGTACTGCGAAACAGTTGTTGAAGGTAGTGTTGTAGCATCCAAGCTGTGGAATGAAAAGTTGGTAATCTTTGACTCGATTATTTGAGTCGGGCAACTTCTTGCGGCCATATCTACTGCTATCACAGTGCCTCCGGGAACCAGATGTCTCCAATATTCGTGCCGTGATGTGCCTCCACGACACTGGTGTATGATCACATTCATACCGTACTCTTCGGTTGCATCTCTTGTGATACCGGGGTGCGGAGCTCCGGACAGTTGAATGCAGTCTTGACAAACGCCAAAATCTTTGAATAGCACATCTTTCTTCGCTTGGCTGTCTACCACTATGACGACTTCACAATCTAGAGACTGGCAGATTTGAAAACAGGCTAAGGAGATACCAATAGCTGCACAGTCAATCAGGACTCGCTGACCTCGTTGCACGTTCGCCAGATCGCAAAGGCCGTGTATAGCTGTCAAAAATGCGACTGGTAAGGCCGCTGCTTCCGTATATGCCAAACCGTCCTGTAAAGGGAGAGTGGCTGCTGCCGAAACAACCGTGCGATTTGCAAAGCACCCCTGTCCCAAAAGTGCTACTCGCTGGCCTACGTGACGACCAACAACAGCTTGGCCAAGGCGATTTATTACCCCAGCAGCCTCAAATCCAAATGAATCAAAGATACCGGGACCGATGCCCATGGCCATGTCAATGTCCTTGAAATTGCATCCCGTAGCATATATCTCAACTTCAACCTCATCAGGCTTCAGTGTCTCAACAGGTTGTCCTTCTTCGAACTGTAGTGTCTCAAGGTCTCCTCTTCGAGCTAAAGCGAGGCGGATAACACTTTGGGATCCATGCAAGTCTTTCATGACGGGAGGCGGCCCGTGTGCATCTTCTTCGGCCTTGAATTGATTGACCAGTTCGTCTGGCCTAATGCGACTGACATACAGCAAGCCATCACGCTCCGCGAGCTCATGCTCGACTGTGACGGTTGTAAGTGTGTTTGCTCGCTTAATCCCTCGCAGTATTTGATCAATTGTGATGACTTGTGACGTTGTATTTTCAAGTGCAGCAAACTCAAAGTCCAAAGTGGTGATGTGACTTGTTGGTGCTTCGGCACGAATAGTCCGGAATAGTCCATGACAGATGGCTTTGCTTGGGTCTGTGACTTTGAATTGCGAGCCTTGCGTTACCCAAAGTAAGTCGCAATCTCTTTCTATGAGTATCTTGAGAATGCTCCATTGCTCCTCGCTTGCGGTGGAAAGAACTGTTTGGACAATCTCGTCCAGAACCAAGACAAGAGAACGTGAAGGGAGCTCGGCGATGTTATGACTGTTTTGGCCATGAAGGCCGAACCGAGTTATGTTCCATCCGCGCATTTGTAGTTGTTCTACGATGTCAGATGTGATCGAAGATTTCTCAGCGACGAAACCGACAAGTGCGATGCCATTGTCGCTATTTGCTTCATGCACACGCTTTTCAATCTCCTGCTCGTGCCCTATCTCGGCAACAACGCATCTTCCTTCTGAAATCCGATGAATCTTCAAAATACCCATGTTTTCCAAGATGCGGTAGGGATCGCAACAACTCTTTGCTTTATCGTCACTTGTCATTGCCCTGTCTTCAGATGCATCAATATTAAGTGTGTTGTACCAGATTACGGTGCCACCTTTGGCGAGGAGGCGATGTACATTGTTAGTCAACATTTCGAACCTAGTCCCATCTTCCCAAGGCCCTTTCACAAGTACAAGGTTATAACCTGAGCCGTCTGGCGGAGGACTAAACTTCTCGCTGAAGAGATCGAGAAGACTGGAGCGGGCATTCACCAACGACAACGTGGTTATCCGCTGTTTGATGGCTAGCACGGTACTTGCATTATTTGAAGCAAAATGATATCCACCAGAAGAAGCACGTACACAGTAACAATCTGGACTTTCCGGGAGCCAAACGGAATCCGCATGCACCGCGCCGAAACTGAATTCAAATACTTTCAATTGCGGCATCTTATGAATTGCTAGGTCAATCAGCTCATGGAGATCGGCCTCGCGGCTTGGGCAAGATCTCAAGAGGGCCTTTTGTAGCTTTTCGCTACTATCGAGGTGTCGAAAATCGGGTTTCCATACTACTCGGGCGCACGGCTCAGCTGGATAAGGTTTCTCGTTTACGTTCATCGGTAAGAAAGCCAGACCCTCGAAGGCCATAATGAAAGCTTTGCTAGTGACGTCATACACAGAGGCATTCGACAGCTCATTCTTTGACACGGACGATAATACCGCTATACCTGATCGCCATGTGCGCCCTGAAATGGTAATTTGATTGATGTGCCTTGGGAGTAGCAATTTAGAAAAACTGCTTCTGCTGCCGTTATGGTAAGAGGGGAATACACTTTGAATGCATCCATCAAGCGGGGCAACGTGCAGTGGGTACTCTGACTGGGGCTCCCATTTTGAAGAAGGCGCTTCCAGCGAAATCAGAGCACGAGAGGTTGGATTGCCTTCCATGCACTCAAATTCGAGCTGTGTTTGAAATGCTGGGCCGTAAGCGTAACCAACTTTTGCCATTGTCTTGTGCCAAAGCTCTGCGGATGATGGATATGCGAAAGGTAAAGCATATATTTGCGGTGGGGCTTCGTTTGATTGCTGATCGATGTCCAACTGAATGCGAATCAAGCCTCTGCTGTTTTCGGTCCATGCTGTCGAAGGAGGAAGCCCTAAGATCTCGAGTTCTGATTCCGGCAGTGACATAATTTTGTATTCCCACCAACCGTGGCCTTTACCCTCCATTGATGTCAATGTAAGCATTATATTAATATCTTCGTCATCCTCAAGCACCAGGCTCCGTGAAAATTCCACATTTTCCAAGCGGTACTGATGATTTTTGGTGCTGTAGTCAGACCCTTCTGGTTCGGATTTAGATGACATCTCCACTTGGCGCACCGCCTCCATAGCCATAGCGATATATCCGGCGGCAGGGAAAAGGATTTCTGAGCCAATTTTATGGTCGCGCAACCAGGGTAAGTCAGACAATCGGAGTCGCTTGTGCCATGACGGATTTTGCCACAGTGTTCCAAGCACTTTACTGCCAAGCAGGTCATGTTCAACAAAAGGTTTGAACCTCCATTCTAGACTAGCCAGATTTTCGTACCAATAACGGGTCGAGTGGTTCCATTTGTAGTTTGGTAAGTCAATGATAGTTGCCGGCTCAGAGAGCCCATGTAATGTTTCGTCGTGGTTTACGTTGCCGAGAGATATTTCAGCATTGCGTAAGAATAGCTGACCAGCAACATCAAAAATTGCATGGATACTGTCTTTTCCACGTTTCGACGCCCCAACATACTTGGTGTTTGTGACCCCCTGGGCTTTTAACGTTTGTGCAACTGGTCCTGCTAGAGCGTTGCTCGGTCCAATCTCGATCAGGAAATCGGGGTCAAGGTTTGTATCACTAAATATGCTTTTGCATGCCCCTTCGAATAGTACTGGCGACATCATATTATCTCTCCAGTATGCGGCAGTGCGCACTTGGTCTGAAGTGACCAACTGTTCGGTTAGAGAGGAAACCATCTGCACTGGCCTGGCGGACCAGTCATCGATGTGCCGGTCAAACTGAACGTATTTTTCAATTAGCTCCTCGTAGTGACAAGCTGCCTCTTTCAAATGGAAAGAATGATATGCAACTTCCACACGTAGCATTCGAGAAAAGTGTCCATCAGCCTTTAATCGATCCAATACCTTGGTCAGTGCTGCTATTGGCCCAGAAAGAGTAATACTAGTCGGGCTGTTGTAGCAAGCAATCAATACACCCTCCTTGCTTGCTTCGGTCTCGATGTATGGCCGAACGCTCGCAGCACTCAAGCCCACAGCCATCATACCCATTGGCCTTTCTGGGGTAGCGTCTCTGGCTGCAAGGCCACGGAAATATGCTATAAGGATAGCCTCTGCGGGCCTTATAAATCCTGCGCTGCATGCAGTTGCAATCTCGCCCGAAGAATGGCCTACAACGACATGTGGTAACACGTTCCAAACCTCCAGCACTCTCATTTGAGCGAGCTGTAGTGCTGTTACCAGTGGCTGAGAGTACTCGGGTTTGCTCAGGTGATCAGATGAGCGGGATTCAATAAGTTCTTCCAACAGTGACCATGCTGGTCTAATATGTCGTGGCAGCGCTTGTAGCACAAGGTCCAGCTCTTTAAGAAAGACTTTAACAGTCTTTGGGAACATCTGGACCAGCTCAGCGCCCATTTGGGACCATTGTGCACCTTGCCCGGTAAATACAAAACCAACTTTTGTTGCTCTGTCTGGCACCTGAGAGGATTGAATTGCCGCTTCTGGGACAGGGCTCGCATTCCCAGTTTTCGTTGAGAATGCCAATGAGTATGAACGCCAGAAGTGGCGAGTTCGCCGCTCCGAGAGCGTATAGGCAAGATCAGAAAGCTTGACTTTCACGCGTGGATCGAGTAAATGTGCCGAGAGTGCGTCAACTTGGTTTTTTAATGAGCCTTTATCATTAGCGGAGAATACCAATATCTGAGGCCGCTGTACAAGCGTCTTGGAGGACCGATCCCGAGCTTTGCTGCGAAAGGAAAGTATGTCACTAGGGTTCAAATACGAACTGACATATGGCCGCCTCTTGTGTTGCGTTGGCCACCCTGCCTGTAAGTACTGTTCTGCGTTATCCAAGACAACATGAGCGTTGGAGCCGCCGTAGCCGAATGAATTGATGCTTGCACGGCGATAATTATTGGATGTCGCAGGCCATGCAATGCCGGGCCTTGTAGCGCGGATTCGCAGCTTTTCAAAATCGATACTCGGATTAGGATTGACAAACGTAGGGTTTCCAGGTATATAACCTTGCTCGACAGCCAACGTAGCCTTGATGAATCCAGAGATGCCTGCCGCTGGCTCTGAGTGTCCAATGTTGCTCTTAATTGAGCCAATAATCAGAGGCCGCGACGGGTCACGCATGGGAGAAAGGACAAATGCTGCGCCTTGTAACTCAAGCGGATCTCCGGCCGGAGTCCCCGTTCCGTGACATTCCAAAAAACCAGTCTCAGCGTAGTGGTCTGATTCGATACCGGCATCAGTGTAGGCCGCCCGAATGACCGCGGATTGAGCTTCTGCGCTTGGGCTGTTGATGCCCGGAGTCCACCCATCACTGTTGTTTGCAGTACCACGTATCACTGCGCGGATTGGGTCACCGTCTTTGATCGCATCTGAGAGACGCTTGAGATACACAGCATTCACTGCTTCAGCTCTGCAGTACCCATCGGCCTTCGCGTCAAAAGCATGACATTTTCCTGTGGTAGAATAGGCTGCTCGCATAGTCCCCAGCTCTTGGGTGTGCTCAGGCGACAGCCAAAGATTGGCAGCTGCTATGATAGCTCCGTTCAGCTTCCGAGCTCGAAGATACTGGCATGCTACATCGACCCCTATAAGGCCTCCTGAACATGCTGTGTCAATTGTCCAACTGTATGTGCGGAAATCTTAGTATTGAGTCTATTGCGTATTAGATTTTCAACTTAGTAGGACTCACCTAGGTCCTTTTAGATTATAGAAATGGCTGATCCTGTTGCTCAGCATTGCACGGCCTATTCCTACGGTCATCCCAGGAGGTCTCTGGGAAGGTGCTTTGTTTTGTATATCGTGATAATCTTAATGATGAATTACAAATCAGCCATCGTTCACTGAATTAGGCACCGGCGACGCTTACCAACGGTGTAGTTGCCAACAAAGCAGCCCGTCTCCGTTCCGCTGACCCGCTCAAGCGGAATACCTCCATTTTCGAAGCATTCGTAGACAACTTCGAGAAGCTGACGTTGCTGTGGATCCATGGCAATAACATCTGCTCGAGTGAGGTTGAAGAATTGCGCATCGAATAATGCAGGATCAATATTTTCTATAAACATGCCACTGAGTGCTTTTAAAGTACCAGGTCTCCCTGATGTATCGAAATGGCCAGTGCTATTGAATCTTGAATTTGGTACTTCATGAGACACAGCAGTCCCACCTGAACGAAGGAATTCCCATAGCTTGTGGGGGCTACTGGCATGCCCTGGTAAACGACACGCCATAGAGATGATGGCGATAGGTTCTGGTAGATGTGACGCCTGAGCATCACCGTTCGTAGTTGCCATTGTAGTTGCCATCGTACTTGCTATCGTGGTTGCAATCTTAGTTGACAGTTGAAATTGGGACTGACCAAGAGTTTTTGCTGATCGGCTTCGGCAAGTTGAAATAATAAGTAAAGGCCATGAGACATTGCCAAGAATCATGAGGCATAGCTATTTCCGACGTTCCTTGGCTAGCGCTATTATCGGCAGCCCGATCGTCAGCCCGAAGCGTAGACAGGCTGATGGACACGTAAAAAGGCTCAGCGAAGCTAAGGACTAAATCACTTTTACTGAGAGGCTTGACTCTTTGTCCTCCTATTCAGATCTCAAGTATTGCAAGATATTCCTCAGTTGCTATTCTTTCATCTTCTTATTTCCCAGCCAGCCTCTGGTGAGCGCAAGTATACTGTTTTCTTACGCAGTGATGTCGGCGATGACCCGAGAGGATGTAGAGTTTAAAACCTTCGATGGGTTGACACTACGTGGCTGGCTATATCCAGCTTTATCACATGGCCCAGCATTGATTATGACCCAGGGAGTACGCGAATATGATCTAATCGCCGTATCGATCAAAAGTATCTGACTCTACCCAGTTTAACACTCCAAAAGAGATCCTTCTACCAGATATTGCTTTATGGTTCCAGCAGCAAGGACTAACGGTGCTGCTCTTCGACACTCGAACAATCGGCGCAAGCGACGGCGAACCTCGCAACGATATTCAACCATCAAAATTAGTTGAAGACTACCATGATGCCCTCACTTTCCTGGTTCGCCACCCACTGGTCAACCCCGACAACATAGTTTACTTTGGCTACTCATTCAGTGCCATGATAGTGCTTGCTGCCGCTGCCCTTGACAAGCGTGTTGCAGCGGTTTTATCCGTAACCCCAATTGCCAACTACAATTTCCGCACTGCACAGCGCGATGCCGTGCTCGATTTGGCACAACAAGACCGAGTCTCTCAGCTGGCTGGTAATCCCCCAGTGTATATACCATTTGTGAATGATGAAGGCGAGAATCCTGCTGGGTGGGGGGAAAAGTACTCGGTTGAAGAGTTCCAACGCTTTCTTGGAACATTTTTCTTCACGAACCAAACAACAGTACAAAGCTACTACCACCTCAACGCTTGGAGCCCATACCATACCATGCACCTAGTTAGTCCCACGCCGGTGATGATGGTGACTCCGGCAGAGGACAATCTCTCGACACCAGAAAATCAGCGGAAGCTGTTTGATATGATTGGTGAGCCGAAGGTGTTCGAACTAGTATCGGGAAAAGGCCATATGGACGTCCTAAATGGGGATGGTGCTGAGCAAGTCTTATCAAAAATGCTAGACTTCCTGAAAGAGCATCTGGAGTGGTAGGGTTGTTTCAAGGTGAATGGGGTGTGGGGCGCCGTGATTGGACCGAATGATTATACGGCCCCGTTGCCGATAGTGTGTTGTTGCCAAATAGAGCCGAAATCGTAGTTCAGCGTTCGGGATTGCGAAATCTTGTCCTTGCATCTGGGACAAGGTCATGTGACTGTTTTGTGCGTACTCCAGATAAGGTTAGCATGCCCGCCCAACCTCCAAGAGATAATTCTTGCCATCGCATTGCCACTGACGTTGCCACTGACATTGCCGCTGACATTGCCGCTCACACCATGTGTGACGATTCACTGAGTCAAGCTAGCAAGCGCAAATGTGTAGGCGCAGACTGCGACAACGATGCTGGGGCTTTGCAGTGCCCGACTTGTCTCCAGGCAGGCGTGCTTGACAGCTTCTTCTGCTCGCAAGATTGCTTCAAGAGGAACTGGGTTTGTTCATCCCTGCCACACCTTCTGTCGTCCTGCGCATGTAATTTGCCACTGTCTAACAGACGTGCACAGGCGCAACACCGACCCCTCCACAAAAAGAATGTCACGGCACCCAAGGCGGGCCCCCCGCCGGATCCAAACACTGGATTGTACAATCCATTTCCAGACTTTCCATTTACTGGGCCTGTCCGCCCTGTTTATCCACTCTCTCCAAGGCGCGCTATTCCCAAGTCAATCAGACAGCCAGACTGGGCTGAGGCTGGCATTCCCCGCAGTGAACAGCGCCTGAATCGCTCAAAAATCACGCTCCTCGATGCCAAAGGCCAGGAGGCAATGCGCAAAGTCTGCAAATTAGCTCGCGAAGTCTTGGACATCACCGCTGCGGCGCTCAAGCCGGGTGTCACCACAGACTACCTTGATGAAATCTGTCACAACGCCTGTGTCGAACGAGAAGTACAATCAAACCCGCTTCCGTGCACCAAATACCTTTTGTTTACTCCACTAGGCTTATCCCTCGCCGCTGAATTACAACCATTTCCCCAAATCCCTCTGCACTTCACCAAATGAGGTCGTGTGCCATGGTATCCCTGATCAGCGCGTCCTCCTAAATGGAGACATCATCAACCTCGACATCTCTCTATATCATGGTGGCTATCATGCGGACTTAAACGAGACCTACTACGTCGGAGACAAAGCCAAAGTGAACCCGGATGCGGTCCGCCTGGTCGAGACGACTCGAGAATGCCTCGACATGGCTATTGCAATTGTGAAACCTGGTACGCCTATTCGGGAGTTCGGACGCGTCATCGAGAACCATGCAAAATCGCGAAATTGTGCGGTTATCGCAACCTGGGGTGGCCACGGTATCAATACTGAATTTCATCCTCCACCGTGGATACCTCACTACAGCAAGAACAGAGCAGTTGGAACATGCAAGCCTGGCATGGCTTTTACTATTGAGCCTATTCTTACGCTTGGGAAGCCTCGCGAAGTATATTGGCCTGATAATTGGACGAATGTGACGGTAGATGGCAAATGGGCTGCTCAATTTGGTGAGGCCACATTCACGGGTGCATGCTTCTCAGTGCTTACAATGTGTAGAGCAAACCCTACTCGTTACGGAAACAGGCGTCGAAGTATTGACAGCCGCGAATGAAAACTCTCTAGGAGGTCCGGTAGCAATGCTTCAAGCGTGATCTGGCGGCAAAGAGGCTGATTGACGATTGAAGCCCATACTCTTATTGTGTGTCAGAATTTTTAACAATAACGCGGCGCACGGGGTGGAGCGTGATCAGAAAACGCTTTGGAAGACGGTTGTGGCCAAAGCGCGTTGTATTGTGCTTGATTGATGATGATAATAATGATAATGATGTCCATTTGGCTGTACAGGGGTTTTCGCCCTATTTAGCCCCACTTCTAGTTAAGCCTGCTATTTAACCCTATACGTATTAGTCCCAAAATTTATTCTTTAGCCCAATCCTATTAGGGCCTATTTATAGACTATTTCTTACCTTTTCTATCCTAAGACTACTATATCTATATATAATTATACTTTAGATAGTTACTTATAACTACTTAAGTAGTTATATAATAGCTTAGGGCTTATATTTACGTATAAGCGTGTAGTAAAACCTAATAAGCTCTATATTCCAATCCTAGATCGTAATAGGTAGTAGTAGCAGCTTAATAGGTTTTAGAGTGGCAAATAGGTAAGGGTTGGGTTGGGGTTGGGTCAGATCCGCACGGACGAAAAAACCAAAGCCAAGACCATCACTTCTTAATGACTTACTTAATACTAGAGATATCTTGATGCAAATTTAATACAAGGTGTATCTATATATAAAGAATAATATATTAAAACTTTAGAGAACTTTATCTATGCTACTAGCTATTATTGAAATTCTTATAGGTTTTACTTTAATAAACAATTATAAAATATAGGGTTAGCATATATAGAAATTTCTAAAAATTTCTTAGATTAATCTTTATATATAGATACACCTTGTATTAAATTTGCATCAAGATATCTCTAGTATTAGGTAAGTTATTAAGAAGTGATGGTCTTGGCTTTGGTTTTTTCGTCCGTGCGGATCTGACCCAACCCTTACCCATTTGCCACTCTATTAATCACTGCATCGAAAATTACTAAATAAAACAAGGGAACGGCAATCTTTTCAACGGCAGCTTCCGATAGCCTCCCGCCGCCGGCAATACTCCGTTGCCGGAAGACCCTTGGATCTAGCAGCTCTGCGCCGCTGACATCTCCTTATTGCTGACAACTTGGTGTTACTAGGAGTAGCGTGCTGCTAACAACGCTGATGACAACTCTTCGCTGCTTGTAACAACTCTCATCTAAGCGGCCTAACTTGTGAACGGAACCTGAATGCCTAGTATAGCTACACGTCTCACTATCTTACGCAATCCTACCCCCAAGAGCTTGAAACCGAGAGCTTGAAACAGCACAACATTTTTGAATTTCAGAGTACTTCCTTATGTAAAAGAGACAAATTGTTGCTAAAAGAAGCTAAAGTACCGAAACAATTCGGACCTGAAGGGGCATAATCCGGAAATGGTAAACCTGCCGAATACGGCGATCAGTCTCGGTTGTGGGGATTCAGCCTAATCAGGCAACCCACCGAAAAAGGGTGCCCTCATCTCGCCTCAGCGGGCGCTGGACAACCCATGGACGCCTGATGCTAGGACGAAGGCTAAAGCACTCTATGGGTTTGTAGCTGTTGCCTGTGCTCGTGGCGTATGTCAAGCCCAGCCGCACGAATAAGAAATATCTACTGGTCAGTGTAGATGTGCGACTTCACTTTAGCATAGAACCCTGACACAGAGACACACGCCTGATAGAGAGCTATGACACTGCTTTCGCGCTTTTTGTTGCTTCCGCTGCTATCAGCGGCACTCTATTTTGTTGTTCGTGTCGTCACAAATCGCAATCGAAGGCGGGGTGCCGCAACCCCCCCGGGGCCTAGAGGTATATGCACTCCTAGGTCACGCTCACCATCTGGAGGCTATTAGTACTGACTGTCTGTAAAGGATGGCCATTCATCGGCAGCGCCCTCGAGCTGGCATCGTCTGATACCTCATCCATGACAAGCGTGTTCCAGAAATGGGGACAGAAATATGGTCCAATCACAGAGGTCAATATCATGCGCACAAAGAACGTTATACTTTCAGATCCAAAAATTGCAGTAGAGCTTTTCGTTCGCAGGGGTAACCGTTACTCTAACCGCGGCGCTTCTCATGCTGTCGAATACATATCAATGAATCAGAACCCTGGCTTTAGGCCTAAAGATGGTAAGGATCGCGTAAAGCATTCATAGAGGTGTTTGCAACACTACAGCTATATGTTAATCGATTGTAGACGGTTGGCGGCGCCAAAGAAGCATGATACAAAGCGCAGTCAACATCACATCTATTGACCAATACCAAATTCTTATGGACGACGAAGCTACGCAATCTGTATTTGCTATCGTTCAATCTTCATCCTCATTCCATGACGAGTTACTGCGCTATGCATACTCAGTTCTCACCAGTTCACTATTTGGGTTTTCGATCCCCTCAGCATCTGACCCCTACATTAAATACAACGAAGAATTCACCGCTAAAATCATGACCGCCTTCCGACCGGACTGCTTCCCGAGCAATGTTTTTCCAATTCTCAAATACATGCCCCATTGGCTAGTTCCCAGCATGAGGACAATGGAAGACATGAGGAGGGAGTACGTAGACCAGATGTGGGCTTTCAGAAGCAGGGTTGAAGAGAGCGTTAAGGATGGTACCGCACAGGACTCAATTTACAAGCGTTTTCTGTTGAATCGTAGCGAATTTGCGGTCACTGATGAAGAATCAGTACACACATTCCAAGGTATGATTGATGGAGGTACACGCTCTCCACATAACAATCTGCTCACCTTTCTTATCTTAATGATGGAGTATCCGGAATGGCAGGCCAGACTGCAAAGAGAAGTTGACCAGGTTATTGGAAGCAACAGGATGCCAAATTGTTCCGATATTCCTAGCCTTCCAACTGTTCGAGCAATCGTGAAAGAGGGAGTCAGATACAGAAGTATCGTGGCTGAGATGGGGATCACTCATTGTTTGGAGCAGGATGACATTTTCGATGGGTTTTTCTTCGAAAAAGGGACTATTTTTCACGCTACATTTGCGCAAGTTGCACTTCTAGTACATCTTATTGCTTGAAACTAATATAAACCAGGTCAATTCTTACAGATATTGAGACATATCCTGACGGACAGCTGTTCAACCCCGCTCGTTGGCTAGAGCCCGTTTATCCAACCTACAAGGAACCTTTGACCTTATATCCTGATTGCCACAAATTTCCTGCTTTTGGCTACGGTAGACGTGCCTGTCCAGGTGTTGAGTTTGCAGAACGCAGTTTGAACATTATGGTGGCTAAATTGGCATGGGCTGTCAATATACGAAGGCCATTGGATCAAAATGGGAACGAGCTGCGAGAGACCATTGCCTACGAAGGAGTACCCGCCCCAAGGCCTCTTAAGTTTGGTTGCAGGATAGAGCCGAGGGATCCTACCCGAATTGCTTTATTGAGGAAAGTGGCTGAGAGTTTGCATGATGATAATGCAAAGATATAAGCGCGTAATGTCATTGGCGATAGGATTGAGAAGACATCATTCATCAACATGCAGAACCACTGAGAAGATTACTTGAAGGTATCAATGAGACACGTTTCCATTCAAATCTTAATCAATCGTCTGTGCCCAGTATTTCATCGCTATGGATGCCACATCCTTGCCCCGCGATACAGCAATCTCATGACCTCCATCCAACATGTACACGTCAATATCCTCCGCTCGTAGATAATTACTCATATCTTTTATCAGTTCATCTGTTACAACTACCACATCTTTTCGCGCAAGAATAAGACATATACGTCCTCCAGGCAAACCTGGCGGCGAATGTTTTGATCGTCGGCGCGCGAGTTCGTCTCCCAGCACCCTCCAAATATTGTCATGACGGCAATATACAAGCGCGCTCCGAACCGTACTCAGATACGATCGGACAAATCCAGGGTTGTGATCCAATTGCCACCGAATCACATCGCCAATCTTTACGTGAGGCCGGTCGACTCCAATGGGTACGTCATCGAAATCCACATCAGCTTGTTCGACCTCGTCAGGATTTTCCGCACTTATTACACCATGTCTCGGCTCTAAGCTGTTGCGAATGAGTTTTAAACGCAGCCATTCTGGCAGCAAAGCGGAAGAATACAGGAAATCGCTATGACGACTTATGTGTGACTTCCTGATTAGGCCTCCAGGAGCAATGAGGGTCATGGACAGGAGCATAGTCGCGTGATACGCTGCAAATGCTACGGAAATAGAGCCGCCGAGCGAAAATCCTACGAGATGGAAAGCAGATGATCCTGTCCAGGATAGGGGGGAAGATGAAAGGACGAGCAGCATTTGCGTTGTGTAAAGTCGAGCATCGTGATGTAGATCACCAGGCGTGTCTGAGTACCCTCTCCCAAATAGATCTGCAGGTGGCAGTTGAGTAAATGCAATGCATAGTATGCTTTCTCGAGACCTACCAAACATCATGATCCTGTAACCTTTGCGGACAAACTCTTTGGCCATATCTCCCAATGCTACACACGGCGTACCAAGTCCGTGCACCAACAAGACCTTCTCTCCATCTTCCGGGCCCCATTCGAAGATCTGAATGGTACCGTAAATGGTTCTAAATTGCCTAGATCCTGGAAATGCATCTTTTCGATAGGGTCGCTTGCAATCGTGATCCCAATGATCAACTTCCGAAGACGGCCTCGCGCGGATGATCGCGTCCTCTTCTCCATAATCCTCTTGGTCTAATAATAAAGGTCGAAACTTGGTATATAGGAAGAAACATGTTGCCGCTGTTACTGCTCCTAGCAGAAATCTATTTTTAAGCATTTTGATAGTTTGCAAATGCAACATTGTTGTATCATGCCACTTTATGAAAAAATATCCAATTTGTAATTCGAATCTTGTAGGAACTACCGTAGGCCCTGCTTAGACCAAAAAAAAACGGGGGTGGGGCCGTCGCTTCCGAATGTGAATGGCGGGCGGGCTAGTCGTCCGAAGCAATTGCGGAAGGAAGAGCAACGAACGAGCGTGTAGCCGAAGGCAGCGCCACCAAACTATATGGATGGTTCAGTCACCGTAGAGTGCCTGATCGTACATCGGCTCTAGCATGCATGTTGATAGGATATTCATACAATTCTACAGTGCCGACGCTATGAAGCTTACCTCGGTAATTTTGGTGGCTCGATCGAGAGAATCACGCATTTACGCAAAGACTGATCTTTTAGGGCTCGATCGGTTTCCTTTGCTAACCACTGGACAGGTGCCGCGCTGCTTGCTAGGAGGTCTCGGATCAGCCTTAAGCTCATTGGCTCTTCCTAGGAGTGGCAATGATGGTCAGTTTCGGCTCATCCTTGACTGCAGAATACATCGGCTGAGCAATGATAGCTCGATACTACTGCGGGATATTATCGCGCCATTCTTTGCCAGAGAAAATCTGAAATCCGAGAGTGAGGATGGATGCCAGGACAGAAAGAAACTGCCAACGTAACATTTTCGCCAACAGGGAAATTTTTGCCCTTGAGCTCTTCTTCAACCACGGCTATTGCGGCCTCAACCATCTTGTGGAAAGTTTCAACAGCTTCTTTGTTGGATAAAGGCAAGCAATAGATACATCTCAACTTCGCTGTTGGAAAAGACATGCACTTCAGTATTTCAGCATAGTCCCGATCGGTTTTTCCGTCGAATTGTTCTGATTTGTGATTGATTTAGCGTTAGGAGATACGTTATAATGAGACGCCGCAACGATTAGTGTAGGAGAGAATTAATCTTGATGAAGAGTGACCTTAATGTTGTTTTCAAGAAATCTTATACTCGAATACTAGTTAGACAGAAATTTTGGGCCTCAGCTATAGGAGGGAAGATGTGTAAATAACAGACTTGCCAACAATCAATCTCGATTGGTTCGATTGATTGACTTGATTGGTTTTATCAATTCAATCAAATCAAGCTGAGCTACCTATTTTACCAAGCAAATCAAGCTAGAGGGCGAAACTTGATTGCCTTGATTGTCTAGATTAAGAAAGTTGAGCGATTTGGCTAGGGTTTTTGAGGTTTTTAGGGTAGCTGGAGGGTCAATCTCGTGATACTTTTTTGGTGTTGTAGTAACCTAGTAGCGTCGTCCCAGGTCGTATTAGACTCGTCTGTGCGCCTGATCGCCTTTACGCGTCACCTCTCTCTATCTCTTATTTTAATGCTCTCAACGTCGCCTCTATAGCCTATATAAACGCGTTCTCTTAGTATTTCAATTGCCTAATATACCACCTAAACGACGCTTAATAGCTAATACTACTACTAATAAATATACGCGCTTATCTCAACTATTATCTTAGTGCGTATTATTACCCCATAAAGCCCTAGCTGCTGCGAGCTAGGCTACTAAGTCTATATAATTATTTAAGTTGTAACTCTTAGAGTTATAAGTAGAGGAGGCTATCGTCGCGCCTACTAAAGGCAGCTAGCTTAGTATAGTAGCTATAACTAACGCTAGAGTTAGAGATAGAGATAAGCTATAAGATAAGTAGCTTAATAGCTATACTAATAACTATAAGAGTATTAATTAAACGCGTTTATAAGCGTATATAAAGTCTCTATTAATACTAAAGGAAGGTAGTAGTTAGGTATTTTAATATAGCTATCGCGTTACTAAGTAAAGAGCTCTATCTAAGATTTAGTAGGTATATAGATACTACTATTAATATAAAGTAATAGACGCTAGTAGTAGTAGTATATATAATATTACTAGGGCTACTTTAGCTACTACTAACTACCTTAGCTAGCTTAAATATAGCTATAGTCTTATAAAAGATAGCTATTAAGATAGCTAGAGCTAGCTAGCCCGTAGAGGTTAGTTATCTCTATAATAAGCTCTTAAGCATAATATTAAGGTCTCTTAAGAGGCTACTAACGTAATAGGAAACTTTAATATATAGTAGTTTTATATAGCTACTTATTAGATTTTGATAGGGTTTGATTAGTGTTACTAATGTGCACGAAGTATATGATAATTGATTGTGATAATAATAGAGTAATTAATTAATTCTTCTGTCTATTTTCTACCCTCTCTGCTACTCTTGATATACTTTAGAAAGTTCCTTGATTTCGCTCGTGCCCTAGGGTCTCCCTTTGTTGAGCTGGCGCGTTATTTAATTACGGCTCTCCTGTTAAAGGGATGCCTGTAGTTAAGCTAGTGCGGCGCGGTTTAGTTTAGCTCGCTTAGCTAGTAGCGCTAGTAGCGCACGTGCGCGCGTGCCTATCTCGATTACTATCTCGATTGTTATCTCGATTCTTATGCGCTTATCTAATACACCCCTTTAGCTTAATAACCCTTTAGTAAGCTAGAACTATTAGGTAAGTAAGAGATTATTAAGGTAAGCTTAGAGTTTATTAAGAGGTACTTTATATATAATCTAGTGTTCCCGTACTTCTACTAGTCTAAGTTAGGTTAAGAAACTCTCCTACTTATTTCCTAGGAGTACCTTAGTAAACCTATTAGTAGTTATCTCTATTAATAGAGTATATACTACTTTAATTCGACTATCTAATACCTCTTACCTTAGCTAGTAGTTGTAAATATCAACGTGCCTTAGTTTAGTTTAGAGTTTAGCTAGTTCTTTAGTAACGAGCTAGATTATTTAAGTATTATTATACTAGATAGTAATATAGTTTGTAGGTAGTTTAACCTTTAGCTCATCTAGTAATCGTAATATAAAGATAGCTTCTTTAGCTACTTAAGATAGAGCTAGTAATTTAGCTTTAGTTGTTAAGGTAGTAATAGTATCTTGTTTATTAGCTCTCTATGCAATAAGACCGTTAAATAGTTTAATTATATATCCTTAGGAGCTCTTTCTATCTAGAGTATTATTAGTAAAGGAGGTATCGCTAGCTACCTAGAGTGAATTACCTCCTCCTAGTTGGAGTACTCTCTATCTCGTGCTCAATAGATATATAAGTACTTGGTTAGTAGCTTCTTAGTGCGTAGTATTTAGGTTTATGAGGAATCGAGCCAATCGTGACGTTGCGAACGCTATATCTAGTCTAGTAGTTACTGTAGTAAATAGGAGTAAGCTAATTTTACGCTAGTACTTATTGATCTCAGATAGCGTTACTAAGCTAGTATAAGGCTAAAGCTTAGAAGTAGCTATTAGAGTATCGTAGTAGACGTCTTGTTTATTAGCGAGCTAATATATCTTATTAATGTATGCGGTCTATAGGAGCTAGATAAGGCGTTGCTCTCTTTTCTAGATTATCTCTATACTAAGGAACTATTAGAGATCTACTCCTCTAGTAATAGTATACTTCTCTCTTAAGAGATTAGTTACTTTTTCTACTTCTTTAGTCTTCTTCTTGTCGTAGGCTATAATAATATCATCTACGTAGAAGAAGATAATAATACTATCTTTTACTATATAATATAGTTTATAGGGTACTATTTAAAAACTAAGAGACTTTAGTATTAAAGTAAACTCTTTCTACTATAGTAGAGGTAAAATACGTAGTCTATATAGAGCTTTTTAGAACCGAAGGATTATTCCCTTCTTCTAGTATCCCTTTAGCATCTTTATATAGATCTCTCGATCTATTGCAGCGTAGACAAAGGCGTTTATTACGTTATACTATTTTAGTTCAAGATCGTATTTAGCTACAATTACTATAAGTATCTAGAAGGAGCGGCTAGCTAGTATTATAGCGTAGGTATCTTATAATATAACGTTTCTTTACTAATCTCTACATACTACTAGTTAGGCTTTATATTTAATAAACTAGTAGTATTTATCCAATTTGTAGGTATAAACCTATATGCAATTAAGTATCTATTATCCTATTTATTTAATTAGATTAGCTAGTACTTTAGTCTATAATCTCATCTTCTAGTAGCTTATTATATAAGCGTATTTAGCTTCTTTGAATAGCTCGCCTATTGGATAGTTATCTAGGTTTATTCGGTATATTAGTAGAGGTAGGAGTTAACTGCGATAGAGCTTTAAGCCTCTAGCGAGCATTCTTTTCATCTTTACTTTATCTATTAACTCTCCTCTATATTACCTAACGTTTCCTACCTAGGTACCTACTATAAAGGCTGCTGCCTATAGAATAGTTTTAGATAATCCTTAGTTATTATAGGTTTTTATTATAGTAGTTAACTATTCTCTACCTAAGTTAATTTCAGATAACTTATAGGGTACTAGCCCTCTAGTTATTAAGTAAGCTAGGAGTGCTACTAGTAGTAGAGATAGTAGTAGAGTTAGGTAATATTCTCTAATCTTTCTTCCTTAATAGTAGCTAGGTAGATCTATTTTATTAGTTGATGTATCTAGATTAGTATTATCCTTATAGAAAGACTCTATTTATAGCTAATAAACTAGTATTAGGAGCTTAATAGTTCTTATATAAGTAGTAATCTCTTCTAGCGTTTAATATATAAGGTTATCTATTAGGTCCTCTATTTTACTATTAAAGATTATATACTTATTAAAGATAATATCTCGAGTACTTATTACCTTAGCTATAGATAGTACCTATATCTAGTAGATATTTAATAACTAGTATCTAATAAGGTATCTAATCTAGGCCTTTAGGTCTAGCCGCTAGAGTCTTAATTTACTATAGTAGGTATTATTAGTTATTATAAAAGCTTTATACCTATAGGCTTTTAAATGAGCTAGATTAGGCTTTCTTAGTAATACTACAATTCCTTAATCACGAGCTACTCCTATAAAGAAGATCTTATATAGCGTTTTCTAGTTATTTAAGTAACTTAGTGTTCGGTTATAGAGGTATACTCTAGCTCTAGTAATTTCTAGCTAGAGTTCCTAAGGTAGATTAGCGTCGAGCCGCATTACGCGTGATTTCTCCTTATTAATACCTCTAGCGCGCTCAGCTCCTCTATTTTAAGCTTAAGTATCTAGAGCTAATAGTTCGATAGTAATACCTTATAAGCTTAACTAATGCTAGACTTCTAGTTTTACTGTAGTAATCTCGTTATCAGCTTCAATTACCTTAACTGAGATATTATACTAATTTTTTAAGAAGAGAATAAGGTTTTCTAGTATCTTAATAATTAACTTTACTAATCAGTTATCTATAAAGTAGAAGTCCTACTATAGTTTAGAAATCTTCTTAGTAACTAGTATCTAGCTCTTTTCTTTATTAAAGCTCTATACTTTATATAAGTAGAAATCGATTAAGATTCTTTCTCCTAGTCCTTTATAGCTAATTCGTGGTGCGCGGCTAATTTAACGTCTTATCTTAGCTTTACCGCAGGAGTTATATTCAATAGTAGTTACTCCTTTTACGCGCACCCCTTAAGTTTACTAGATAAGGTGCTTAATTACTACTAGTCCTAGATAGCTAAGTCTCTTATACTATATAAGTATAGTTACTCTAGTTAACCTAGGTTTATAGGTATAATACGTCGCTTCTTATAATAGATAAAACTCGAGTACCTATTAGCTATAGATCTTAGTGAGATTTCTAATTATCTACCTATCTAGTTTATTTAGGGTTATTAGTTCTAATTAGGTATTCTACTATATTCCTCTCTACTAGAGTAATTAGAATAAGACTAGGTTGTAGTAGATATCTAGGCATATAGCTACGTTATACAAAGCTAGATAATTTACCTTAGATTAATTCTTTAACGTTAGATTAATAGATCTATATCTCTTCACCTATATTTTTAAGTTACTAGTCTAGATATAGTCTTCTTAAGTAGGTAGATAGTAGTTATAGATATAATCTAGATTATTTGTAATATAGTAGGTTATACCTAAATTAAGGATAAATAAGTCCTATAGTAGATATTTATTATAGTTGTTTATTATAGTTTAAAAGGATATAGTAGTAAAGGTCCCTTTAATACTTACAACTCTTCGGCTATATAGTTATTCTTAATCTCTAGGTATTAGAGTTAGTAATTACCTAAAGCGAGCTTTAGACTATCCTCTAATTAATCCTTAAAATATAGTATTATTTTTATATTTATAGTTAATAAGCTCTTATAGAGTCTTATTTAGATTCTAACGTAGAAGGGCTATATCTAGATTAATATAATAGTATTCCCTTAGGTTATAGAATTTACCGCAAGTAGGGTATTTTTCCTCTATAGTTTACCTAGTTAATTATATATTATTACTATTTTAGCTAGGTTGATTTTTATACTAGGGTCTACCCTAGTTTAGGTTTAATTAAAGTCTACCTTAGTTTAGCAGTAGATTATATTCCGTAGGAGAGGCATCCCTAGTCCTACCCTAGGTAGTTTTACTACTAGTAGGAAGATCTAATAAGGTGTTATCAACTATAAAAGTAGCCCTATTTTTCCCTAATTTAAGAGGATAATTTACTATTAAGTATTCTTAGAATCGTTTTATTATCTCCTTATAGGTTATATAATCTTCAAATTAACCGTAATCTTAAAAGTTTATAGACTATATAGGAGTAATCTTATTAATTACTAGGAGAAAGTCTTTTATAACTACATTAATCTATACTACCTCTACTACTTTATAAGCTTCTGCGTTAGTAGTAGCTTAGTTATACTTAGCTAGCTAGGTTTCCTAATTTAATACGCTCCTTATTAGTTTAAGTGAGTAGATATAGTGTTCACGAGCTTACTTTCTCTCTAACCGCTTATTAATACTAATAGTTTATTTAAGGTTAGTAAGCTACTATCGCAGTAACTAATCTAGTAGATATTATGTACGTAGTAGATACGGCGTAACTAATAATTAGATAAAGACTATAATCTACTATAAGCTCGTCTACTCCTTATTATATACGTATTAATTAATTCGATACTACTTAGAGAGAGTCTTATAGTATTTAAGATCCTCCTTAAAAGCTTTAAGACCTACCGTTAATAGTTTAGATTAACGTAATAGTTCCTAAATATTAGAGGCTAGCGTATAATTAGTAATTGCTAGAGGGCTAATAATTTCTAGCTCTTTAATAAGTTTAGTAGTTATAGCTAGGTTGATCTTATCCTAGATTTTATAGACTACGCATCTGGATTATAGTTATGTTAACTAGGCCGTATAGTTAGCGTTATTCCTTAGTATTACTATAGGATCGCGTTGCGCTTAATAGGCTATTATAGTTTAATTTTAGTTGTTAGTTTTAGCTCAATTTAGTTAAGGCAGTGAGACTCTTAATTATTAGATTTTAATAGGGTTTAATTAGTGTTACTAATGTGCACGAAGTATGTGATAATTGATTGTGATAATGATGGAGTAATTGATTGATTCTTCTGTCTATTTTCTACCCTCTCTGCTGCTCTTAATATACTTCAGAAAGTTCCTTGATTTCGCTCGTGCCCTAGGGTCTCCCTTTGTTGAGCTGGCGCGTTATTTGATTACGGCTCTCCTGTCAAAGGGATGCCCGTAGTTGAGCTGGTGCGGCGCGGTTTGGTTTGGCTCGCTTGGCTAGTGGCGCTAGTGGCGCTAGTGGCGCACGTGCGCGCGTGCTTATCTCGATCGCCATCTCGATCATTATCTCGATTCTCATGCGCTCATCTGACACTACTATACTATAGCTTATTAAAAATAATTATCCTTTACGTAAGCTATTAATACTAGCTTTTTATAAGATAATTAAGTTTACTAATCTAGAGGTCGAGGTAGTATTATAGGTAAGTTATATAAGTATTATAAACTTTATAATAAAGCTCTTTATATTCTTAAAGCCTTAAGTTATCTAGGCCTTATTAACTACTATAAGTAAAATATATATAAGTTTTAATAGCTAGACGATAAAGGGTAGTAAATATAGCTTTTTTAAAGTTAATACTTATTTTACTAATACCTCTAGAGTAATATAAAACCTACCTATTAACCTACCTTAACTTACTAGTACTTATATAAGTAATACTATTACTAAGGCTATCTTACTAATACTCTTAGTATATAAGATAGGTAGTAATTATTTAGGTTACTTCGTACTTAACAACGCTACTAATAATAATACTATAATTACTACTCTCTCCTCTTAGTACCCCTTTAACGTAGCTTACTAACGCCTCTACTATAGTTATTATATACTTAATCTTATTAGCTAGGTAATTATTTAGGGTACTAATAAAGACGTATACGATAACACTAAAGACTAACTTAAAGCTAAGGAGTAGTATATATAATAGTAGTATAAAGATAGCCCTATTAGAGTACTTATTAATATTATTAACTATATATAGACTCCTTAGTAGTATAAGCTCTTTAGAGAGGTTTAACGCGTTACTAACGCTACTCTACCCTCTAAGAGTTATCTTAAAATACTTAAACCTATTAAGCTAGTTATTACTTAATAGAACTTATATTATACTACTTTTAAGCGCGCCCTCTATCTCTAAACTACTTATAATACCTATATAGAGTACTATATAAATAGAGTTATAATAGAGGATACTAATACTATAAGGCGAAATAAAAAGCTATCTAATATACCTACCTAGATAAGATTAGATAGCCTAAGAGTAGCTAATTAGGTAGTAATTAGTAAGTATAAACTATTATTAGAGCTACTTAAATAAGCTACTTAGCGCCTTAAGGGATGTAGTAAAGATAGTAAATATAGTACTATATATAAGGTAATACCTATATACGAGTATATACTTACTTAGCTTAAGTAGCTTATCTTAGTATTTAAGTATATCGACTTTAACGCTTATAATAAGGCTCTATAGGACTATTTTAAAATTAACCTTACTACTAGTTAGAGTAAGGCTTATAATTATTACTCTAAACTTAACGCCTTACCCGCCTATTATACTACTACTTACCTATACCTATACTATAAATACTACTATAATAATAGCTAAGTAAATAAAGAATAGCTTACTAGAGCTAATACTAGGTTTTAAAAGCTTTAGGTATTATATAGACCTTAGTAGTACTACCTAATGCCTCTACTAACGCAAGTAATAAGCTTAATTAATAAGGCTATTAGTATATATTTACGCTATAGAGGAGTAAATAAAGAGGCTCTAGATAATAAATATAAGTACTAGAAAATACAAGAACCTAAGTAGACTAAGGCTTAATATATAGCTAATAGTAACCTAGTCTTATACTATATATAAATAGGGCTAAAATACCCTAATTTAAGCTATTTTATAATTAATATTATAACTATCCTAGTATTAAGTAGTAATTGTAAGCGTCTCTTTAGTAAGTTAGGCGACCTACTTAAGCCTAAACGACGCGCTCTTAGTAGTAAGATACTTATAGCTCTTTAATTAATACGCTCTTGGATAAGAGCTGGCTTCAAAACACCACATGATATTAATGAGATTAAGATTACTGATGCAGAGTTGATGGAGGACTTCACAATATGCGAGTGGGACACTCCTACACTGTAATTTATATGGAGCTCGATCGCCTTGGCATCTAGGCTTGCAAGGCTTGCAATCTAATCAAGTTCAATTCAATCAAGCTAATCTAACGCTCTCCAACTCGCAATCAATTCAATCGAAGAGGGCAAAATTGATTGAATTGATTGTTGGCAACTCTGGTAAATAACTAATAGGAAAGGTGAAGCCAGTGCCGAAAGCCCTAATGTAGACGAGATATAATTCAAATTATGTTTAGGAACGATGAAAGATGCGATGCATAAGTCGCACGGTGCTCGAAGTGCGGAGGACAAACTGGACGGTACTAGCTAGCCCATGGTATTTTCGGACCTTATACGAGTTATATAAGGTTAGTGCCTCCACATGCGAACCTGAGAAAACCCCAAAAAAGAAGTGAAAATAGTGACGGTGACGCAAAAACAAATCTGATTCGATTTGATCGGGCTAATTGGTCTGATAGATTTAATTTGCTAGCTCTCGCGTTCGTCATGTAGCTCAATGTTTACTTGTTCAATTTCGTCTCATGGTCTAGCCGCATTCTCGTCATCTAATGCCTTATGTTTTCCGTCACTAATCTTAAAATAATCCTCGACTTTGGCCCGGGCAATTTCAACAGTAACTGCATCCTCGATAGTACTGGGTACAGCTACGTCCCTTGTGAAGTCCCTACGAACGCCATTGGCAACCAGTTCTCGAAGGACCCGACGCAAAGTCTTGCCCGATCTCGTCTTCGGGATCATATTGTTGCCTTGAATTACGCCCCCAAGTGCGGCGAAAGCACCCACTTGCTTGCGTACAAAGGCTTGGATCTCGGACAGCAGTTCAGTATCTGGAATTACCGATGACACATGCTCCGTGTAGGAGAGATTTATGAACGCAAATGGAAGCTGGCCTTTAAGCGCATCTGGTATGCCCACGACACAAGCTTCTGTAACGAGAGGATGTGAAAGTATAGCCTGCTCAATTGCGCCTGTGACTTCGTCAGCATATTTTGGGATGAAAGTCGATGTTCTCAGAGGAACGTACCGCTTGACAAGCGATAGGCACTGACGTTTAGGACATCGTCATTTCTACTCATCACATGAACGTAGCCATCCTCATCGATCCAGCCCGCATCTCCAGTGTCCAAAAACTTCCCATCAAACCTTTTCAGGTAATTCTTGTAGAACTCGTCTTCCTCTCTCCAAAGCGTATTGAACGCTGTAGGTGCGAGTGGCAACCCTAGTACAAGATTACCCATTGAACCACGCTCTACTTCTACGCCTACATCGTCTACGACCTGCACATTGAAGCCTGGCATCTGCTTCCCAGCACTTCCAGGCTTGATTGGCGGTGGTGTGATGTCGCGCATGCTGTCTCTGCAATCTGTATCAGCGAAGGGCATCAGAGCCCGACTTGTGATGGGCGAACCAGTTTCCGTTGACCACCAGTTGTCAATGACGTGACAGGATGGTGCACCATACTCAGTCAAAAGATCTTGATACGTGGAAACCAATGTAGGCTCAGAGCGTTCACCAGCAAGGAATAAGGCTCTAAGAGACCGCAGGCCCTCGCGGCGACCAATTTCGGTCAAAAAGAGATGGTTAGGATCCTCGCGTCTGACAGCGCGAAGTGCTGTTGGTGCAGTGAACATGGTATTGACTTTGTATTCATCAACCACGCGCCAGAACGCAGATGCATTAGGCGTCCCAACAGGCTTGCCTTCATAGAGGACGGTAGATGCACCCGCAAGTAAGGGTGCGTAGAGGATGTATGAATGTCCGACTACCCATCCAATATCTGAAGCGGTAAACATAACATCGCCAGGACGGATGTTGAAGATGTAGCTCATAGAGAAGCGCAGGCCTACCGCGTGGCCGCCTGCAGTTCGCAACACTCCCTTAGGGCTTCCGGTTGTTCCAGACGTATGCATAATGTAGACTGGATCATTGCTCCTAACTGGCACACAGGCCGCCCGTATGTTATTCGCCTTTGCTTTTTTAACGAGCTCTTGCCACGAGCCTGATCTCGCGTACGCAAACCTGTTACCAAACAACGTCCTTTTTATCCAGCGTATCAATCTATTCCAAAAGGGTGTCTGCTTCCAGCACAATTGCTGGCGCTGCCATACCATAACGCGATCGGGCGTGTGTGATGCTAAGTTGATCGCCTCTTCAACTAACGGCTGATACGCAATGGGCGCCTTGTCTCCGATAATCCCACACGAAGCAGTAAGGAGCACTTTTGGTAGACAAGCGTCGATTCGTTGGGCTAGCGCGTGCGGCGCAAAGCCGCCAAAGACAGTTGAATGAATGGCACCTAAACGATTGATCGCAAGCATAGCAATCAGCGCGGCAGGAATCATAGGCACTAAGCTGTGCGATCAGATAGTATTCCCGTCCAGTAGATCGACACTCACTTACTATACAGCATAACAACATCTCCCTTGCCGACGCCTTCGTTTCTGAGCACTCCGGCTAAGGTCTCCACTTCACTGAGGAGCCTGCTATAGGTAAATATTTCTTTTGTGTTCGTGACGGGGCTGTCATAATAAACAGCCACCTGGCTTCCACGGCCCGCTGCAACATGTCTGTCAACACAGTTGAAGCATGTGGATATATAACCGCCAGGAAACCATTCCCAGGATGCATGTGAAACACCGCTTTTGAGTGTCTTCTGCGCTATCTCTACTGCAGAATTTGGTTTTTTGTGCCATGAGAGATGTTCAGCTTGCTGACCCCAGAAGCCTCCCGGATCTTCTAAACTTTGTTTGTGGGCTTCGTCCTGTGGGTGGGACCGCTGGCTCAAACCAGGGTCCATGCTCAAAAGCTTTTGAGGAAATGAGGGGTGGTCGAGTGCTTAATAGTTAGATAGAGGACCTCGAGGCGAGTACATCAATAACGATGTGTTGTATTAGAAGTATTATCAGTAAGCTCACCGGATTTGCGATCATAATCTCTAATATACTAAGCTCTATGGAAATAATAGAACTAGGTCCGAAAAAGGCAAAGATAGCGATTAGAAGTGCTAAAGTATAAACTCGTTTGAACAGCTTCCCTATTGACGTCTATACTAACTTAATAGGTATTATAGTTTGTTCGTCCGATATATTAGGAGATACGATTATATAATTGTTCGGATTCTTCGGCTATTCGGATACCGCTACTCGCGAACTATACCCTATACCCTAAATACTATGGGAAAGTCAATTCCTAATATATGATGCAACGCGATTCTGCCCTCGAATCGTCTAAATGTGGTATTTGCGTACCTTGCCCTAAAGGCGCGTGCATACTACGCAGAACGCGTGCAGGTTCTGTCCTATTATAGTATAGCGTGATGCTACCCCCTGATTTACGTGTTTTTAGCCTAGCGTTCATTACCCTAACCCATTACCTACTATTCCGTATACTCTTCGAAGAGGCAGTAGGTTAACTAACTATAGGTTAAGCGAGGTTGTAATAGAATAAGTATATTAACTACTTTTAGCAAAAAAAAAAAATTCTTATCCTAACTAAATAAAAGTTTATAGTTAGATAAACTTTTCTCTAATAATAGATTAACTTAATAGCTTATTTATACTATATAACCTATTTAGTATTTAGTAACTAACTCCTACTAATACTAACCTAAGTTTCGAAATTAGTAATAAGTTTACTCTACCTATATACCTAACTAGTAGTAATAATAGTAGTAGTAACTAGGTAAAAATAATAGAAATATAATCTAAATATAATCTTAATATATTCTAGGATAATAAGATACTTTTTACTACTACTAGTAGTTAAGGAAGCCTACTAACTATAGTAGACGTCTAATATATCTCTATAGTTCCTATATATCCTAAATACTTAGAGAATAGGCTAGTATATATTATTCTAATAATTAAGAAAAGTAATAGGAGCTTACTAGACTATAAGATAATCCTTAACTATATAATTAAGAGATAAAGATATAGATTATATTTAAAATATATACTAAATATATTCTAGTTCTAATATATAAAAGTCTCCTACTATAAGAGAAACTAGATAGTCTCTCTATTCTTTAATAACTAACCTATAATATAATATAAGTATTAGTACTCTAGAATTAAGTACTATAAATATCTTAAGAATAGCCTTAAAATATATTCCTATACTATAATTAGTAATATATATTAGAATATACTTAAGAGATTATAGTATATTCTAAAGGATTTAGATAGTAAGGTAAAAGCTATTAGGTAAGTATAATAATATATTCTAATTATATTTCTAATATACTTATACTAATAATTATAGTATATATATTAGAATTAATTAATAATTTAAACTAGGGGTTTACCTCTATTATAAAGAGACCTATAACCTAATACTCTACTAATAGCGCTAAAGAGTAAGAATAAAGAACTACTTAAATATATTATAAGTATATTTCTAACTTAATTAGCTACTTATAAGAGAGAGTTTATATTTTATTAGGTATTAGAGCTAGAATTAGTATATATTAAATATAGAGAAGTACTTTACTACTCCTATTAGAAATATAGTTAATATTAATTATTTAAAATAGCTATTTAAGTTTAGATTAAGTAGAGAGGATTAACTAGAACAGTTATATATTATTGTTAAGTCTATAATAATAAGGGCTATAAAATATAGTAAGTTAAGATAAAATATAATATTAATATATTAATAATATATTTTAGATATTAATTACCTATAAGGTATTAGGACTCTTATTAAGAAGTCCTATAAGGTTTATTACTATATAATAGTACTTATAGATTTTAATAAAGTACTATACTTTATACTAATTACGTTTAAAATATATATATATATACCTCTACCTTTAAATATTATTAGGAGAGAAGTAACTATAGAGATTAAGGAAATACTTTAACCTATACTTATACTAGGTTTAATAAGATATAAGTAAGAAGTAAAATAAGTTTATAACGCGGTTCTAATATAATATAGTATAATTTCTTAATTCTATATAATTAAAGTATAACTTACTTAGTATAACCTTTAATCTATTAAAGATCTTTATATTATATTTATAAATAAAGATTATATATTATAAATATTAAAATAAGAGAAGTTACTTTACTTCCTATATTAAAGTAGTATAGAAGGTATTATATTTAAGTAGAGAATAAAGTATTAGATTCTAGAAACTAGAATAATATAATTTTAATATAATATAAATATATTTTAATAATAATATTAGGCTAGACTAGTAAATAGGTAAGAGTTAGGTTAGAGTTAGGTTAGATTATATACAGAGGGGTGTAGAAAATAAAGTGTAATCGTTTTTTTAACCTTTTTTAAAGTTTTATAACTTCCTTAATATAAGAGCTATAACTATAAAAAATAGATATTTTTAAAGAGAAATGCTTACTCTTTTAGGTTAAAGAAAGTGGTATAGCTTAGTAAGCGTATCTTAGCTATAGTAGTTCACTGAAATAGGGGTATCTTTTTAAGCCGTGTTTAAAGGTTTACAACTTTTTATTTTAAGTATCTTTTTCTCTATATTTTATATATATTAATTATATATATAAAGCCTATTATATATTTGCTTTATAGATATATTGTATTACTATATTAATATTTATAAAGAAACTCGGTTTTTTTAGAGTTTAGTTAATAAATATATATTAGATAGGACTAATACTTAGTCTGATAGCCCTTAGCTATTTTAACGGCCTCCTACCTTCTAGGTAAAGATAGTATACAATTATCTATAGCCTACTGGCTTATAGCGTTCTACTCTTCTATTATAGTAAGCCTAAAAGCTTCTATACTCTTTAAATTAATCCCTATACCTAAACTCTTTCTAGGCCGTTTATTTAGCCTATCTTTAAGTAGACTCTATACATTTTCAATTGGATTTAAATCCGGGCTATAGGCGGGGTGAGGATAGAGCTTAACTCTATTTCTTTTAAACCAACTCTTAACGGCGTTAGTTTTATGGATTTTATGGTTATCTTGTTGAAATCTCCATCCTAAACAGATAATTAATATATAAACTAGAAATATAACTAATATATATATATATATATATATAGTTATATATATAGATAGATAAAGGAGTAAAAAGAGATAGTAATGCTAACCGCGTTTTATATGCTTTTTAACTACCGGATTTAGTACCTCTTGGATATATCTTCTATTATCGAAAGTTGAAGTCTTTATAGGGTCCCTTATAAAGATTAATTGAGATCGTCCTCCTATCCAAATAGATCCCCAAACCGAGATAGTTATATCTCTAGCTATAACTTAGTTAGTATTATAGCTATAAAAAAACTAATTAAATAGAAAAATTCGTTATAAAATATAGAATAAAATAGCCTACTAGGAATTTTTTTAAACTTACTTTTATTAGTTATAGAGACTAATTGGCGTCCAGCCTTTATTTTTCCAACTTTTCTATAGTACTCTTGTCTAGCTCCGTACCCTCTTTGTATAGAACTTTCATCTGAAAATATAATCTTTTCTAGACTAAATCCTTTTTTTTCTACTAACTTTAATTGCTCTTTAGCGTACTTAAGTCTTAATTTAGCTGAATTAGCTGAAATTAAAGGCTTTTTAGTAGCTATATTAGTAGTAACTCCCTCCTCTTTTAAAATATATTATAACTTTCTTATACTAATACTAAGATTATTTTCTAGTATTAATCTCTTATTTATCTTCTTAGGGCTTCGAATTATATCTCTTATTATAACTCTTTTTTCTCTTTTAGAAACCCTAGTAGGTCTTCCTTTATTTCTTTTTATATCTTCTACTTTTATAGCTTTTTTCTTCTTAATTCTATAAATAGTACTATATATTACTTTAATATTTTTTTTTAAGATAGTAGCTATCTTATTAGGGGAGGTATTAGCTTCTAATAGAAGCTAGACGTTCGATTCGAGTTTTAAGAGATTTAGTACCATTTTAAAGGATTTAGAAGAGTAAAAGTAAAAATTTAAAAAGATATTAATTTATAAGCCTTAGACTAGTATTTTAGTAATTGATTATATAAGCTAACTATTATTCTATTTTTTTAATTTTTTTCCTCTAATCCTAAAAAGTTACTTATATAAGTAACCTATACTATAAATTTGATTATATAATCTTATCTAACTAGATTAGGCTTAGTATAAAAAATAGACTTTTTTAAACGCTAATTAAAAAGTTATACGACTTTAAAAACTAAGTAAAAAAATACCCCTACTTTAACTTTAAATATAATACTAATAATTATATAATATTATAATTTTTTTATTAGAAAATTAAAATATACCCTTTTCTCTATAAAACTAATATTTTATTTTATTCTAGCTTATATAGTCGTTAAGATATAGTATTTTAAAAAAGGCTAAAAAAAAAATTACACTTTATTTTCTATATACCTCTATAATAACCTAACCTAACCTAATCTAAATTTACTAGGTTAATACTAGCTCTAGATTAGATTAGGTTAGAGTTATATAGGTCTTAGATCTAGGTATAATTAGTATAGACTAGGTTACCTTAGGTCTAAGTAATATACTTTTTATATTTAAATATAATTTATTTTATTTTTACTAATAAGTATAATTATATTATTATAGCGAATAATTATAGTATATATAAAATACTTAATACTTATAATATTATATAATATTATATAACCTAACCTATACCTATACTAGTACTAAGTTTAACTAAATCTATACCTAAAGCCTATATAACTCTTACCTAACCTAACCTAGAGAGGTAGTAACTAAACTCTAACTTAAACCTAGAGTCTATATAACCCTAATCTAACCTAACCTATTTACTAGCCTATATTAAATATATATTTAGTAGATTATCTCTAGTATATCTAGTAATATTATAGTCTATTTTTATAATAAGTAGGTATAAGTACTACTAGATTAGAAGATATTTTAGATAGATATATTATATAAGAGATTAAATAGAAAATAGGTAGAGATCTTAATTATAATATTTTATATAGGGTATAATAAGTAATATATTTTAAATAAGATTTTAATCTATTTTAGTACTTACTCTAAGTAGAATTATTACTAATTATAACTCTCTAGAAATATATTAGCTAAACTTTACTACTTACTTTAAGCTTACTAGTAAGTATATAAAGAAGCTAGTATAATAGTATTATATCTATTAATATAGATTTTATAATACTATACTTAATATATATAGTAAGTAGATATATAGTAAGAAGAAAGTATATCGCGTTTAAATCGTGTTTATAATATATTTAATAGGATTAACCTAATATCTCTATATAATTATTAGATTTATAGGTAATCTAAGGTCGAACTTAGTTATTATAAGATTATCTAGAACTATAACTAAGATTATAACTAGTATAGCTAATATCTAATAGCTTATAGTATTATAGATAAGCTAGCTTAACTACTTAATAAAAGATAATAGATCTCTACTCTCTAAACTAAGAGACCTTATAAGGGAGTAGGAGGAGATAGTACTTAACTATCCCTCGATTTCCTTCCTTTCTTTCCTTTTACTATCTTTCTTTTACTCTTCCTTCCCCTTTTAGCCTAGTATAGAGACTAGTCCTAAAGGGGCCTAGTGTAAGGTACTATAGAATGCGTATATAGAGGAGCTTAACTCTTTACTTTATTTAACTACCTAGGTTACTATAGATAGCCTCTTACCTATACTAGGACGTTACTAGATTACTTTATATTTACTACCTCTTAATTAAGTACTAGTCTTTTAATTATAAGCTAGTTAGGCTAGGAAATAAATCCTATCTCTCTATATACTATAGAGATCGCCACTTATATTTACTATTAGGTAGTTCTAAGTAAAAATTAGTATAATTTTATTATAACCCTAGTTAAAATAGGATATTATAGAGGGGTGATAGCGAAAAAGAGTAATCGATTTTTTAACCTTTTTTAATAAACTATAACTTACGATAAAAATAGCTAAAAATATAAGAGATAGAGATTTTTAAAGAGAAAAACTATATTATTATTTTTAAAATTTTAGATTCTAATTATTAAGTATATTTAGGGGTTCTATTTCTTTCTAAAGTTAGAGTAATTTTTTTCTTCTACTTTAGAGAGCTATTACTTTTTATTTCAAGTATCTTTTTTACTATATTTTATATATATAATTTAACTATAGTATGACTATAATATACTAGACTTTTAGCTATATTGTACTACTAGTTTATATTATATAGAAACTTCTAGTTTTTACGCGTTTAGGAGTATAGTTATATATTTAACTAAGCTAATACTTAGTTTAATAACCCTTAGCTATCTTTACTACTATATATTACTAAGAGAGAGATAATATACAGTTATCTATAGCTAACTAGGCTATAGCTAGCTACTCCTCCTTTATAGTCTCTTTAAAGAGCGTTATACTCCTTTTATTAACTCCTATCCCTAAACTCTTTCTAGGGCGTTTATTTAGCCTATCTTTAAGTATACTCTATATATTTTTAATAGGATTTAGATCTAGGCTATAGGTAGGGTAAGGATAAAGCTTAACTAAATTCCTTTTAAACTAATCCTTAATAGCTTTAGTTTTATAGATTTTATAGTTATCCTACTATAATCTCTAGTCTAAATAGATAATTAGTATATATTCTAGAAATATAACTAATATATATCTATATATATATATAGTTATATATATATACGAAAAAGGGGTAAAAAAGAGGTAGGGTTATAAACTATATTTTATATACTTTTTAACGAGTAAATTTAGTATCTCTTAGATATATATTCTATATATAAAAGGTAAAGTATTTATAGGGTCTATTATAATAATTAATTTATATCGTCTCTCTACCTAAATAGATCCCTAATCTAAGATAATTATATCTCTAGCTATAACTTAGTTATTATTAAAGTAATAAATAATCTAATTAAATAGAAAGAAATAGTATAAAAAATAGAATAAAATAGTATACTAGGAATTTTTTAAACGTATTTCTATAAGTTATAGAAACTAATTACTTTTAAGCCTTAATATAGCCTATTTTACTATTATATTCTTATCTAGCTCTATACTCTCTTTATATAGTACTTTTATCTAAATTTATAATCTTTTTTAGATTTAATCCTTTCTTTTCTACTATCTTTAATAGCTCTTTAGCGTACTTAAGTCTTAATTTTTAGCTAATTTAGCTAAAATAAAAGATATTTTAGTAGTTATAGTAGTAGTAACTCTCTCCTCTTTTAAAAATTATTATAACTTTCTTATACTAATATTAAGGATATTTTCTAGTATTAATATCTTATTTATATTCTTAGGGCTTTAAATTATATATCTTATAATAACTCTTTTTACTCTTTTAAAAACCCTAGTAGGTCTTCCTTTATATCTTTTTTTTTCTTCTACTTTTATAGCTCTTTTCTTCTTAATTTTATTAATAGTATTATAAAATATTTTAATATCTTTTTTTAAGATAGTAGCTATCTTATTAGGAGAGTTATTATCTTTAAATAGAAGCTAGGCGTTTAATTCGAATTTTAAGAGATTTCGTATTATTATAAAGGATTTAGTAAAAATTTAAAAAGTTCTTAACTTATTAGCTATAGACTAGTATTTTAGTAATATATTACGTAATCTAACTATTAATCTATTTTTTTATTTTTTTCCTCTATTTCTAAAAAATTACTTATATAAATAAACTATACTATAAATTTACTTATATAATCTTTACTAACTAAACTAGGCTTAGTTAAAAAATTAGATATTTTTATACGTAAATTAAAAAGTTCTACTACTTTAAAAATAACTAAAAAAAATCTACCTAGTTCTATACTAGATTATATAATATATTATAGCTTTTATATAAATATTATACGCTAAACTAAAAGAAGAGATCTTTAGCTATAAAACTAACTATCTCTTATATTTTTAGCTATTTCTTTCGTAAAGTTATAGTTTATTAAAAAAGGTTAAAAAATCGATTACTCTTTTTCGCTGTTACCCCTCTGTATATAAAGTAAAGCCTAAAGGTAATAAGAGCTACTCTAGTTTATAATAATAAAATAAGTACTAGTATATAATCTTAGTAAACTAAAAGCTTAACTAAGTAAGAAAACTAGAGTATAATACTATAAAGAGCTTAATACTTAAGTAATAAACTAACTACTTTACTAAGGTAAATTATTACCTCTAAGGTAAGTTTACTCTTAGAACTACTATAACCTTATCTACTAGAAGGAGTATTATTAGGTATAACCTTAATACTTATACTATTACTAGAGCCTCTATTATCTTAATAAGCTTTTATAATAGTAAAGAACCTATAAAGATCGCGCTTAATCTTTTAGAGTAAAGAGCTCTAAGGATCCTTACTACTCTTAATATACTAAATAAGTAAAAGAGCTAAAAGGATATATAATAGTAGGTATTAGATAGTAACTATAACTAAGCTTATACTTAGTATAATACTTACCCCTACTACTAATATCTAAATAAACTACCTACTTATAACCTAAGTAAAGACTATAAATATAGCTAAGATAAAGTATATTATATAGTATAAGAATACTAGCTTACTTAGATACTCTAGGAGAATTAGTAGAGATATCTCTATTAGACTCGCTCTTAGGCCCTAAACTAGAGCTAAAATTAGAAGTTTCTATACTAGTATTAGGAGGAGTAAAGTATAACTAATTATTAGAGAAACTATTAGCTTATACCTAGAGAGCTTTTCCCTTATTAATAGTAATAGGAAGCTCTTATAGTTTTAGGTTATTAAGAAGAGCTTAAGTAGAGGTATGTATTTACTTAAAGTTTATTTTATTATACTTACTAGGGTCCTTAATAATTATACTATAAGTATTATTAGCTAAGAGTATATTTAGAATACTAACCTACTCCTTAAGCTTCTTAGTCTTAGAGCTAATAACTATATTACTATTAAGCTTACCTAAGCTACTAGTAGAAAGAGTTTCTAAAGTACTATAATACTACTTATAAATATTAAGCTACTTAGTAAATAGTACTCTCTAAGAAATAAGAAGAGGATTTATTAACTCTTAAGGAGCTTTCCTTAGTAGAAGAAATATAAGGAGAGATAGAAGTATTTAAAGTAGGAGTAATTAAGGCTAGCTAAGAAACTAAAGTAGCCTAAGAAGTTTAATTAATAACTCTAGAAGTAATATTATTAGTAGAAGAAGTAGAATAAACTAATACCTTATAATTATATAGTCTAGAGTTAATAGACCTAGTAATATCTTATATATAATTAAAATCTATTTAATTATATATAATTAGATTACTAATAACTAAACCTTAGGTATTACTATTAGATATATCGCGTAGAAGATTAATCTACTCCTTAAGCTTTAACTACTTTTATATAATCTCTTATAAATTATTAGAGGTATTTTACTTATCTCTAATAATTATAGCTAGAGTAAGGTAATACTATTTATAGTTACTTAGCTAACTAGTAATTTATTCCTTTTATAAAGTATAATAATTATTTAAGCTAAGAGCCTCTATACTCTTAAGTAAAGAGCTTATTAGAGTAGGGAGACTAGAGGCTAGTATAGGAGTAGTAACCTAAGTTCTACTAGTAGGCGTAAAGCTTACTAAGTAGAACTAGTACTAGGAGTAAATATTACCTTTTTAATAGGAGTAATTAGTATAGGAATAGTAACTAAGTTATATAAATAGGAGCTATACTCGCCTAATAAGAGCTTTCTAGAGGTAACTATATTACTTACCTAAGTAAGAGCTTTATATACTAAGCTAGGAGTAGTAATAGATATAGAATCCTAATACTCTTAACTAGTATAATACCTAGTTTATAAATCTCCTTATCTAGCTTAGAGCTAATTATACTCTAATTCCTCTTATATTAATAATAAGTAAAAGCCTAGTTTATAGAAATAACCTTAGGAGATAGAGTAGTAAAGCTAGGAAGTAGGGATAGCCTAAAATTAATTTAATCCTAGGTATACTATTAGAGCCTTTAGAAAATTAGGAAGTAGCTTTAATAAGTATAGGATCTACCTATAATAGAGAAGGACGCTCCTAAGAAGAAAAGATTAGAGTTTAGATAGTAATAGAGTAAATAGTAAGAAGAGAAAATATATCTTTTTAGTAAAGCTTAGAGACTTACTACTAGGATACTAAGTATATAGACTCTAAATAATACTTAGTATATAAGGAGTAGGAGGAATATAACCTAGAAAAGGAAGTAAAGAAAGGTATATAGGGTTACTAGAACTTAGAGCTAACTACTCTAAAGTTTTACCTTTAGTAAGTAAGTAAGAGTAGGTAAGAGTAGTAATAGTTAAAGACCTAAGATTCCTAGAGCTACCTAAAATAGTCTAGATACCTAACTTAAGAGAAGCTTTAGCTAGCCTAAAAATAAAGAGTAATTAGTAAATAAATTAAAAAGAAAGCTTAAATAATAGAGTATTACTAGATATAAAGGGTATAAGGGATTATTACCTAAGGAGAAATAATACTAGGAGGATTATTACTCTTAGCCTATATAATCTATTTACTTAATACGCTAAGTAATCTACTAATTAAAGCTAAAATAGTAGTAGGTTTACTTAAAGGAGTACTATTAGGTAATACCTAACTAGCTAATAAGGAAGATAGAATATTAATTAGATTAGTAGTAGAGGAGCCTTTATTTTATTTACTCTATAATAAGGCTTCTTTTT
This sequence comes from Phaeosphaeriaceae sp. PMI808, assembly GCA_021365335.1. Classification (NCBI taxonomy): domain Eukaryota; kingdom Fungi; phylum Ascomycota; class Dothideomycetes; order Pleosporales; family Phaeosphaeriaceae; species Phaeosphaeriaceae sp. PMI808. The sequence continues at coordinate 916,668 of JAJTIZ010000005.1, forward strand.
AGGAGTCTCTACTAGAGATAATAACTCTAGAGGAGCTTAGCTCTAGGTATTAGGGCTAGGGCGCTTACGCTTATTACTAGCCTTTTTATTAGTTACTCTCTAGAAAAGATATTAGTAGTAAGCTATAAACTAGCTTAATAGAGTAAGTAAGAAGAAGTAAGGATAGAAAGTACTACTAAGTTAACGTATAGGTACTATAGTATATACGATAATCTAAGTAGTTATACTACTCTAGTTTATTATAATCTAGAGTATTTAGAGCTAAGCGAGTATATAGATTAATAATAAAGGCGTACGCGCTATATAGAGTATCTTAGCCTATAATAAGTATATAGATTAAGAATAAGGGTATATATACTATATAGAGTATATTAGCCTATAATAAAATATAGTATAACTATAAGAGTATACTATATTAATTTAAGTATAGGTAAGCCCTAGGCGTAGGGTTACCTAAGGGGTATATTATAAAAATAGAGCTTAGAGTAAATAGCTAAGTACTAAAAGCTTAGAGTAAATAGCTAAGTACTAAAAGCTTAGAGTAAATACTCCTTACTAAATACTCTAAGTATCCTAAGAACTATTAATTAGATATAAAGATAGTATAAATATAGAGTAGGAAGAAGTAGTCTCTAGTACTCCTTTAGTATATAGTTTAGCTCTCTCTTAGAGAGAAATAATAATAACTTATCTCCTAGTTATTCCTAAGCTCGTTTTTTTACTATAATATATATAAGGTAATAGAGTAGAATAATAATAAAAATCTTATTATAGAAACTTCTTTTAATATTATACTAGGTAGTAACGTATATAGTATATAAATAACTTACTATTATATAGTAATAGTTCTTTACTTTATTATTAGGTAAATAGGTAATTAACTTTAATATAAGTATAATAAGTTAATAAGTATATAGGATATATATATAGTATATAATATATATAACTATCTTTCCTTTCTTCTATATAGTTTAAAGGTTTTTAATAAGATTATAATAGAAGTTAATAAGAATATTAGCTAAGAAGGGAGACTCTATTATAAGAGCTCTATAAAGAGACTATATAACTTAGGTAGTAATACTAAGCCCCTAAAAAGGATCTATACTATACCTATATATAAAGGGTACTCCTTTTATAAAGATAGTTTAGTAAGTATTATTTTATTAATTAACTTTCTTTCTAGAGATAACTATTATCCCTTTACTATCTATTATAACCTATAATAAGTACTATTATCTTCTAGTTACTACTTTATTATTAGCTTACTATTCTTATTACTAGTAACCTTATAGAAGCTTAGATTACTCTTAAAGTTATAGCTAACTACTCTAAGTATAAGTAATATAAAATACTTATTATTATAGTAAAGCTACTCTTAGATATAATTACTTATAGTAGTACTCTTCTAGCTTCCTAATAATCTAGACTTACTTAGAGACCTATCTTATTAGATTTAAATAGGGTTTAATCTATATCACTAATATACACGAAGTATATAATAATTAATTATAATAATTATAGAGTAATTAATTAATAGGAGTAATTATTTAAATTATTAATTACTCTATCTATTTTCTACCCTCTCTACTACTCTTAATATACTTTAGAAAGTTCCTTAATTTCGCTTGTGCCTAGGGTCTCCCTTTATTAAGCTAGCGCGTTATTTAATTATAGCTCTCCTATTAAAGGGATGCCGTAGTTAAGCTAGTGCGGCGTAGTTTAGTTTAGCTCGCTTAGCTAGTAGCGCTAGTAGCGCACGTGCGCGCGTACCTATCTTAATTACTATCTTAATTATTATCTTAATTCTTATATACTTTCTAATATACCCCTTTAGCTTAATAACCCTTTAGTAAGCTAGAACTATTAGGTAAGTAAGAGATTATTTAAGTAAGCTTAGATTTTATTAAGAGGTACTTTATACGTAACTTAGTATTCCTATACTTCTACTAGTCTAAGTTAGTTTAAGAAACTCTCCTACTTATTTCCTAGGAGTACTTTAGTAAATCTATTAGTAGTTATCTCTATTAATAGAGTATATACTACTTTAATTCGACTAGCTAATACCTCTTACCTTAGCTAGTAGTTATAAATATTAACGTACCTTAGTTTAGTTTAAAGTTTAGCTAGTTCTTCTATAATAAGCTAGATTATTTAAGTATTATTATACTAGATAGTAATATAGCTTATTAGTAGTTTAACCTTTAGCTTATCTAGTAATTATAATATAAAGATAGCTTCTTTAGCTACTTAAGATAGAGCTAGTAATTTAGCTTTAATTATTAAGGTAGTAATAGTATCTTATTTATTAGCTTTCTATATAATAAGACTATTAAATAGTTTAATTATATATTCTTAGGAGCTTTTTCTATCTAGAGTATTATTAGTAAAGGAGGTATTACTAGCTACCTAGAGTAAATTACCTCCTCTTAGTTAGAGTACTCTCTATCTTATACTTAATAGATATATAAGTACTTAGTTAGTAGCTTCTTAGTGCGTAGTATTTAGGTTTATAAGGAATTAAGCTAATTATAATATTACGAACGCTATATTAGGTCTAGTAGTTACTATAGTAAATAGGAGTAAGCTAATTTTACGCTAGTACTTATTAATCTCTAATAGCGTTACTAGGCTAGTATAAGGCTAGAGCTCGAAGTAGCTATTAGAGTATTATAGTAGACGTCTTATTTATTAGCGAGCTAATATATCTTATTAATGTATACGGCCTATAAGAGCTAGATAAGGTATTACTCTCTTTTCTAGATAATCTCTATACTAAGGAACTATTAGAGATCTACTCCTCTAGTAATAGTATACTTCTCTCTTAAGAGGTAAGTTACTTTTCTACTTCTTTAGTCTTCTTTTATTATAGGCTATAATAATATTATCTATGTAGAAGAAGATAATAATACTATCTTTTACTATATAGTATAGCTTATAGGGTACTATTTAAAAACTAAGAGACTTTAGTATTAAAGTAAACTCTTTCTACTATAGTAGAGGTAAAATACGTAGTCTATATAGAGCCTTTTAGACCTAAAGGATTATCCTTTCTTCTAGTATCCCTTTAGTATCTTTATATAGATCTCTCGATCTATTATAGTATAGATAAAGGCGTTTATTTATTATACTATTTTAGTTAAGATTATATTTAGCTATAATTACTATAAGTATCTAGAAGGATAGCTAGCTAGTATTATAGCGTAGGTATCTTATAATATAACGTTTCTTTACTAATCTCTACGTATAACTAGTCGGCTTTATATCTAATAAACTAGTAGTATTTATCTAATTTATAGGTATAAACCTATATATAATTAAGTATCTATTAACCTATTTATTTAATTAGATTAGCTAGTACTTTAGTCTATAATCTTATCTTATAGTAGCTTATTATATAAGCGTATTCTACTTCTTTAAATAGCTCGCCTATTAGATAGTTATCTAGGTTTATTCGTATATTAGTAGAGGTAGGAGTTAACTATAATAGAGCTTTAAGCCTCTAGCGAGTATTCTTTTTATCTTTACTTTATCTATTAACTCTCCTCTATATTACCTAATATTTCCTACCTAGGTACCTACTATAAAGGCTACTACCTATAGAATAGTTTTAGATAATCCTTAGTTATTATAGGTTTTTATTATAGTAGTTAACTATTCTCTACCTAAGCCGATTTTAGATAACTTATAGGGTACTAGCGCTCTAGTTATTAACTAAGCTAGGAGTACTACTAGTAGTAGAGATAGTAGTAGAGTTAGGTAATATTCTCTAATCTTCCTTCCTTAATAGTAGCTAGGTAGGTCTACTTTATTAGTTAATATATCTAAGTTAATATCGTCCTTATAGAATAACTCTATTTCTAGCTAATAAACTAGTGTTAGGAGCTTAATAGTTCTTATATAAGTAGTAATCTCTTCTAGCGTTTAATATATAAGGTTATCTATTAGGTCCTCTATTTTACTATTAAAGATTATATACTTATTAAAGATAATATCTTAAGTACTTATTACCTTAGCTATAGATAGTACCTATATCTAGTAGATATTTAATAACTAGTATCTAATAAGGTATCTAATCTAGGCCTTTAGGTCTAGCTACTAAAGTCTTAATTTACTATAGTAGGTATTATTAGTTATTATAAAAGCTTTATACCTATAGGCTTTTAAATAAGCTAGATTAGGCTTTCTTAGTAATACTACAATTCCTTAATTATAAGCTACTCCTATAAAGAAGATCTTATATAGCGTTTTCTAGTTATTTAAGTAACTTAGTATTTGTTATAGAGGTATACTCTAGCTCTAGTAATTTCTAGCTATAGTTCCTAAGGTAGATTAGCGTCAAGCTATATTACGCGTAATTTTCCTTATTAATACCTCTAGCGCGCTTAGCTCCTCTATTTTAAGCTTAAGTATCTAGAGCTAAAGGTTCGATAGTAATACCTTATAAGCTTAACTAATACTAGACTTCTAGTTTTACTATAGTAATCTTATTATAGCTTAATTACCTTAACTAAGATATTATACTAATTTTTTAAGAAGAGAATAAGGTTTTCTAGTATCTTAATAATTAACTTTACTAACTAGTTATCTATAAAGTAGAAGTCCTACTATAGTTTAGAAATCTTCTTAGTAACTAGTATCTAGCTCTTTTCTTTATTAAAGCTCTATACTTTATATAAGTAGAAATTAATAGAGATTCTTTCTCCTAGTCCTTTATAGCTAACTTATAGTACGTAGCTAATTTAACTTTTTATCTTAGCTTTACTATAGGAGTTATATTTAATAGTAGTTACTCCTTTTACGCGTACCCCTTAAGTTTACTAGATAAGTACTTAATTACTACTAGTCCTAGATAGCCTAGTCTCTTATACTATAAGAGTATAGTTACTCTAGTTAACCTAGGTTTATAGGTATAATACTTCGCTTCTTATAATAGATAAACTTAAGTACCTATTAGCTATAGATCTTAGTAAGATTTCTAATTATCTACCTATCTAGTTTATTTAGGGTTATAGGTTCTAATTAGGTATTCTACTATATTCCTCTCTACTAGAGTAATTAGAATAAGACTAGGTTATAGTAGATATCTAGGTATATAGCTACGTTATATAAAGCTAGTTTATTTACCTTAGATTAATTCTTTAATATTAGATTAATAGATCTATATCCCTTTACCTATATCTTTAAATTACTAGCCTAGATATAGTCTTCTTAAGTAGGTAGGTAATAGTTATAGATCATTAGGGTTGTTTATAATATAGTAGGTATACCTAAGTTAAGGATAAATGAATCCTATAGTAGATATTTATTATAGTTATTTATTATAGTTTAAAAGGATATAGTAGTAAATATTCCTTTAATACTTAATACTCTTCTACTATATAGTTATTCTTAATCTCTAGGTATTAGAGTTAGTAATCGCCTAAAGCGAGGTTTAGACTATTATTAATTAGTCCTTAAAGTTATATTATACTTACTTATATTTAATAAGCTCTTTTTAAGTCTTACTTAGAATCTACTACTTAGGTACCTTATCTAGGAAGATATAATAGTAGTCCTATAAATTATAGGATCTATTATAAGTAGGGTATTTTTCCTCTACTATAGTTATTTCTAAATTTTAGGAGTTTATCTTATTCTTATATAGAAAACTAGTCTAATAATCTAGTATACGTTTTTATCCTTAGGGTCTACCCTAGTTTCTAGAGTTTATCTTTTCTTATATAGGAAACTAGTCTACTAATCTAGTATACGTTTTTATCCTTAGGGTCTACCCTAGTTTCTAAGTAGCGCGCTTTTAGTAAGAGAGGTATCCTAGTCTTACTCTAGGTAGGTTACTACTACTAGTAGGGTATTCTAAGGTATTATTAACTATAAAAGTAGCTATATATTTCTCTAATCTAAGAGGATAATTTACTATTATATATTCGTAGAAGCGTTTTATTATCTCCTTCTAGTTTATACTAGGATTAAATCTATAGTCTTAAAAAGTTATAGACTAGATAGGAGTAACTTTATAAATAGCTATAAGAAAGTCTTTAGTAATTACATTAATTTATAATAGCTCTATAACTTAATATATTTCAGCTTCTATAGAAGCTTAGTTATACTCAGCTAGCTAAGTATTCTAGTTTACTACGTTCCTTATTAGTTTAAGTAAATTAAGGTATCTTTTATAAGCTTATTCTTATTTAATTCATTTATCTATACTAATAGTTTATTTAAGGTTAGTAAGCTATTATCTTAGTAACTAATCTAGTAGGTAGTACGTGCGTAGTAGATGTAGTATAACTAATAATTAGATAAATACTATAATATACTATAAGCTTATCTACTCCTATTATATATATACTATTAATTTAATACTACTTAGAGAGAGTCTTATAGTATTAAGATCCTCTTTAAACGCCTTAAGGCCTATAGTTAATAATTTAGATTATATAATAGTTCCTAAACGTTAGAGGCTAGCGTATATTCAGTAATTACTAGAGGGCTAACTATTTCTAGCTCTTTAATAAGTTTAGTATTTATAGCTAGGTTAATCTTATCCTAGATTTTATAGGCTACGCATCTTAATTGTAGTTAAGTTAACTAAGCCGTATAGTTAACGTCCGTCCTTAGCGTTACTATTAGATTACGTTGCGCTTAGTAGATTATATCGTTGTTAACTTGTAATATATAAAGGTAATAATTAGCATTACTCCTTAAACTTTCAAGTTATTATTAATCGGGCGTATAGCGTAGTAGTAGCGTGTTTAGTTGTACTGTAGAGGTCCTAAGTTCGAATCTTGGTATGCCCACTAGGACTAAATCTAGCGATGATTTGCTGTAGATTCAGTTCTTTTGCTGAATTGATTGGTAATTGGCTTAACTTGGTTTGGTTATTGGTTTTTGGCTCAATTCGGTTGAGGTAGTGAGACTCTAATTGTCAGATTGAAGGGTTGATCTGTTTACTGATGTGCACGAAGTATGTGATAATTGATTGTGATAATCAAATGGAGTAATTGAATTGAATGGGAGTGATTGATTGAATTCATTGATTGCTCTGTCCATTTTCTGCCCTCTCTGCTGCTCTTGATATACTTCAGAAAGTTCCTTGATTTCGCTCGTGCCCTAGGGTCTCCCTTTGTTGAGCTGGCGCGTTATTTGATTACGGCTCTCCTGTTAAAGGGATGCCCGTAGTTGAGGTGGTGCGGCGCGGTTTGGTTTGGCTCGCTTGCTAGTGGCGCTAGTGCGCACGTGCCGCGTGCCATCTCGATCGCCATCTCGATCGTCATCTCGATTCTCATGCGCTCATCTGACACCTAATACTAGTATACTTTATTAGAGAAGCGTACCTCTACTAATCTATAGGCTCTAGTTTAAGTACTAGTATAGTTTTACTAAACTTATAGTACTTCGCTATAAGAAGTAGACCTAGCCTTTTATATATATAATATATTTATAATAGTTAAGAGAGTCTAGAGTACGCTTTATAGTCCTTCTAGAGACTCTAAAGTTAAGCTTATAAGTAAGCTACTCTTAAGTTAAAATATAGGCGTCCTATCTAGTATCTTAGAGAAAGTAGTCTACTTGCTTAAGCTACTGCGTATAGAGGAGAGGCTTACGCCCGCGAGTTTCTAGCTTCTCTAGGTTATTTTCTAGCCTCTAGTTATTAGTATAAGTCTCCTCCTTTAGTATAGCCCAGCCTTATTACTTAGAAACGTTATAGAATTTAAAAAGATCTAAATAAAAGTATAGGATCCCCTACGCGTCGAGATACTCTGCGGCGCCCTTCAGCCGCGCTTTTTTTGGCATATCAAAGTTAGGAAAAGGCCTTTGCGACATACTAAGAAAGATGCGCGCAATAAAAAATCGTATATTGGTTGTAGTTGTGGAGAAAAATGCGATCGAAGTTTGGGTTGTTGCATGATGGGGTTTGTGAGTCCGTACTATTTTGTCCGGCGCGTGCCCATCTAGAACATGCGAACTCATTTTTCGTGGGGCGGGGGTGCGGTATGCGATCATGACCAATAGTGACGCATCCCATCAGCACCATGCAGGCTGTAATGTCGTCAAAGAGAGCCAGTCATTGTAGGTCTCCAAGGAAGGCTCATGTCCGATCATCCGGGCAAATAAAGTTTATCGCCGCAAGAACCAAGCGGGCCAAAGAGATGACGGAAGAGACGGTTGGGCTAGCGCTGTTTAAGCACGAAATGCGCATGGGAGCCCTAATGTCACTTGCCTCCGCGGAATAGTTGCATTTCATGCGTCTAGCGTGTGCTCCCTGGTCGAGAATATGTATTTAGGTCCCCTACTATACGGTACTGAGCGTTCGTTTGAACAACCGGCCTGCTGGATTGTAGTCAGCCCTATTGTTTGGCTGTGTAATCAGAAATCGAGTAAGCGTCCACAGTAGGCTAGGAAGGTGTTATAGGAGAACAGACCCAGTTTTTTTTGGACGTGCTTATCTCGCACCGTCCAATCAGCCTCCAAACGGTATGGAAGATACGTGCAGACAACAAGGTTGAGAGTAGTGAGTGCCACTGCCACAAAACTGGGGCGTAAGCGTCAGCCCACTAATCTAGGGAAGCATGCATACTCATAAACCTTTTTTATGTAACTAAGCATTGGTGAGCCCATCTATCTCACAAGGTCGGACTCGGTTTCGGGTATCAACACGTGATCGCTTGAACCTTGTGCACGTCGATCAATGTTGGGTTCTCCATCCCCCCATGATCCTCAGTGTATGCTCTTTGTTAACGTGGGAACTTCTTTCACGCGATGCACGTATCCCTGCAGCCCCGGTTTTTTCTCATGCACGGATTTTCGTCCGAAAAAACTACTCCTTCGGACATTCTGGCCGGCGTGAGACACGGTCCGAATACACAGCCAAGGCCGGCTTCTTATCCTGATGCTTCCATTGTGTCATGAAGCTAGTTAGACACCTTAGAAATCAGGACGCATATATAAAGGCTCTGGAATTCCTTCTACGAGAATCTCATCGACATCTTCAGTCGATTGCCTTCTAGCAAAGGGAACTCGTTTCAACAGATTCCTGCATCTATCAGTTAGGCAGTTATGGCTACCAACAAATCTTTCACTAAGGAAATCGGCGGCTTGGAAATTGCCGAAGCCTACTCACCCCAGATAACTGGCAAAACAATTCTCATCACTGGTGTTTCCCCTGGAGGCATCGGCGAGGCTACTGCTCGCGCATTTGCCCACGGAGGTGCAATCTCTCATTATCGCAACTGGCCGTAGTGAAGCCCGAGTTGAAGGCCTGACAAAAGAAATCTCCGCTGAATACCCATCTACAAAGTTCCGCAATGTCGTTCTCGATCTCGCCTCCCTTCAAGACGTCCGCCGCGCCGCGAACGAAATCCTCGATGACAAGTCCATCGAGAAAATCGACATCCTTGTCAACAACGCTGGCAGCCAATTCGGGAACGTCGAGCGCGAACTCACAGTCGATGGCATCGAGACGCATCTCGCCGCCAACCACCTGGGCCACTTTCTCCTCATCAAGCTTCTCCTCCCACGATTGCTTGCCGCCGCCAAGGTAAACCCTCCTGGCGCGACCCGCATCATTCCTGTGGGTAGTGAGGCCGTCAAATTTAGCCCTTCCGCTTCAGCAACTGGAACTTCGACCACGACAAGGAACTCCCCGACGACGAGAGGCCCAACTGGAACATCCTCACCAATATGCTCAGAGTCCCCGAAACCACGAAATTCAATCCCTTCATTGCGTACGGGCAGAGCAAGACCGCCGCTGCGCTTCTCGCGGTCCACCTCAACACATTGTTTGCTAAGGAAGGGGATCTTTGCGTTCTCGCTTCATCGGGAGGGGTGAGGAGTACGGCGGCGATGAGGGGAATAGCGGCTGTGCCCGAGGATCAGAAGGCGCTATATGAGAAGTTGCTTTGGAAGAGTATTGATCAGGGAAGTTCGAACGACTTTGGTGGCGGCTACAGATCCTGGATTGAACCCTGAGAAGGGGGTGTGGTTGGAGGATAATCAGCTTGTGGAGCCGGTTGAGTGGGCGGTAGACAAGGAGAAGGCTAAGAGGCTGTGGAAGTTGTCCGAGGAGATTATCGCTAAGAAATTAGAGAATTAAGCCTATCGTACCTCATACGCATAAGCTAGCCGACAGGGTTTCGAGCCACCCTCAGAAATCGGCCACCCATCTGAAAATCGTATTATCTCAATAACCACCCTACTAAAATAGACAACCGTGAAGAATCTATATAAGTAGCTATCTATAATCTTAATACTAGTATTTTTTCAAGTTAAAGAGCTACTATAAAAGTATATAATATCCCTTAATCTCATATTCTCTACGCGTATACGCGGTACGTAGAGTAGCTAAACTAGCTATATATACTAGTAGTAATTAACTCTAGAGTAAGAAGAGTTTCTTATATAATAGATCCTTAAAGAAGATATATATACTTTCCCTCCCTCCTATACTTATACTTAAGAAATAGTAATTAAATCTTAAGGATAATAGAGATAATAATCCTATTAGTAAGTATTAGTTATCCTTCTTTATAAGTATAACCTATATATTATATTAGTTATAAGTAGAAAGATAGAGGCTATATAAGCTAAAGAGGTAATATAAGAGTAGATATATATATTTCTTAAGCTCTTTAAAAGGACTTATATAAAGCTAAGTATAAGAGCTAAGAATATATAGAATATAGATAAAACTAGGAAGGCTCTAGGTATATATATAATACTAGAGTACTTATAAGTAATTAGAAAAAGAAGGCTTACTTATAGTAGATACTACTTACTAAGAGTAGTAGGAATACTAGAATTAAGTTAAAGAGAATATATATAAGTATAGAGGAAGGTATTATTAGTAGGTAGAGTTATAGGTAAGTAACTTTATAAAGATTATAATACTATAGGAAGTAATAAGTAAGAAAAGTTATTAATCTTAACTATAAGGTTTCTATCTATATATAATAGTATACCTATATACTTATAGAGTTTTAGCTAATTAATTAATTTATAGTTACGAATTAGAAAATTAGTTATATAGGTAATTTATTAATTTATAGTTACTAATTAATAAATTAGTTATATATCTAGGTTTAATAAATATTATTATATAATCTATTATCTAAGTATTTATTATATTATTCCTCTTCTTCTAGTATACTATTAGGATCTATAGGTTAAGGTTAAGTAATCTTACTATAACTATAATACTATCTCTCCTTTTTTTCTTTATACTTAAAATTATTTCTTACTAAGAGTCTTAATTTATAAGTATAGAGTTATCTCTTACTAGGTCTTAGTAAGATATTCCTTATACCTTCTTATTCTAATATTTATAAAACTATTCTTATTAATTATATATTATATAATAGTATTAAAATATTACTCTATTCTTATTATACTTTATTAGGTATTTCTTATATAATATCTATAAAGGATAGCTAGGTATATAAAGCTTATATTAGAGTAAATATATTAGATTTATAGGTAATCTAAGGTCGAACTCAGTTATCTACTACTAGATAAAAGCGTTATTATAAGACTATCTAAGACTATATCCGAGATTATAGCAGTATAGCTAGTATAGCCGTATAGCTAATATAGCTAATATAACTAGTAAAGCTAATATCTAATAGCTTATAGCATTATAGATAAGCTATATAGAACTAGTACTATTAAATAACTACGTTAAGCTAGCTTAACTATATAATAGAGATAAGTAGATCTCTACTCTCTAAACTAAGAGACCTTAATAAGCTCTATAGAGATAGATATATAAACTAGTAGAAAGCGTAGTAGATAGAAGAATAGAATATTAATAGATAATAATTAAGAGCGTTTATAGATAATTAATTAATTATTTACTATATTATTTATTATAGTCTTTTATTATATACTTATTCCTATACTATATACCTATTAAAACCTATCTTAAATCTAATAATTAAGAGTCTTACTACCTTAACTAAATTAAGCTAAACTAATAACTAAAATAAGTTAAGCTAATTAGTATATAAACCTATAGAAATTAGGTAGACCTAACTTCTATTAATTAGCTAGTTCTAACTAGCGCGCTCTATAATTAGTCCCTAGCGCGCCTACTAAACTTTAAAATTTACTATCTTAACTAAGTTAAGCTAATTATAAATTATAATAACCTATTAAGTATACGTAATCCTATAGTAATACTAAGGAATAATACTAACTATATAGCCTAGTTAATATAGCTATAATCTAGATATATAGTCTATAATATCTAGGATAAAATTAACTAGCTATAATAATAGAATTAATTAAAGGCTAATAGTAGTTAGAGCCCTAGTAATTACTAACTACGCGCTAGCTATAAATATCTAGGAACTAGTATATTAATCTAAATTATTAACTATAGGACTTAAAGTATTTAAGAAGATCTTAAATACTATAAGACTTCTCTAAATAATACTAAAGTAATTAATATAAATTTAAGAAGGAGTAGATAAGCTTATAGTAGATTATAGTATTTATCTAATTATTAGTTATACTATATCTACTATATACCTACTACTTACTAGATTAGTTACTATAATAGTAGCTTACTAACTTAAATAAACTATTAGTATTAATAAGTAGTTAGAGTAAGAGTAAGCTTATAAGTACTATATCTACTTACTTAAACTAATAAGGAGTATATTAAATTAGGAAACTTAGCTAGCTAAGTATAACTAAGCTACTACTAATATAGAAGCTTATAAAGTAGTAGAGGTATTATAGATTAATATAGTTATAAAAGACTTTCTCTTAGTAATTAATAAGATTACTCCTATATAGTCTATAAACTTTTAAGATTATAGTTAATTTAAAGATTATATAACCTATAAGGAGATAATAAAATAATTCTAAGAATACTTAATAGTAAATTATCCTCTTAAATTAGAGAAAAATAGACTACTTTTATAGTTAATAATACCTTATTAGATCTTCCTACTAGTAGTAAAACTACCTAGAGTAGGACTAGGACGCCTCTCCTATAGAATATAATCTACTACTAAACTATAGTAGACTTTAATTAAACTAAACTAGAGTAGACCCTAGTATAAAAATTAACCTAGCTAAAATAGTAATAATATATAATTAACTAGGTAAACTATAGTAGAGGAAAAATACCCTACTTATAGTAAATTCTATAACCTAAGAGAATACTATTATATTAATCTAGATATAGCCTCTCTATATTAGAATCTAAATAAGACTCTATAAGAGCTTATTAACTATAAATATAAAAATAATACTATATTTTAAGATTAATTAGAGGATAGTCTAAAGCTTACTTTAGGTAATTACTAACTCTAATACCTAGAGATTAAGAATAACTATATAGCTAAAGAGTTATAAGTATTAAAGGGACCTTTACTACTATATCCTTTTAAACTATAATAAATAACTATAATAAATATCTACTATAGGACTTATTTATCCTTAATTTAGGTATAACCTACTATATTATAAATAATCTAGATTATATCTATAACTACTATCTACCTACTTAAGAAGACTATATCTAGGCTAGTAATTTAAAGATATAGGTAAAGGGATATAGATCTATTAATCTAATATTAAAGAATTAATCTAAGGTAAATTAATTAGCTTTATATAATATAGCTATATACCTAGATATCTACTATAACCTAGTCTTATTCTAATTACTCTAGTAGAGAGGAATATAGTAGAATACCTAATTAGAACCTATAACTCTAAATAAACTAGTAGATAGATAATTAGAAATCTTACTAAGATCTATAGCTAATAGGTACTTAAGTTTTATCTACTATAAGAAGTAATATATTATACCTATAAACCTAGGTTAACTAGAGTAACTATACTCTATAGTATAAGAGACTTAGCTATCTAGGACTAGTAGTAATTAAGTACCTTATCTAGTAAACTTAAGAGGTACGTATAAAAGGAGTAACTACTATTAAATATAACTTCTATAGTAAAGCTAAGATAAGATACTAAATTAGTTATATACTAAGAGTTAGCTATAAAGACTAGGAGAAAGAATCTTAATTAATTTCTACTTATATAAAGTATAGAGTTTTAATAAAGAAAAGAGCTAGATACTAGTTACTAAAAGCTCTCTAAACTATAGTAGGACTTCTACTTTATAGATAACTAATTAGTAAAGTTAATTATTAAGATACTAGAAATACTTATTATCTTTTTAAAGAACTAGTATAATATATTAGTTAAAGTAATTAAAGCTAATAATAAGATTATAATAGTTAAACTAGAAGTCTAATATTAGCTAAGCTTATAAGGTATTATAGTTAAACTCTTAGCTCTAGATATATAAGCTTAAAATAGAGGAGTAGAGTATACTAAAGGTATTAATAAGAGAAATTATATATAATATAGCTTAATATAAATCTACTTTAGGAACTCTAGCTAGAGATTACTAGAGCTAGAGTATACCTTTATAACTAATACTAAGTTACTTAAATAACTAGAAAACACTATATAAGACCTTCTTTATAGGAGTAGCTTATAATTAAGGAATTATAGTATTACTAAGAAAGCCTAATCTAGCTTATTTAAAAGCCTATAGGTATAAAGCTTTTATATAACTAATAATACTAATATAATAGGTATCTAATCTAGCCTTTAGGTCTAGTACTAGAGTCTTAATTTACTATAGTAGGTATTATTAGTTATTATAAAAGCTTTATACTATAGCTTTTAAATAAGCTAGATTAGGCTTTCTTAGTAATACTATAATTCTTAATTATAAGCTACTCCTATAAAGAAGGTCTTATATAGGTTTTCTAGTTATTTAAGTAACTTAGTATTTAGTTATAAAGGTATACTCTAGCTCTAGTAATCTCTAGCTAGAGTTCTAAGGTAGATTAGTATTAAGCTATATTATATAATTTCTCCTTATTAATACCTTAGTATACTCTACTCCTCTATTTTAAGCTTAAGTATCTAGAGCTAAAGGTTTAACTATAATACTTATAAGCTTAGCTAATACTAGACTTCTAGTTTTACTATTATAATCTTATTATTAGCTTTAATTACTTTAACTAATATATTATACTAGTTCTTTAAGAAGATAATAAGTATTTCTAGTATCTTAATAATTAACTTTACTAGTTAGTTATCTATAAAGTAGAAGTCCTACTATAGTTTAGAGAGCTTCTTAGTAACTAGTATCTAGCTCTTTTCTTTATTAAAACTCTATACTTTATATAAGTAGAAATTAATTAAGATTCTTTCTCCTAGTCCTTTATAGCTAACTCTTAGTATATAACTAATTTAGTATCTTATCTTAGCTTTACTATAGAGTTATATTTAATAGTAGTTACTCCTTTATACGTACCCTTAAGTTTACTAGATAAGGTACTTAATTATATAGTCCTAGATAGCTAAGTCTCTTATACTATAGAGTATAGTTACTCTAGTTAACCTAGGTTTATAGGTATAATATATTACTTCTTATAGTAGATAAAACTTAAGTACTATTAGCTATAGATCTTAGTAAGATTTCTAATTATCTATCTATCTAGTTTATTTAGAGTTATAGGTTCTAATTAGGTATTCTACTATATTCCTCTCTACTAGAGTAATTAGAATAAGACTAGGTTATAGTAGATATCTAGGTATATAGCTATATTATATAAAGCTAGTTAATTTACCTTAGATTAATTCTTTAATATTAGATTAATAGATCTATATCCTTTACCTATATCTTTAAGTTACTAGCCTAGATATAGTCTTCTTAAGTAGGTAGATAGTAGTTATAGATATAATCTAGATTATTTATAATATAGTAGGTTATACCTAAATTAAGGATAAATAAGTCCTATAGTAGATATTTATTATAGTTATTTATTATAGTTTAAAAGGATATAGTAGTAAAGGTCCTTTAATACTTATAACTCTTTAGCTATATAGTTATTCTTAATCTCTAGGTATTAGAGTTAGTAATTACCTAAAGTAAGCTTTAGACTATCCTCTAATTAATCCTTAAAATATAGTATTATTTTTATATTTATAGTTAATAAGCTCTTATAGAGTCTTATTTAGATTCTAATATAGAGGGCTATATCTAGATTAATATAATAGTATTCTCTTAGGTTATAGAATTTACTATAAGTAGGGTATTTTTCCTCTACTATAGTTTACCTAGTTAATTATATATTATTACTATTTTAGCTAGGTTAATTTTATACTAGGGTCTACCTAGTTTAGGTTTAATTAAAGTCTACTATAGTTTAGTAGTAGATTATATTCTATAGGAGAGGCGTCCTAGTCCTACTCTAGGTAGTTTTACTACTAGTAGGAAGATCTAATAAGGTATTATTAACTATAAAAGTAGCTCTATTTTTCTCTAATTTAAGAGGATAATTTACTATTAAGTATTCTTAGAATTATTTTATTATCTCCTTATAGGTTATATAATCTTTAAATTAACTATAATCTTAAAAGTTTATAGACTATATAGGAGTAATCTTATTAATTACTAAGAGAAAGTCTTTTATAACTATATTAATCTATAATACCTCTACTACTTATAAGCTTCTATATTAGTAGTAGCTTAGTTATACTTAGCTAGCTAGGTTTCCTAATTTAATATACTCCTTATTAGTTTAAGTAAGTAGATATAGTACTTATAAGCTTACTCTTACTCTAACTACTTATTAATACTAATAGTTTATTTAAGGTTAGTAAGCTACTATTATAGTAACTAATCTAGTAAGTAGTAGTATATAGTAGATATAGTATAACTAATAATTAGATAAATACTATAATCTACTATAAGCTTATCTACTCCTTCTTAAATTTATATTAATTACTTTAGTATTATTTAGAGAGAGTCTTATAGTATTTAAGATCTTCCTTAAATACTTTAAGTCCTATAGTTAATAATTAGATTAATATACTAGTTCCTAGATATTTATAGCTAGCGCGTAGTTAGTAATTACTAGGGCTCTAATACTATTAGCCTTTAAATTAATTCTATTATTATAGCTAGGTTAATTTTATCCTAGACTTATAGACTATATATCTAGATTATAGCTATATTAACTAGGCTATATAGTTAGTATTATTCCTTAGTATTACTATAGGATCGCGTTACGCTTAATAGGTTATTATAATTTTAATTAGCTTAACTTAGTTAAGATAGTAAATTTTAAAGTTTAGTAGGGCGCGCTAGGGACTAATTATAGAGCGCGCTAGTTAGAACTAGCTAATTAATAGAAGTTAGGTCTACCTAATTTCTATAGGTTTATATACTAATTAGCTTAACTTATTTTAGTTATTAGTTTAGCTTAATTTAGTTAAGGTAGTAAGACTCTTAATTATTAGATTTAAGATAGGTTTAATAGGTATATAGTATAGGAATAAGTATATAATAAAAGACTATAATAAATAATATAGTAAATAATTAATTAATTATCTATAAAGCTCTTAATTATTATCTATTAATATTCTATTCTTCTATCTACTACGCTTTCTACTAGTTTATATATCTATATCTATAGAGCTTATTAAGGTCTCTTAGTTTAGAGAGTAGAGATCTACTTATCTCTATTATATAGTTAAGCTAGCTTAAGTAGTTATTTAATAGTACTAGTTCTATATAGCTTATCTATAATGCTATAAGCTATTAGATATTAGCTTTACTAGTTATATTAGCTATATTACTATATCGCTATACTAGCTATACTAGCTATAATCTAGATATAGTCTTAGATAGTCTTATAATAACGCTTTTATCTAGTAGTAGATAACTGAGTTCGACCTTAGATTACCTATAAATCTAATATATTTACTCTAATATAAGCTTTATATACCTAGCTATCCTTTATAGATATTATATAAGAAATACCTAATAAAGTATAATAAGAATAGAGTAATATTTTAATACTATTATATAATATATAATTAATAAGAATAGTTTTATAAATATTAGAATAAGAAGGTATAAGGAATATCTTACTAAGACCTAGTAAGAGATAACTCTATACTTATAAATTAAGACTCTTAGTAAGAAATAATTTTAAGTATAAAGAAAAAAAGGAGAGATAGTATTATAGTTATAGTAAGATTACTTAACCTTAAACCTATAGATCCTAATAGTATACTAGAAGAAGAGGAATAATATAATAAATACTTAGATAATAGATTATATAATAATATTTATTATAACCTAGATATATAACTAATTTATTAATTAGTAACTATAAATTAATAAATTACCTATATAACTAATTTTCTAATTCGTAACTATAAATTAATTAATTAGCTAAAACTCTATAAGTATATAGGTATACTATTATATATAGATAGAAACCTTATAGTTAAGATTAATAACTTTCTTACTTATTACTTCCTATAGTATTATAATCTTTATAAAGTTACTTACCTATAACTCTACCTACTAATAATACCTTCCTCTATACTTATATATATTCTCTTTAACTTTAATTCTAGTATTCCTACTACTCTTAGTAAGTAGTATCTACTATAAGTAAGCCTTCTTTTTCTAATTACTTATAAGTACTCTAGTATTTATATATATACCTAGAGCCTTCCTAGTTTTATCTATATTCTATATATTCTTAGCTCTTATACTTAGCTTTATATAAGTCCTTTTAAAGAGCTTAAGAAATATATATATCTACTCTTATATTACCTCTTTAGCTTATATAGCCTCTATCTTTCTACTTATAACTAATATAATATATAGGTTATACTTAATAAAGAAGGATAACTAATACTTACTAATAGGATTATTATCTCTATTTATCCTTAAGATTTAATTTACTATTTCTTAAGTATAAGTATAGGAGGGAGGGAAAGTATATATATCTTCTTTAAGGATCTATTATATAAGAAACTCTTCTTACTCTAGAGTTAATTACTACTAGTATATATAGCTAGTTTAGCTACTCTACGTACCGCGTATACGCGTAGAGAATATAGATTAAGGGATATTATATACTTTTATAGTAGCTCTTTAACTTGAAAAAATACTAGTATTAAGATTATAGATAGCTACTTATATAGATTCTTCACGGTTGTCTATTTTAGTAGGGTGGTTATTGAGATAATACGATTTTCAGATGGGTGGCCGATTTCTGAGGGGTGGCTCGAAACCCTGTCGGCTAGCTTATGCGTATGAGGTACGATAGGCTTAATTCTCTAATTTCTTAGCGATAATCTCCTCGGACAACTTCCACAGCCTCTTAGCCTTCTCCTTGTCTACCGCCCACTCAACCGGCTCCACAAGCTGATTATCCTCCAACCACACCCCCTTCTCAGGGTTCAATCCAGGATCTGTAGCCGCCACCAAAGTCGTCGAACTTCCCTGATCAATACTCTTCCAAAGCAACTTCTCATATAGCGCCTTCTGATCCTCGGGCACAGCCGCTATTCCCCTCATCGCCGCCGTACTCCTCACCCCTCCCGGATGAAGCGAGAACGCAAAGATCCCCTCCTTAGCAAACAATGTGTTGAGGTGGACCGCGAGAAGCGCAGCGGCGGTCTTGCTCTGCCCGTACGCAATGAAGGGATTGAATTTCGTGGTTTCGGGGACTCTGAGCATATTGGTGAGGATGTTCCAGTTGGGCCTCTCGTCGTCGGGGAGTTCCTTGTCGTGGTCGAAGTTCCAGTTGCTGAAGCGGAAGGGGCTAAATTTGACGGCCTCACTACCCACAGGAATGATGCGGGTCGCGCCAGGAGGGTTTACCTTGGCGGCGGCAAGCAATCGTGGGAGGAGAAGCTTGATGAGGAGAAAGTGGCCCAGGTGGTTGGCGGCGAGATGCGTCTCGATGCCATCGACTGTGAGTTCGCGCTCGACGTTCCCGAATTGGCTGCCAGCGTTGTTGACAAGGATGTCGATTTTCTCGATGGACTTGTCATCGAGGATTTCGTTCGCGGCGCGGCGGACGTCTTGAAGGGAGGCGAGATCGAGAACGACATTGCGGAACTTTGTAGATGGGTATTCAGCGGAGATTTCTTTTGTCAGGCCTTCAACTCGGGCTTCACTACGGCCAGTTGCGATAATGAGAGATGCACCTCCGTGGGCAAATGCGCGAGCAGTAGCCTCGCCGATGCCTCCAGGGGAAACACCAGTGATGAGAATTGTTTTGCCAGTTATCTGGGGTGAGTAGGCTTCGGCAATTTCCAAGCCGCCGATTTCCTTAGTGAAAGATTTGTTGGTAGCCATAACTGCCTAACTGATAGATGCAGGAATCTGTTGAAACGAGTTCCCTTTGCTAGAAGGCAATCGACTGAAGATGTCGATGAGATTCTCGTAGAAGGAATTCCAGAGCCTTTATATATGCGTCCTGATTTCTAAGGTGTCTAACTAGCTTCATGACACAATGGAAGCATCAGGATAAGAAGCCGGCCTTGGCTGTGTATTCGGACCGTGTCTCACGCCGGCCAGAATGTCCGAAGGAGTAGTTTTTTCGGACGAAAATCCGTGCATGAGAAAAAACCGGGGCTGCAGGGATACGTGCATCGCGTGAAGAAGTTCCCACGTTAACAAAGAGCATACACTGAGGATCATGGGGGGATGGAGAACCCAACATTGATCGACGTGCACAAGGTTCAAGCGATCACGTGTTGATACCCGAAACCGAGTCCGACCTTGTGAGATAGATGGGCTCACCAATGCTTAGTTACATAAAAAAGGTTTATGAGTATGCATGCTTCCCTAGATTAGTGGCTGACGCTTACGCCCCAGTTTTGTGGCAGTGGCACTCACTACTCTCAACCTTGTTGTCTGCACGTATCTTCCATACCGTTTGGAGGCTGATTGGACGGTGCGAGATAAGCACGTCCAAAAAAACTGGGTCTGTTCTCCTATAACACCTTCCTAGCCTACTGTGGACGCTTACTCGATTTCTGATTACACAGCCAAACAATAGGGCTGACTACAATCCAGCAGGCCGGTTGTTCAACGAACGCTCAGTACCGTATAGTAGGGGACCTAAATACATATTCTCGACCAGGGAGCACACGCTAGACGCATGAAATGCAACTATTCCGCGGAGGCAAGTGACATTAGGGGCTCCCATGCGCATTTCGTGCTTAAACAGCGCTAGCCCAACCGTCTCTTCCGTCATCTCTTTGGCCCGCTTGGTTCTTGCGGCGATAAACTTTATTTGCCCGGATGATCGGACATGAGCCTTCCTTGGAGACCTACAATGACTGGCTCTCTTTGACGACATTACAGCCTGCATGGTG
Source organism: Phaeosphaeriaceae sp. PMI808 (assembly GCA_021365335.1). Classification (NCBI taxonomy): domain Eukaryota; kingdom Fungi; phylum Ascomycota; class Dothideomycetes; order Pleosporales; family Phaeosphaeriaceae; species Phaeosphaeriaceae sp. PMI808. The sequence goes on from JAJTIZ010000005.1 coordinate 937,893, forward strand.
CTGATGGGATGCGTCACTATTGGTCATGATCGCATACCGCACCCCCGCCCCCACGAAAAATGAGTTCGCATGTTCTAGATGGGCACGCGCCGGACAAAATAGTACGGACTCACAAACCCCATCATGCAACAACCCAAACTTCGATCGCATTTTTCTCCACAACTACAACCAATATACGATTTTTATTGCGCGCATCTTTCTTAGTATGTCGCAAAGGCCTTTTCCTAACTTTGATATGCCAAAAAAGCGCGGCTGAAGGGCGCCGCAGAGTATCTCGACGCGTAGGGGATCCTATACTTTTATTTAGATCTTTTTAAATTCTATAACGTTTCTAAGTAATAAGGCTGGGCTATACTAAAGGAGGAGACTTATACTAATAACTAGAGGCTAGAAAATAACCTAGAGAAGCTAGAAACTCGCGGGCGTAAGCCTCTCCTCTATACGCAGTAGCTTAAGCAAGTAGACTACTTTCTCTAAGATACTAGATAGGACGCCTATATTTAACTTAAGAGTAGCTTACTTATAAGCTTAACTTTAGAGTCTCTAGAAGGACTATAAAGCGTACTCTAGACTCTCTTAACTATTATAAATATATTATATATATAAAAGGCTAGGTCTACTTCTAGTATAGCGAAGTACTATAAGTTTAGTAAAACTATACTAGTACTTAAACTAGAGCCTATAGATTAGTAAGAGGTACGCTTCTCTAATAAAGTATACTAGTATATAGGTGTCAGATGAGCGCATGAGAATCGAGATGACGATCGAGATGGCGATCGAGATGGACACGCGCGCACGTGCGCCACTAGCGCCACTAGCCAAGCGAGCCAAACCAAACCGCGCCGCACCACCTCAACTACGGGCATCCCTTTAACAGGAGAGCCGTAATCAAATAACGCGCCAGCTCAACAAAGGGAGACCCTAGGGCACGAGCGAAATCAAGGAACTTTCTGAAGTATATCAAGAGCAGCAGAGAGGGCAGAAAATGGACAGAGCAATCAATGAATTCAATCAATCACTCCATCAATCAATTACTCCATGATTATCACAATCAATTATCACATACTTCGTGCACATCAGTAACACAGATCAAACCCCATTCAAATCTGACAATTAAGAGTCTCACTACCTCAACCGAATTGAGCCAAAAACCAATAACCAAAACCAAGTTAAGCCAATTACCAATCAATTCAGCAAAAAGAACTGAATCTACAGCAAATCATCGCTGCAGATTTAGTCCTAGTGGGCATACCAAGATTCGAACTTAGGACCTCTACAGTACAACTACAACACGCTACTACTACGCTATACGCCGATTAATAATAACTTGAAAGTTTAAGGAGTAATGCTAATTATTACCTTTATATATTACAAGTTAACAACGATATAATCTACTAAGCGCAACGTAATCTAATAGTAACGCTAAGGACGGACGTTAACTATACGGCTTAGTTAACTTAACTACAATTAAGATGCGTAGCCTATAAAATCTAGGATAAGATTAACCTAGCTATAAATACTAAACTTATTAAAGAGCTAGAAATAGTTAGCCCTCTAGTAATTACTGAATATACGCTAGCCTCTAACGTTTAGGAACTATTATAATAATCTAAATTATTAACTATAGGCCTTAAGGCGTTTAAAGAGGATCTTAAATACTATAAGACTCTCTCTAAGTAGTATTAAATTAATAGATATATATATAATAAGGAGTAGATAAGCTTATAGTATATTATAGTATTTATCTAATTATTAGTTATACTACATCTACTACGCACGTACTACCTACTAGATTAGTTACTAAGATAATAGCTTACTAACCTTAAATAAACTATTAGTATAGATAAATGAATTAAATAAGAATAAGCTTATAAAGATACCTTAATTTACTTAAACTAATAAAGTACGTAGTAAACTAGAATACTTAGCTAGCTGAGTATAACTAAGCTTCTACAGAAGCTGAAATATATTAAGTTATAGAGCTATTATAAATTAATGTAATTACTAAAGACTTTCTTATAGCTATTTATAAAGTTACTCCTATCTAGTCTATAACTTTTTAAGACTATAGATAATTTAATCCTAGTATAAACTAGAAGGAGATAATAAAACGCTTCTACGAATATATAATAGTAAATTATCCTCTTAGATTAGGGAAATATATAGCTACTTTTATAGTTAATAATACCTTAGAATACCCTACTAGTAGTAGTGAACCTACCTAGAGTAAGACTAGGGATACCTCTCTTACTAAAAGCGCGCTACTTAGAAACTAGGGTAGACCCTAAGGATAAAAATATACTAGATTAGTAGACTAGTTTCCTGTATAAGAATAAGATAAACTCTAGAAACTAGGGTAGACCCTAAGGATAAAAACGTATACTAGATTATTAGACTAGTTTTCTATATAAGAACGAGATAAACTCCTAAAATTTAGAAATAACTATAGTAGAGGAAAAATCCCTACTTATAATAGATCCTATAATTTATAGAACTACTATTATATCTTCTTAGATAAGTACCTAAGTAGTAGATTCTAAGTAAGACTTAAAAAGAGCTTATTAAATATAAGAGTAAGTATAATATAATACTTTAAGGACTAATTAAATAATAGTCTAAACCTCGCTTTAGGTAATTACTAACTCTAATACTTAGAGATTAAGAATAACTATATAGTAGAAGAGTATTAAGTATTAAAGGAATATTTACTACTATATCCTTTAAACTATAATAAATAACTATAATAAATATCTACTATAGGATTTATTTATCTTAATTTAGGTATAACCTACTATATTATAAATAACCTAATTATATCTATAACTATTACCTACCTACTTAAGAAGACTATATCTAGGCTAGTAATTTAAAGATATAGGTAAAGGGATATAGATCTATTAATCTAATATTAAAGAATTAATCTAAGGTAAATAACTAGCTTTATATAATATAGCTATATACCTAGATATCTACTATAACTAGTCTTATTCTAATTACTCTAGTAGAGAGGAATATAGTAGAATACCTAATTAGAACCTATAACCCTAAACTAAACTAGATAGTTAGATAATTAGAAATCTTATAGAGATCTATCAGCTAATAGGTACTACTAAGTTTTATCTATTATAAGAAGCGACGTATTATACCTATAAACCTAGATTAACTAGAGTAACTATACTCTTATAGTATAAGAGACTAGCTATCTAGACTAGTAGTAATTAAGTACCTTATCTAGTAAACTTAAGGGGTAGTATAAAAGGAGTAACTACTATTAAATATAACTCCTATAGTAAAGTTAAGATAAAATTAAATTAGCTACGTACTATAAGTTAGCTATAAAGGACTAGGAGAAAGAATCTCTATTAATTTCTACTTATATAAAGTATAGAGCTTTAATAAAGAAAAGAGCTAGATACTAGTTACTAAGAAGATTTCTAAACTATAGTAGGACTTCTACTTTATAGATAACTAGTTAGTGAAGTTAATTATTAAGATACTAGAAAACCTTATTCTCTTCTTAAAAAATTAGTATAATATCTTAGTTAAGTAATTAAAGCTAATAACGAGATTACTATAGTAAAACTAGAAGTCTAGTATTAGTTAAGCTTATAAGGTATTACTATTAAACCTTTAGCTCTAGATACTTAAGCTTAAAATAGAGGAGCTAAGCGCGCTAGAGGTATTAATAAGGAAAAATTACGCGTAATATAGCTTAATACTAATCTACCTTAGGAACTATAGCTAGAAATTACTAGAGCTAGAGTATACCTTATAACTAAATACTAAGTTACTTAAATAACTAGAAAACTATATAAGATCTTCTTTATAGGAGTAGCTTATAATTAAGGAATTATAGTATTACTAAGAAAGCCTAATCTAGCTTATTTAAAAGCTATAGGTATAAAGCTTTTATAATAACTAATAATACCTACTATAGTAAATTAAGACTTAGTAGCTAGACCTAAAGGCTAGATTAGATACCTTATTAGATACTAGTTATTAAATATCTACTAGATATAGGTACTATCTATAGCTAAGGTAATAAGTACTTAAGATATTATCTTTAATAAGTATATAATCTTTAATAGTAAAATAGAGGACCTAATAGATAACCTATATATTAAACGCTAGAAGAGATTACTACTTATATAAGAACTATTAAGCTCCTAACGCTAGTTTATTAGCTAGAAATAGAGTCTTTCTATAAGGATATATGACTTAGATAATTAACTAATAAAGTAGACCACCTAGCTACTATTAAGGAAGGAAGATTAGAGAATATTACCTAACTCTACTACTATCTCTACTACTAGTAGTACTCCTAGCTTAGTTAATAACTAGAGCGCTAGTACCTATAAGTTATCTAAAATCGGCTTAGGTAGAGAATAGTTAACTACTATAATAAAAACCTATAATAACTAAGGATTATCTAAAACTATTCTATAGGTAGTAGCCTTTATAGTAGGTACCTAGGTAGAAATATTAGGTAATATAGAGGAGAGTTAATAGATAAAGTAAAGATAAAAAGAATACTTACTAGAGGCTTAAAGCTCTATTATAGTTAACTCCTACCTCTACTAATATACTAATAAACCTAGATAACTATCTAATAGGTAAGCTATTTAAAGAAGTAGAATATACTTATATAATAAGCTACTATAAGATAAGATTATAGACTAAAGTACTAGCTAATCTAATTAAATAAATAGGTTAATAGATACTTAATTATATATAGGTTTATACCTATAAATTAGATAAATACTACTAGTTTATTAATATAAAGCCCGACTAGTTATATAAAGATTAGTAAAGAAACTTATATTATAAGATACCTACGCTATAATACTAGCTAGCCGACCTTCTAGATACTTATAGTAATTATAGCTAAATAAAATCTTAAACTAAAATAGTATAACGTAATAAACGCCTTTATCTATACTATAATAGATCGAGAGATCTATATAAAGATACTAAAGGGATACTAGAAGAAAGGGATAATCCTTTAGGTCTAAAAGCTCTATATAGACTATATATTTTACTCTACTATAGTAGAAAGAGTTTACTTTAATACTAAAGTCTCTTAGTTTTTAAATAGTACCTATAAGCTATACTATATAGTAAAAGATAGTATTATTATCTTCTTCTATATAGATAATATTATTATAGCCTATAATAAAAAGAAACTAAAGAAGTAGAAAAGGTAACTTACCTCTTAAAGAGAAGTATACTATTACTAGAGGAGTAGATCTCTAATAGTTCCTTAGTATAGAGATTATCTAGAAAAAGAAGTAATACCTTATCTAGCTCTTATAGGCTATATATATGATAAGATATATTAGCTCGCTAATAAATAAGACGTCTACTATAATACTCTAATAGCTACTTCTAAGCTCTAGTCTTATACTAGCCTAGTAATACTATTAGAGATTAATAAGTACTAGTATAAAATTAGCTTACTCCTATTTACTATAGTAACTACTAGACCTAATATAGTGTTTATAATATTATAATTAGCTTAATTCCTTATAAACCTAAATACTATATACTAAGAAGCTACTAACTAAGTACTTATATATCTATTAAGTATAAGATAGAGAGTACTCTAACTTAGAGGAGGTAATTTACTCTAGGTAGCTAGTAATACCTCCTTTACTAATAATACTCTAGATAGAAAAAGCTCCTAAGAATATATAATTAAACTATTTAATAGTCTTATTATATAGAAAGCTAATAAATAAGATACTATTACTACCTTAATAACTAAAGCTAAATTACTAGCTCTATCTTAAGTAGCTAAAGAAGCTATCTTTATATTATAATTATTAGATAAGCTAAAGGTTAAACTACTAATAAGCTATATTACTATCTAGTATAATAATACTTAAATAATCTAGCTTATTATAAAGAACTAGCTAAACTTTAAACTAAACTAAGGTATATTAATATTTATAACTACTAGCTAAGGTAAGAGGTATTAGCTAGTTGAATTAAAGTAGTATATACTCTATTAATAGAGATAACTACTAATAGTTTACTAAAGTACTCTTAGGAAATAAGTAGAAGAGTTTCTTAAACTAACTTAGACTAGTAGAAGTATAGGAATACTAAATTATATATAAAGTACCTCTTAATAAAATCTAAGCTTACTTAAATAATCTCTTACTTACCTAATAGTTCTAGCTTACTAAAGGGTTATTAAGCTAAAGGGTATATTAGATAAGTATATAAGAATTAAGATAATAATTAAGATAGTAATTAAGATAGGTACGCGCGTACGTATACTACTAGCGCTACTAGCTAAGCGAGCTAAACTAAACTAACTATACTAGCTTAACTATAGGTATCTCTTTAATAGGAGAGCTATAATTAAATAACGCGCTAGCTTAATAAAGAGAGACCCTAGGTATAAGTAAATTAAGAACTTTCTAAAGTATATTAAGAGTAGTAGAGAGGATAGAGAATAGATAGAATAATTAATAAATTACTCTATTATTATATTATAATTAATTATTATATACTTCGTATATATTAGTAATACCGATTAAACCCTATTAAATCTAATAATACTCTAAGGTAACTATATTAAAGCTAGTACCTATAGTAATTATATTAAATCTAATAATAAGTATTTTATATCTACTTATACTTAGGTAGTAGTTAGCTATAACTTTAAGAGTAATCTAAGCTTCTATAAGGTTACTAGTAATAAGAATAGTAAGCTAATAATAAAGTAGTAACTAGAAGATAATAGTACTTATTATAGGTTATAATAGATAGTAAAGGATAATAGTTATCTCTAGAAAGAAAGTTAATTAATAAAATAATACTTACTAAACTATCTTTATAAAAGGAGTACCCTTTATATATAGGTATAGTATAGATCCTTTTTAGGGGCTTAGTATTACTACCTAAGTTATATAGTCTCTTTATAGAGCTCTTATAATAGAGTCTCCCTTCTTAGCTAATATTCTTATTAACTTCTATTATAATCTTATTAAAACCTTTAAACTATATAGAAGAAAGGAAAAGAGTAGTTATATATTATATACTATATATATATCCTATATACTTATTATACTTATTATACTTATATTAAAGTTAATTACCTATTTACCTAATAATAAAGTAAAGAACTACTATATAATAGTAAGTTATTATATACTATATACGTTACTACCTAGTATAATATTAAAAGGAGAGTTTCCTATAATAAAGATTTTATTATTATTCTACTCTATTACCTTATATATATTATAGTAAAAAAACGAGCTTAGGAATAACTAGGAGATAAGTTATTATTATTTCTCTCTAAGAGAGAGCTAAACTATATACTAAAGAAGCGCTAGAGACTACTTCTTCCTACTCTATATTTATACTATCTTTATATCTAATTAATAGTTCTTAGGATACTTAAAGTATTTAGTAAGGAGTATTTACTCTAAGCTTTTAGTACTTAGCTATTTACTCTAAGCTTTTAGTACTTAGCTATTTACTTTAAGCTTTTAGTACTTAGCTATTTACTCTAAGCTCTATTTTTATAATATACCTCCTAGGTAACTCTATGCCTAGGGCTTACCTATACTTAAATTAATATAGTACGCTCTTATAGTTATACTATATTTTATTACGGGCTAATATACTCTATATAGTATATACGCCCTTTTATTCTTAATCTATATACTTTACTATAGGCTAAGATACTCTATATAGCGCGTACGCCTTTATTATTAATTTATACGCTTACTTAGCTCTAAATACTCTAGATTATAATAAACTTAAGGTAGTATAACTACTTAGATTATTATATATACTATAGTATCTATAAGTTACCTTAGTAGTACTTTCTATCCTTACTTCTTCTTTCTTACTCTATTAAGCTAGTCTATAGCTTACTACTAATATCTTTTCTAGAAAGTAACTAATAAAAAGGCTAGTAATAAGCGTAAGCGCCCTAGCCTAAATACTTAGAGCTAAACTTCTCTAGAGTTATTATCCTTAGTAGAGACTCCTAAAAAGAAGCCTTATTATAGAGTAAATAATAATAAAGATACCTCTACTACTAATCTAATTAATATTCTATTATCTTCTTTAGCTAATTAATTACTCTTTAATAGTACTTCTTTAAGTAAACCTACTACTATTTTAGCTTTAATTAGTAGGATTACTTAGCGTTAATTAAGTAAATAGATTATATAGGCTAAGAGTAATAATCCCCCTAGTATTATTTCTCCTTAGGTAATAATCTCTTATACCCCTTTATATCTAGTAATACTCTACTATTTAGGCTTTCCTTATTTAATTTACTTACTAATTACTCTTTATTTTAGGCTAGCTAATTAGCTTCTTATAACTTAAGTATTCTAGACTAGCTTTTAGGTAGTATTAAGAAGTCTCTTAGGTCGTTAACTATTACTACTCCTTTACCTACTCGCTTACTTACTCTTAAAGGTAAAACTTTAGAGTAGTTAGCTCTCTATTCTAGTAAACCTATATACCTTTCTTTATATCTATTTTTAGGTTATATCGCTCCTACTCCTTATATACTAAGTATTATTAAAAGTCTATATACTTAGTATCCTAGTAGTAAGTCTCTAAGCTTTACTAAAAAGATATACGTTTTCTTCTCTTACTATTTACTCTATTACTATCTAAACTCTAATCTTTTCTTCTTAGAAGCGTCCCTTCTTTATTATAGGTAGATCCTATACTTATTAAGCTACTTCCTAATTTTCTAAAGACTCTTAATAGTATACCTAGAATTAAATTAATTTTAGGCTATTCCCTATACTTCCTAGCTTTACTACTCTATCTCCTAAGGTTATTTCTATAAACTAGGCTTTTACTTATTATTAATATAAGAGGAATTAGAGTATAATTATCTCTAAGCTAGATAAGAAGATTTATAAACTAGGCATATACTTAGTTAAGAGTATTAGGATTTTATATCTATTACTACTCCTCTAGCTTAGTATAAAGCTCTACTAAGTAAGTAATATAGTTATTACTTCTAGAAAACTCTTATTAGGCGAGTATAGCTCTATTAGTATAACTTAAGTTACTATTCCTATACTAATTACTCCTATTAAAAAGGTAGTAGTTACTCTTAGTCCTAGTTTCCTTAGTTAAGCTTTAACCTATTAGTAAAACTTAGGTTACTACTCCATACTAGTCTCTAGTCTCCCTACTTTATTAAGCTCTTTATATAAGGATTTAGAGGCTCTTAGCTTAAAGGATTATTATACTTTATAAAAGGAATAAATTACTAGCTAGCTAAGTAACTATAAATAGTATTACCTTACTCTAGCTATTCTTATTAGAGATAAG